>VZTQ01008411.1:136937-193434 GCA_013400755.1 Pelecanoides urinatrix | reverse complement strand
TCCCAAGTAGGAAGTGATAGGACAAGAGCACATGGCCTCAGTTTGTGCCAGGGAACTTTTAGATTGGATATTAGGAAAAATGTCTTCACCGAAAGGGTTGTCAAGCATTGGAACAGGCTGCCCAGGGAAGTGGTTGAGTCACCATCCCTGGAGGTACTTAAAAGACATGTCGATGTAGTGCTTAGGGACATGGTTTAGTGGTGGACTTGGCAATGCTAGGTTAACATTTGGACTCAATGATCTTAAAGGTCTCTTCCACCTTAAATGATTCTATGATTGTATGATTTATCGCAGGATAATCCCGGGTTTATGATTAGGATTTTCCCAAAATAAGTGAGATGAGATATTTGTAGGAAGGAACTAATATGACCAGTCTTGCAAGTTAGATCGTGATATTTTCTTCTTTTGTCATCTGTAATTTATGGCTAGCAAAGCAAATATGATTTTTAGCGCAGGGGAAATACAGGAGGAAGAACTAAATATATCTCTGTTCATTTCTTGAGTAGCTCTGCAGTACCAAAAATGCAGTGTCTGTAATACAGGACTTAACAGATCTTGGATCCTGTGCTTTATTGGTTTTATTTACTTATATGTCCTGGTTCTGGCTAGGACAGAGTTAACTTTCTTCCCAGTAGCTGGTGGGAGCTGTGTTTTGGGTTTGGTATGACAGAAGCATTCATGGCCCATTGATGTTTTGGTTGTTGCTGGGTGTTGCCTGCACCTGGGATTTTTCGGCCTCCCGTGCTCTGCCAAGTGCAGGGGAAGCTGGAGCAGGGAGCAGAGCTGGAGTAGTTGACCCAGCTGGTTGATGGGGTATTCCATACCATGTGATGTCATGCTCAGTATAAAAACTAAGGGGGGGCTCTCACGTCTTGCAACGGGAGGGCCATTGGTTGGTGTGTGGTGAGCAGTTGTTTTGTGCATCGCCTGCTTTGTATATTCTTTTATTGTTATTGTTATAATTGTTATTATTACTGTTCTTCTTTGTTTTATTTCCATTATTAAACTGTTTTTATTTCAACCCATGAGTTTTTCTACTTGTGCCGTCCCAATTCTCTCCCACATCCTGCCGGAGGGGGTGGGTGAGCAGGCAGCTGTGTGGTGTTTAGTTGCTGACTGGGGTTAAACCATGACGTTATAGTACATGGATCAGGGTTCCCTTGTACCAGGCATTGTAAAAGTGAAGAATCAAAATAATTCTGTGATATGTGATAAATATGATACTCTTAACTTTTCAATTCATGCTAATGTCCTGCAACCTCTGTGGTAATAAAGTATCGTTCTTTTGAAGAAAGAAGATATTAGATATTGTTTTTAATGTTTATTAAGTAATGCATGAAATTAAATTTCATGCTAAATGATTTTAATTTTTCAATATCAGTAGACCACAAACATGAACATTTTAAACACAAAACAAAGTACTGAGACTAAACAAAAGTTGAAATGAGATGAAAGGAAGGAGACCTATTCTTCGCTAGTGTCTCAAAAGATCTTTTTTTAAGGAATTTAACATTTATTTAAAGCAACAACAAAACCAAATATATCTTGTTTGTTTTACACACAAGTCTATTAGTGTGGTTCAGTTTTCACCTGTAATGATCTGCCTTGCCAGCTGTGCCAGAGTGAATAGAGGAACATTGATAGGGATTAGACTAAAGTGACCAATTAATAACAAGATTTCTTGTCTCTTTTTTCCTTCTAGCCACCTCCCTTGACGTGTTTTTAAAGCCTGTTATCATTGTCTTGTCTAAATATGAACATAAAACCCTACAGATGGATCCCATTTTTGGTTTTGCTTTCCTTTTCTCCAGAGCACTTAGCACAACATTCACTCCTAGGAACAGCTATCAGATAAACACTTGTGCCTGACAGTACTGAATCACCAACTCCACAGTTTTTATTACAGACGCAACAATGTTGGTGATTTCCCTTTCCTGCCAGAAAAGCATTGCTGCTGCAACTGTAGCATGAACGGAAGGGCTCTGGCAGCCGGTGGGTGTTATTAGTGCTGATTGCTTTTGGCTCCTGTGGAAGGGAACTCTTGTGCCATTCTAAAAGAGGAGGTAGCGTGGAAGCATTATGCTAATTTTATCAGGCCAGGGATCAATTAAGAATTGAAAATAATTTTATTTATTTGTGTGTTTTCCTTCATAGACATAAGCTTGGTTTATGGTTTATGTATATTTTGCCATGATATCAAATCTGACTGCAAAAACATAGCAAAATTGATATGCAGCTTCTTCCTGGTGGTTTTATTTAATCATCCTTCCAATTACTACTTACATAAATAATTCAAACATTGTGAGTGGAGGAAAAGACATATATATTTTCTATACACTATAAAAAGGGGCTGTTGTTAACCTATATAGTGGTTTCAATTAAATATGCAGCAATTATATTCTGTGGTATAGCTGCTCTTAAATTTTACTCTGGTGAGGTAAGAACGTGCAGCAGCTAAAGCCTTCCTTGGTCTTGGAAGTTTCTCTTAGCTTTGAGTCTGTGGTCTGACCTTGAGCAAGTTGCTATTGTGTGTAAAAGGGTGCTTCACTGTCTAAGGAAAAGCACGCAACTGTCAAAATCTGAGCATAGCTTTTACCAGTAAAATTGGCAAGGTGCTTAATATTTTGTCTCTGACCTTCCAATATTTGAATGTTCTTGTGTCTTGTCCGTGGCTGAGTAGCATGGTGTCTGCTTTATATTTAAACCATAAAGCTGCAAATTGTGACCAGAAATAAAACTTCTACCTTATGCTTGGAAAAACCCAATCTGATATCGATGTGCTTAGTACACCTACTGTAAGTCAGTATACCTTCCCTGCAGTGAGTATTATTCTTGTTCAAAAACGTAGCCAGAGAATAAGAAGAGTATTTTCCTTTTGGATTATTTCCTAGGTGTTTCAACACTCAGTTAGGATGTAACTCACTTTCATTTTCTTTTTATCCATGTTTCCCACTTTCAAGGGAGGAGAAGAATCCAGGGGATGATTCTAGTCTTTGTTCTAAAGGCTGTTTATGTATTTTGTTTATTGTAAAATACATTCAAAGTCTTTAGAGCGGGCACTGAAATACAGACTCTCCTCCCAAAGATGTAGAAACAGGTTCTCTTCTTTCTTTTCTTCAGTGGCCTTTCAGTCTCTGATTCTCCTCTTCTGCAAAATTTAGTAAGTTCAGCAGGAAAGCTGGAGAAGGCACTCATCCCAGAACAGCCTCCTGATGGAAAACCAGGGCAGTGAGCTGCTAGTGGGGAAGTGAGGGCTGAAACCCAGGGGAAGGGGCAGAGGAGCGGAGCCTGGGTTTCCCAGCACTGGCACAAGTGCTGTGATGACCAGGTTAGCTCACTCCCTCCTCCACAACTGTTCTTATGCTGTTGCCTCTCTTCTGTCAAGTGCTTTAAAAGAAAAATAAAAGTTTGTCACTAATGCTTCTTTGTAAATCAGCTTAGTTAAGCTTCTACTCAGTATGTCAGCTGAGTCCTTAACCAGTGAAGGCTGTGGGTGCCTTGCTCGAGTCAAAATGTCTGTTGTATGAAGGTAATCTGCAAAATAGAGTGAAAGATCTCCCTATCTCACAAAGTCAAGGACAAATGTATCAAAAGGTGTGATACATTCACATAGCATCATAGGAAGTATATATTATTATTTAAGACCAGGTGGACTGTTTGGAATAATTGTTGTTGTACTTATTTGTGTTTTGTTTTGACTCAGGGAATTCAACACTTGGATTCAATAGTGCGCAGTAAACCTGTGGTATCACACTTAAACTTGAAATGGAGAAAGAAAATGAGATTGTCTGCCTTTGCCTTAAGAAAACTGAACTAAAAATTTTTGTGCTGCTGTTAGCACTTGTGATTTCACCCCAGGTTCCACAAGATTTGCTATTTTTCTGAAAATACCAGCTCCTAAAGCCCTAGTTACGTCAGCTATATATAAATACAAATAAAATGAAAAAAATAGAGAATTGCTATGTAAAAAAGCATTTGCATAAAGGCCTTTAGTTATATCTCCTAGAATGTAGTGGTTGCACAGTAATTGTCAGGGACAGACACCTGGGAAGCATTCTTCAATCAAAGAATTTTGATTAGTCTAATCACTCCTCTACAATGACTATGCAAATGTTAATTCTGGTGGTGTTTTTTAATTTGAAACCATAGGTTTCCTTATTAAGGAACACAAAAAAGTTAGTGGTGTAAATAACACTGTTGTGGCTACAGCATGAAATCTACAAAACAAAATGAAGGGAATATAAAATAGCAAAACATTTCCAGAATAAAAACTTTATTTCAGACATTCGGCCAAAGACAAAATGTTTTCCGTTGCTAGCAGATGCTTGAACAAAGCTGTTCCTGGTTTGATTTTCTATTCTAGGAGAAATGAATCTTTTTATAGACTAATCACTTACAGTTGTTTTGGGGGAAAAAGCATTTTCTGTGTGCAGTCATTCCAATTTAAGATGCTTTTAATAGAAGTCTGTGTCAGCAAAATTATTTTTCTTAATGATTTTTTTATCATATTTCTGCTTGAATTACTGTTGATTAGGCAAGTTTGAAGTTGCAGCTTAATACTTGGAAGTATTTGTATAGGCTTAGATGTGCATTCAGGGTTCATAGTTAACAGCCTTAAAGACTGTAAAGATATATTCTTGCACCAGCAAAGAGCTGCTTTCCTTTTTTATAGCACTCCTTTCAAAAGCAGAGACTTCCAGCCTCAGGGTTTTTCTTCCACATTTAAGATTTTGGGGCTGGGTTTTTTCTCAGATATACTGTTGCTGAAAACAAGTAAAACTGAAGGATCTTAGTATCTCTGAAACATAGGCAATTTCACCATTCTCTCAGCATAAAAAAAAGAGAACAGTATAGGAACAGTGCAGCATATTCCTACAGTATATACCTGAATCAATTCGGAGTACCAGTTAAGCTTCCCAGTGTCATCAGTTTGGAAGCAATGGTGTTCTTATGCAAGAGTGTGTTTGTAGATTTACTTGACTTATTAAGTAGGGGAAAGATGTTTGTACACACAGGTTTGCAGGATTGGGGTTTGTATAACAAATTTTCATAATGTAGTTATGATAGATGCTATTACAATATTCAACAAAAGGAAGTAATGTTGATGTATAGAAATTATTCATAGAAGATATTAAACAAATGAGGCATATCTGGCATTTGATAATGTCAGTTTGATTTCATATTTGTCTTCTGTTTTTAATAAAAAGTTAAAATATTTTTTTGAACATGTGGCATGTGACATGTAATTTTAAACACGGTTGAAGTGGTGTATTTGCACTTAATGTTACATCCATGTGTTGTGCACAGTGCCTTACCATAGCTGAAATTCAGATATCTCATACTCTATGGCTCATACATAGGGGACACCCGAATTACAGTCTCCATAAATATGTGTCTCTTACGATGCAACGACCCAATCAGCCAAAGAGGACCAAGTATGTCATGGTGAGACAATTTAATAATCCAGTCAGTACAGATGATGGGCGGACATGAGGTATGGATGTGGCTCAGATTAATGTTGAGCTGACCTAAGTGAAATATGTGGTTTTGATTTATTTCAAATGGAAGGAGATCCTCAACTAATGTTTAGTCAAGAAACATTCTCCATTGGTGAGGTTTGCAGGGCTGGCAGCGTAGCTCTTCTGTTTTCCTCTTTTTTCTCAGCATATTTAGCTCAGATGTTGTCTTCCTGCTTTTTCAGACCTGGAAGTGGAATATTGCTGCTCTTTTTGTCATTTCTTGCCAATTTATAACAATTGGCTCCCACTGATAAAATACTTTACTTCTTGTATCTTTTTTTATTATAATCTGATATTTTGCTATTTTGATTTGACATCTAAATATCTTCCAGATATTTAAGCACCTAAATAATAAAAATACTCTGATTTTTTTCAAAGAGAATGAGCTTCTGTAAATCCCTGAATTTACTGAATCTTTGAGTATTTTATGATCTTAGTTGTTTACATGTTGGTAAGATTTTGGACTTTCTCTTCCATATGGGGTTTTCTTTGTGAATGTATAGAGATATAACTTCTGTTCCTTTTAAATGATTACTCTTCAAGGTTTGTGTGGCATACAGGGTTTTGGACTTTGGGGGATTTTGTGTTTTGGTTTTTTTTTTAGTTAGAATTTTTTTTTTTTTTTCAGTAAGGTGTAAGCCAGCTAGAATAATATTTTGATACTCTTTCAAGTCAGAATAAGTTTTACTGGAAATATTTATGCACACACTTGTTTTCACTTACCAGAGCAGCTTCAGAGATGAACAGTTACACTGTCCAAGTGACTGAAATGCAAACCTGTTTAGGGTTAATGTTTTACAAAATGCTCTGTGTGGTTTCAAGTATCAACGTCTTACCTTGTCCCAGAAATACAAACACCAATGACTGAGTCTTATCCTGTCTCTGCTACTCATTGCTGCGTTTTTATTTTTCAGGACAATTACAGAAAGTCATTGCTTCTATATTCTTACAGACTATGCTTTGATATCTTTTCCATGCCTTCTAGTTCTTAGAAATCACAAATAAGATATTAGATGGTGTCGTGGTTTAACCCCAGCCGGTGACTGCGTACCAGACAGCCACTCGCTCACTCTCTCCCCAGCGGGATGGGGGAGAGAATCCAGACAGTAAAAGTGAAAAAACTTGTGGGTTGAGATAAGAACAGTTTAATAATTGAAATAAAATAAAAAGTAGTAGTAGTAATAGTAATAACAGTATATACAAAACAAGTGATGCACAATGCAATTGCTCACCACCTGCTGACCGATGCTCAGTCAGTCCCCGAGCAGCAGCCTCCCAGCCAGCTTTCCCCTAGTTGATATACTGAGCATGACGTCATATGGTATGGAATACCCCGTTGGCCAGTTTGGGTCAGCTGTCTTGGCTGTGCCCCCTCCCAGCTTCTTGCTGGCAGAGCATGAGAAGCTGAAAACTCCTTGACTAGCGTAAACACTACTTAGCAACAACTAAACCATCAATGTGTTATCAACATTATTCTTATCCTAAATCCAAAACACAGAACTATACCAACTACTAGGAAGAAAATTAACTCTATCCCAGCCAAAACCAGGACAGATGGCAAAATCTGACAGCAAGTGCATGACAGTCATATCAGAGAAAATGAATAAGAGATCTGTAAGCTACATATAGAGGTAGTCCTGGTATAGAAATGCAGCCAGCTCTCATTATCCATGGGTAGCTTATCTAGGTTGTAAATTACCAGGGCTGTGGATGCAGAGACAGGAAGGTGGTTCCATGGAGACCCTCAAGTGAGGCAGGATTTATTAATGAAACTGCAGCAGCATGCAGGCATAATTACGTTTCTTCCAAGAGCTACTCTAATACAACTGCTCTTTAAGCAGCACCACAAGCTGATAAGCTCTGAGCTCATTTCCAGCTTTTCCCCAGACTAACATCATCCAGACACTTTATAAACTTACTTTCTATAGTTCAAATTGTGAATGATAATATGAGAACAAGAAGTCATCTCAAGTACTTTAAATGGGCATTTTTTGTCATCTCTGGCTCAATAGCAGGCCTGCTAGGGTGGGATTCATTGCATAAATATCTAAGCCTAAGCTAGTAACCATGGATGTCTTTTTAGTATCAGTGAGGAGGAATAGAAACCTCTGGTAGAAATAGCAGACTAGTATATTGTCAACACCCACTCATCTGTGCAAACTAGCTGACTCTGGCCATGACTGCATAGGCAACTTTCACTAACAGGTATCGTGGCAAATGGTATTGTAGTTTGGAGATTTTTAAGACAGTATGGCAAAAGCGAGGGCCAAACTGTTCAAGTTGTTGTTTTGGCTCTGTCTGAAACTAAGTGCAAATAAGATGAAATTGTTTGAGTGCGTATAATAACTGGCATGCCTGCAGATCTCCTGAGAGCTACCGTGTGGTTCCAAATCCTAGAGAGCTTGAACTAGTTCAGATAGTATTAGGAGTTGTACACTGACAGCACTTTTCCATACATCATGTGTGTGCTAACCATGAACATAGCTGATTCTCTGTGGAGAAGCCGTCATCAGGGATGGTAAAGCCCTACATTCTCAGCTCTGGGGCTTTCAGGAGCAGAGCAAGTGGTAGCTGTACAATACAGTGAGAAGGCCTGTCCAGTAGGATTTTTCATCTCAGTCACATTGCCAGTGTGACTGAGCCACAGCAAGTTTCAAAATGAAAAAGTCTGCAGTAAAATGTAGTTAAATGGATTCCCGCAAATACTGTCACAAGTAGTCATGGCCCTTACATTTTGTATCCATGCATTTTGTGTAATCAGTGGTAGGGTTTTTTTCCACCTGTGTGGCTTATAATGCATGTAGGTAAGCTAAAAAGTTTCATCTGCACAAAAGTATTCACTATGCTGAAATCAGCAGTTCCTTTGTAGAAGAGATGCTATGAAAATCAAGAAGCCTTATGCAAAAAGCAGGGAATGACAGGACCCATATTGAAATACATTGGCTTACTGTTTTCTTGCAAGTGAGATTAAAGAGAGGAACAAACAGAAATCAATTTTCCTCATTTCTTCTCATATAGAAGTATATTCTTACTGAAGTAATGTGTAACAGTCTCAAATTTAAAAGAAACTTTGGGAGGATCTGACCAGAATTGAATTCCATGCTGGAGCAGTTGCCAGTAAAGCAAGCAGGCAAAGAGTTTATAGACCTCATCTGAAAGTTACTGATGTGGAAATGTCGCCGTGGACGAGCTAAGGAACAAATTGGTTTGTAGAAACAGGGGTCTGATTCTGGTTTCATTTCTACTGGTGTAAATTTGGGCTACCTTGTTGGAGTTAGTTGAGTTACACCGGAGTGAGTATTTAATTTAAGGTGTTCAGTCAGGTGCTTTACTCCTTTTAATATTGCTACGCTTTCAGGCTTATGCTGAAGTGAATCAAAGGACCTTTGTGGAATCAGATCTCCTGTATTAAATAACTGCTGGGAACTTGTTTATGGAAATTAATTTCAAATATTATGCAGAAAAAACCATAAGGGGTACATATTAATTGTGACTCATGCGTGAAGATTTGGCTGAATAACTCCCATTAACAATAATAAGAGTTGCAGAATTAATTTCCTCCTAGGTCCTGCTAAAAATTCACCCAAGGACATTTTCTGCACTTTCAGATTTAGATCCTCTTTGTTGCTGGAAAAGTCTATCCTGAATATCTGTTTATTTAAAAATTATTATTAAATTATAGCTACATTGACAGGTTTTGGTTTATTGCTTAATTGTTTTCAAATATCTGTTTGATTTTAACTGCAATAACTGAAAATAGTTTATGGGAGTTACATAGGATAAGTAGTAAAAATATTTACATACACTTGTTAAAATCAAATAAATATTTCTTAATTATTAAACAATTTTAGCAGAAGATTGGAAGAAGAAGAAGAGAGGGAATTTTCCAAAATCATATTTAAGATAAAATTACTTTTGTGCGGAGGACATTTGTAGACTGGGTTCTTGAACCGGTCTGATCGCAATGTAAATTCACTTAGGCTCGGTGGCTTTCTCTTACACAGTATTAGACAAAAAACACCCCACTACCACTTGCTTTATTCTACTGTGTTTATTTCTGGAAAAGAATGTTATTTTTATCTTATTTCTGAGATCAGACTTCAATGGTCTGTAAGACTGCTGTATTTTTTGTTCATTTAGGGTGCAGTCTATACCTAATTTTGGATCAGATGATGAAGTAGCTGTTGTTATGGCAAACGGATCTCCTGACTTCCTGTTAGTTCACCTCCACGAAACACTACACTTGTTAGAAAATCTCTCAAATTGTCCCCAAAGATGATCATATTATAGCAAAAAGGCAGAGCTGAAGGGGAAATTGTGATTCCAAATTAATGCAGTCAGCCTAGCCAAGCTAACGTGTAGCACAACAGCCCCCTTGTACAGATCAGTAGGCCATGGGGTGTAACATGGTTATATGCCATTTTATGTTCATCAGCTAATTCATTGATTTAAATTCAAAATCTAATCCTCTAGGACTCTGTGGATTAGTTCCTAAAACACACTGGGTTCATAAACCTATGGGTGGATTACTAAGACAAATAGAATACCTTCATATCCTTTCTCTGGTGACAGATAAACTCTTGCTCCAGTGGTGAACATTTTACACGAATAGAAAATGTATCAATTGTTCGCAGACCCCAGTGCACTGATGTTTCAAAATATGCAACCTTTAAGCATGAAAAAGTAAAGAACTATTCACGAAACGAAAACTGATGCTGTCATAATTTCAGTATTCTGGGGTGAGTTTAATGGGCAGTAGTTGTCTAATTAATTTACAACATGTGTAAGTATTATGGAATGGGAACTGTTTGTGGGAAGCGTGAGATGAAGTTGCAGCAGCTGCTTGTTGCATATCGGGATGGAAATGAAAAGAGAATTGTTTTAGGATTAGGGACATATCAAGATGAGGTTGGATCTCTGAGTGAAAATTTGCCACTGACTTCATACACGAGCGCACGCACTCACTGCATGCGTGCAACTACATTTGCCCTCATCTGAGGTCCTCATTTATTCTCAAAGGTAGGCCTCAAAAGCCATACTAATTTTTCTCTTCCTGGTGATTGTTTCTTATTTTTTGAAAGTCCTTCTTGGGTTTTGTAAGGTAACTTCAGATTCTTCTCGCAGTTGTGGGAATTGAAGTAGGTGAGCAGCTTTGGAGAATCTGCCAACCTTTTCCAGTATCATCAGCAGAGGCAGTATCTTGTTCATTAACATGATCATGTAGCATAGGGGGAACAATTAAAAGTCCTCTTATGGCAGAGCATTCTTTATCAAGACCTGCTGGGAGGAATAACCTCAGAGATGCTGTTGGCATGCCAGGTCTGAAAATTAGATGCTGCTGTGAGAAGCATGAGGAAATTTATGCGTTCTTTCAAAGTCAAGGTTCAAAGTCAGCTTTTGTTTTGATATCAACTTTACAATGTAGAGTACTAAATTCTAGATGTCAGAAACCTGTGGTGGGACATCAGGCAATAAAGCTAGACAGCTTAAATTAGTTGCAATAGAAAGATTAGATCCTTCATATTGAGCTGCTTAGTTAACATCACTGCAAGGGACTGGTGCTTTCAAAATGGACTGTCCGGTGGAGGTAATTTAAAATATTTATATACTGCTTCTTGTTCTGAACATCAGTTCTAAAGGGAATTCAGTATTCGATTTTTATCTTCAACTGGAAAACAGAACTGAAATTGAAACATTTTAGAAACTGCAGTTTTGTACACTGTGAATCATGTGGTCCAGCCCCATGCAGAGAGTGAAATGAGATGTTCTGATTCTGAGGAGGTCTGTGATGGCTCACCTGGACAAGGATTACCGATGGGAATTTTCTGTTTGATTATTTGATTATTTCATCAGACTCTGCCAATGCAAAATGAAGAAAAAAAAAAGTTTTGATTTGGTAAAAATATCTTTCCTGTAATAATGAAATTACAAACTAAAAAGACCTAAAATATTCTGATAGAAAACAAAGTTTTTTTCCAACAAAGTAGGAAAACTTGAGGTTTAGCTTTTGTATCGTCACAGTATAATAGAATTGCTGTGGACAAGACTCTACATAAATTAATTGTTGACATTTCCTGCAAGTCATTTTATGACTGGCTGCTTAAATTACCTCTCTTATGTTGTATCTTCTTACATAATTTTAACTTTTTATTTCTTATAATTTCTGAAGGCTGGTATAACCTTTGCAGCAGGATGCTTAAATGGTACACACAAGAGAATTTTGAGACACAGGGCAGGATAAACAAATACACATATATATGTATTTCTGGTATCACCAAAGTTGTCTATAGTGTCTTTTGAGTATCAGAGAAAATGTGGACTTCTCTGGATGCTACTGAACAGATTATTTGCTTTCTGTGTTTGTCAAGATATCTTATTCATCCTTCCGAAAGCTAAAAGAAAAATTATACATCCACTGCCAAATTCTGCTTCAGCATGAATTTATGCCAATTAGATTTATTTTAGATGGGGAGGAATCCAACAGGTACCAGAGAAAAGTCTTGGAAAATTGTCCTAATCTTTCAGTCTGATTTCAGTTTCAATAAATAAGAAGATATTACCCCCTACTCCCCCAGCTCTTCTGTTACCTGTGTTTAAAATATCTGACTTCTTTGCAAAGTTGTTACTTTAGAAGTTGTTATCAGACTCTTTACAGAAAGAGAATAAAACTGCACTTATGAGGTGGCTATCTGAGTTCAAATGTGGTCTTTGGAATAAATGAATAAATGTTGTAACACCACACTAGTGAATGATACATTATTAGTGGATCTGCTTGCCATAATGTGAAATTGTTAAACTTGTTAAACTAAAGCATGAAAATGACATGTGAAAGTACCTAAAATAGAGAACTATAGTAAAGTCTTCACCAATTTTGTGAGTGCAGTCCAGCTAATAAGAAAGTGATCAAACAGATATATTTAGTGAAGGTTCAGTTTATTGGGTGATGTTTGGAAACAAAAAGAAAAGCAACAATTAGCCTTATTTAACTACAAGACTTCTCTTCATTAGATTGGCTCCTTTTCACCACACAATAATATTTTAGAGCACCTCAATATGCGATTTTTCAGCAAACACTTAAAAGATGATGCCAGTGCTACGTCTGTCAACATCTATGCTCCCGTCCAGCTTACGCTGCTGTTCTGTCGAGGCTGAGAGCTCAAATCAAGGGATGCTTACTGCTTACAACTTCCCTCACCCCTTCCTCTTTCTGAAACAGGAGGCATCTGAGTTGAACGTAATTTGCTTTAAAGGTGATGCTGAAAAAACTAGTCAATACCTGACAACGAAAGCTGTCTTTTACAGTACAAGAGTGAAAGAGCAAGGATAAATTTAAAGTAAAATCAGATGAGTGTAAGCTTCTGTAATTGCAATATACTAAATGTATATAAATATATATATTTACAAAGCATGTAAGGAATATATTTGTTTAGAAGTTGTTTCTTTAATTCTTTGTAAAACTGCTGGTTGTGTTCTTTTGTAAAAAGTGTTCCTGCCAAATATACTTCCAACTTAAGTATTAGCAAAATTGGAAAATAACAGGCCTGAAGCCCGTAGATCAAGTCTCAGTGGTTCAACTACACTAATTTCCAAAATGAGCATGGCAAATTGATTGGTTGTGGTGTCTCTAACCATTTGATATACTCTTTTTCTCAGAATAAAATAACTTTCTTGCTGTTTTGCTGCTGTCTACCCAGAAATATCAACTGGGTTTATGTTCAATCCCCTTTTCATGGCTCATCACTATTCAAGGGAAAAAAAATTAGTACTGCCTAACAGGGGTTAAATTGTGTGTTGTCATTTTTCATGATAGAGGTTATTTTTATTTCTAACTTCTTTTTTTATGAAGGAGTGTAGAATCAGAAACTCACCCAAAATGAAAATACCTTTTGAAACAGTTTTTAAAAATGTAGTAGAGACCTAACATGTCAGTGGAGTTCCTGAATTCACGAGAGCTTAGATGTGACGTTAACCAATACCAAAGGGAAATAAGGAGACTTTTGACAGAGGGCAGATCAGGGGACAGACTTTTTTGTGGACTTTTTCTTAAACTCTTTGGGGTGGTAGGCAAGGTCTATGATCACTAAAAGACCTACCTCAACCTGCTTTAGATGCTTAAGAATCAGCTTTTGCTGGCTTTTCAGTACCTTGCTCTGCCATCCCTTTCCAAAGCAGATGATGTCTATTATGTGAATTTTGATATATATTTGCTTGAATAATAGAAAGGTATCAAACACTTCATTGGACTAAATATATTTATCCATTAATGTGCCAAGTGGTTCTGTCCTACATTGTTCATGGACCATCAAACTCATACTGTAACTGTTTTTATGTTACATGACAGTGAACATACCTACATACTATGGTAATTCATAAACGATGATGGAATAGATTTTTTTTTTCTTTTTCTTTTTTTTTTTTTATTGTTAAGGGCTTCTTATTTTACTGTGCTATGAGCAAGTATGCTGATGATTTGGTGGCCTCTCAGCCATTTTACATCTTACTTCACTGTGGTTCCTAGGGAATTAATTATCTGTGGAAAATGTATAGGCATCCTGAGGTATAGGCTCAGCTTCCTACATGTACCTGAGCTAATCAGGTATAGATTACCTAGTTAAACATCAGATATGTAAATACAGATATTTATTTTTAAAGAACTACAAAAAGGTCTGTTATGGTGATCAAAAGTCTGGTCAAAAAGCTTTGAAGGAATAACAGTTGCCCTAATTACATTCCTAAAATAGTTTTTTTTTTAGTTTACAGGGTATTAAACTGCAGGAAAACTGCATCTGGAGATATTTTATTATTACTATTTTATTTTTAGCAAATAATAGATTTCCCATGTTTGTTTGGTTGTTTTTCCAGCTGCTCAGATCCGGGACCTACCATACTTTTGTTTTATTTCTATTCCAATACAAACACACTTAATATTTCTGCATTTATATTTTTATTAGAATTGGAATAGGCTGATGCTCTCTTTTCTTGTATAGAAAGCATTTGCAAACACCACTTCTAGTCCACTGCATTTTCTGTTTACGCTCCTAAAGAACAGTACAGAAAACAGCTGAGTTTAATAGACCATCTGTTTAAGTGTAAGTGTGAAATTGCAGGACAAGGATAGCAAAGATGGCTTGTTAAGAAAGATTTGGACTCTGTTAAAAGGAATATGCCTTACTGTCTCTGTCATAACAATATAATACTTGCTAACATTCATTTTAACGGATCAATACATGTAAATGAATTAGATTCTATAAAAGAATGGTTATTTCTGTAATGATGGACATTTCAGTAACAGCTCATCTCTCACAGCTTTTATCCTAACAAAACTTGATACAGTAGGCTATTGAAATGTCTGGATAGACAGTAATGAATACAGCTATTGCCAACAAATAAAGCAACAAGATTTTATGTTTCTTCTTGTGCCTGAGAAATCATCATTTCAGACACGTTTGAGTGCCAGGGACTGAAAACATCATTGGCATAAGGAGAGGCAAACTAGAAAATGGGCATTTACTGTATGTGCAGCTGAAATATATAAACTCATTTCCTGAATAGCATTCCTGAAGAATAGTTATGACAATAGTCATTCTCCGTTCCTTTTCTATATAGTAATTTCTTAATCCATTTTGGAAATGGATCTCTGCTACCACAGATTCAAAGAGACCATATTTTAGCTGATGTTCATCTTGAGGCTGAGGAAATTATGATGTGTTGTGGTCCAAATATGTCATGACATTCCTTCTTGTGCTGGAACACAAACTAAATGTAGTGTTTCTTTCTAAAATGTGACTAGTTCTATATGATAACTCTCTCTATAGCATCTATGTTAGAAGTTGTCCATTTAATTTCCCAGAGGAAAAATCCCTTTGCTGATTCTTTTTCCAGGAAATTATTTATTGGGGGTCAGGAGGTTTGTACAAACAAAATCATTCTGTGGTGATAGCTTCATTCTTTTTCTAACACGACCATGTTACTTCTTAGTATGTAGTACACTGAGTCTTCCCTCTGAGCTAACAGCACAATCAAAGGTGATGTCTTGCCCACAAGCCTGACTGGTGGAGAGGAATGGGGACTGAAGGTACTCCCATGTACCCCTTTCAGAGTACCACCCTTTCAGGTGGACATATAGGTATAGGCAGTGAGCTCAAATGTTATGTTTAGATTCAACTCTGTGTAAAATTAAGTGTTTATTAGATAAAAATGGATGGTCTCAGCAATGTAGACATTTGCTCAGATACTACCTTGGATTGGGAGACCTAAATTCAAACCCCTTAGGTAAAAGTAAGAATAGATCAGCTCTTTGTTGTTGAACACTTTCTTCTCCTAAAAGTTCCACTCTTGATGTCAGAAACCTGCTTGATAATAGTTTAGTTGAATAGATAAATTTCTTGAAAGGATTTCACTTGGGTAAATTGACATTTTCAGTGTCTATTGAACATCCCAGACTAATCCAAAGTGTAATAAAAGCAGCTCGCTTTCAGTAATTAATCAAGGATTTGTGTTAAGAAAACATTTTTGCTTAGAGAGCTTGAATCTTCTCGATAGATTTCTCTCCATATTCACAATATAATAGGTTACCATAAACTTCATTTCATTACTTACAGGGCTTTGTTGAACTAGTTTTATTTTATTAACTTTAGTAGCTTAGGGGTTGATTATTTCTATTTACTGATTAATGGAAGCTGATATCTATCATTTTAACATGGAAGAAATCCATAGGGATAGTCAGCTAAAGGTTTATCTCTGTTTTCAGTGAATGCTTAAAACATTAATTCCAGTTTCATGGCTGCTAAAAGTTTAAGAGATACCATCTTTTCTTACTATGGAGAATAAAGGTATATGCAGCTATCAGTCTGCAACTTCAATTAACTTTTATAATATTTTTTAACTCTTTAGAGAATACTTTTAACAATACATTTTATTTGCATTTTTTAATATTACTTGAACCTTTCCTACTGCTCACTTGTGAAATTGTTTGCAGTTTTCATTGTAGAAGTGAACAAAGAAGTGGTCAATTTTGGGTGATTATTCTGAAGTATTTTTCCTAAATTGTCTTTGTGATGGGGCCATTCTTATGTTTTTAGTCTCCTAGTTTTGAGTCCATATTCCTCTTGTGGAATTGCTTTGAGAGACAAACTTTTGCCAAAGTGACCTGCAATCAGTCATCCAACAAATTGTCCATGACAGCTAGAACTGAGTAACTTAGCATATCCTTGATACGTATAGTAAAACACAGTCTCCATAGCATTGTGTCAAATCCCATGTCCTTTAAAGGGGATATGGGAGCATATTTTGGATGGTTTACTTACCTGGACTGGAAATGGAAACAGCTATACCTTTCTTAGGGGCTTTGCTGAAGTCTCTGTCGTCACTTACCACATGCCTCTACTCACAGCTGACTCCAGTCCTTCCTGTCCCACTGGTTTTCAACCAAAGCCATCGGAGAAGAGAGACGGGAGCAGTACTGTGCAGAGGTGCTGCCAGAAGCTCAGTTGGCTCAGGCAGCAGAAGTACCCAGAGCAGGTGCAGAAAGACAGAGGGGAAAAAGTAGTGTCCTGTATTTTAAAAATTACATTTTCTAAAATCCAATTAGATGCAAATCTGCTTGTATGAGTGAAAACCAATGTTGACTTCAAGGCAAATGATAGGACCAAGTCCCCAGCATTGCCTGGGCTACAGAGCAGCAGTGGGTGTCCATCAAGTAAATGTTGCTCTGCTCCCTGTCCTGGTGTGCCGCCTGTCTGCACTTCAGTGGTGGTGGTGCTGTTTTTCTTCTGTATCAGGAATAACTTTGTCTTAATTCAAGCCATGGCTTTGGAAGGACTTTAATTTACCACACAAATACCACTTAACAATGTACTTTTGTACGCCTATCTTTTTCTGGACTAATTCATAGATAAGGACTTCTTTAGGACATGGGTGATGCTCAACAATTAATTCATTATAAGAAAAGGAAGAAAAAAGGTGTTAAATCAAAAAGAAAGACAACTATTTGAAGTTTTTCTAAAGTCTGGAGTAACCTGCTGTAGGACAAAGATGTGGTAATTTGTGGGCAATGATTTGGAGCTGTTTCTGGAGCAAATGTTGGTGAAGGATTTGTATATTTGATAATTATTCCATAGTCAGGATCTTAATGAAGATGAGTTGGGGAAAAAGTAGATAAAGTACTGAACACCTAGGAAATAGGTGTTTAAGGGTGGTATTATCCTATAGTTATCATCACTCTCTATGAAGGAGAGGAGCACTAGGTTTGTTTTTTCATTGTCTTTGTACAGTAGCTGGTTTCTTCATGGGTTATAACTCTCATTTCAGACCATTTCAGAAATTCTTTCCCATGTCCCATGTGTTGCAGACCTAGCTCAACAATCTTTTTGTGACTGTCTGCAGTAGAACCATAATTTTTTTTTTTTTCTCTTTTTGTATGCAATGTTCTGTAGCATATTTCTTAATCTAGTCCTCTACAGGCTGTATCGTGAGAGGGTGTCAAGGGCAAAAGTGAAATTATATTTTGATTATCATTTTAGTTACATCCGTAATAATGTGAATGGTTATTAGTAAATACATAAGGCCGAGGACAATGATTTAGGAGGTTATGACTTGCAAATCACTGTTTCAGACCCAAATTATGCTTTTAAATTCCCCTGCAGTTTTTTGTGGATGTAGGATAAAAGATGTGGTTTCCATAGCTTAATAACATTATTAGATTATTATTATTACATTATAATGATATTATTACATTATATTATACATTATTACATTATAATAATATGTGGAGGAGAAAGTGATAATAATAACTCTAAAGTGCGTTAAAGAGGAATCTACTATTAAACCTTAACAAAGTAATACATAGATTTGAAACTATAGCTTGACTTACGTATCTCTAATATACTGGGATATAGTTGTTAAGGTATTAAGGAAAAGTTGGTTGCTTCTTTTGTCCTATAGTCACAAGCTACTTAAATGGACTTGTTTGCTGATCTAGATGCTGTTACAACATAGTACAAGCAAGCGGTATGTACAGCAGAATTCCTCTGGATGAGCAGAGGGGCAGTCCCATTCACTTCCAGATCCCATTCCTCCTTCCTTCACATCTGTGAGAAGAACAGTGACTATTTTAATAGTTTATTTGGGGTTGGATTGGTTCTCATCAGTTGGATTTGTTGTGTCTGGTTCAGGTGGGGGGTATGATTAAAGTGAAGGTAACTGAATGAATGAACTAAAAATTTTGGATTTCTGCGTAAAGCAAGCCCCAAATTCCTTTCTTTTACCATGACTTTAAAGCATGTTCTTTCTTCCTACCCAGACATACTTTGCAGCTGACAGTGATGCAGGCACCTTTTTTGTCCCCATTGCTAGTGTTTTGCATCCTCAATCCAGTTTATTCCTTTTACTACATATTACCATGGGACTCTGATCCCTGTCACATCTAGGAACCCTAGCCATAATCTTACTTCCTGGAAAATTACCATAATTTCCCACAATCCTCATTAATTTGAAGGCAGCTCTTAGCAGATAACTAAAGCAGAATTCTCCATCTCCTGGTGTCTCCTCTCAAAATCTTCATAACAGACTGTTTGCAAATGCCATTTTCAAGCCCCTTTTGTAAGCTCATGTCTCAACATTATAGAGAAGCCTTCTAGAAACTTTTGCTTTTCACTGCCTCAAAACAGACACTTTAAAGTAGGCTTTTTTTTTTTTGAGGTATTAGTAAATTAATATTGTAATTTATAGAACAAGTCAACATGTTTTTTGGCTATGGTGGTATTACGTGATAATTGACAGAATGCTAGATATTCTCCAGGTTTAAATGATGATTGGAGCATTTTGAAATCCTCAAGACAAGGTTGGTTTTTTTCTTTTTTTTAATTAATTAATCTTTGCCAATTGGGATATTAGCCATGATGTCTGTCTTGGCCCAATGCACAACTTTTGGGAACAGAAATTGGAGAAATATTACTTGTGGAAATGGACAACAACTTCCTAAACTATTTGCATTTTCCAATTTGAGCATTTTAGCTCTTCAGGGAAAAGTTTTATTCAGATAGTAAAGAAAAGAGGAGAGAGTAAATTTCTGGCTTATATCGATAACTTTAGCTCAGTATCCTGGGGGACAGGGGAGAGGGCTGCATCCAGTAGCAGAATAATCTCTCCACCTCCACCTGAATTTACAAGTTAAGACTTTGTCTGCAGTCCTTTCGACATGGAATTTTCCATGGAAGTGTTCCTGTAAAAGCTAGTGAGAGGACACTTCCTAATAAATATTTGAATTATAATGATTATTTTCAGATAGTCTGCATANTTGTTTCCACTAGCATGTGTTTACTAAAGTGTTTGATTTTCTTATGAAGACTGAGCAGAATACACTATGTTTTTTATCTTCCAGCCACCCCCACATATATACAAAAACCTTTTATGTAACATTGATATGTCTTTTTGCTACAAATAAGTCCCTTGAAAAACACCAAAGTACAAACAGAATTGTATAAGCTTGTCTCCAACCTGCATAGATTCATTTATTTCAAAAAGGAATAGATCTTCACACATGGTTTATAGTAAGGTCCTCCAATGGATCAAATAGGTCATGTGTTAATAATAACAAAAAAAAAATTTACTTGATTAATCCTGTTTGAAGTAAATTTCAGTGAATATTAATTACCCAACATTTACATTGTCAGAAGCCACCCTTGCTTTTGAATATTTGTGGTCACATTGTGAAATGGGATGTTATTGAAAGAAATCTGTATGCCTTTATGTCTAGACTGTATGAAAAGTCTTAGTTGGAAAACATTCTTATGTGGATAAATAGTCAGTGGACAACTGACTTAGTGTGACAGTTTTTCAAGCAATATAAATATGCTTAAAATATGAAATTCATTTTAAGGGTTACATCTTTCTTCAAAGGAGTCTTCAGAAGCTCTGCTCATTTGTATATGTGGCATCAGGAGAAGAGGTAAGAAAATTAATGTTCTTCTGAAAGTCTTCAGTGGGTTCCCACTGGATTACTTTGTAAATTAATTAAATGACTGTAGGCATTAATGTGAAGGTTCTTCAGTAATCTTTCTTCTGCTCATCTGAGGCAGTGAGATGTTCATCACACGCAAATCTCTTCAGACAGGTTTACAAGGAAAAAAAGCCATCTTTAGAGAATATCCTGAAAATATTAAATAGAATTTATTTTGTTGGATTTTTAATATTCTACCAAATGAATATCTGCTCTGAACCTGTCTGTGCTTGTCTGTTAACATGTGGCTTTTGGCGTATGACCCACTAAAAAATCTTGTTTGCAGGTTGGGCATACCTGAAGCCTGGATTGTGATTGCTTTCACAGCCTGCTCTGCTCCGTGGAGCACAATGCCGTACACCTGAGTATGTTGGGATATCACCCAGGAAAATCACTACTCTGAATGCTTTGAAGTGACGCACGGAAACAAACTCTATAACTCACAAAGAGTTATAAAGCAGGTATGTTTATTGCGGCGCTGGGTGCAAGGGGGATCACTCCTCCTAACTTGCACACCTGGTCATAGAACAGGCATCTATTTATTACACAAAGACATGCATATTTATTACTATAGGTTGGGTTATTACAATTAGTGGGTGTAACTGTTATGTCATCCTCAGGAACTTATTATCATAAATCTCCTCCTTCTGGCGCTTGCGTACTGCCATCGGGTGGTCGTCTGTTGGGGTCTTTTGGATGAAGGCTCACAGTCTTCTTCACTGTGTACTTTTCACCTTTGGCTCAGAATGCTGAGTTGACTGTGTTCCAAACTGGCAAACCAGTTTCAGCCAGATGGCTGCTTCTTGCAAACAATAGGGTTCCTGGTTTTGGTATCAGCTTGTTCATCGTTTCGGACAGTTCGTTTCACAGTCTTTGAGCTTCTTATTGATTAGTTACATTCTATTGTATATACCTTTAACACTTGACTACTTAGCTAAATATTTCTTAAACATCTGGTCTTCAAACAATCTTAGTTCATCACTTGACTAAGCTAAGGATAATACTTAATTAATCACTTGCTAAAGATCATAGAAAGATTTAATTAAAGTATATAATAATTCAGCAGCACGGTTTCAGAAGGATTCGGGGATTGTAGGCAGATTTTCTGTACCCTCAGGAGGAATGCAGTCAGGAACATGCTGTCAGTATCTGAGCAAGAATCTGAGGAGATTGGAGGAGGGTAACATCCCACCAAGGCAGTACTGAGAGATGGTGGGAACTAACACCAAGCTAGGCGACATCTGTCTACCTATGCCTGTTACTGGGAGTTTTTCTGAGTAGAAAGGTTTGACTCAGAAGAATAGCAAGAAACAAGGCCCTTGTAGATTATGAAGGAGTCAAAACAGCTTTTGATCTCTGCAGGGTTGAAGGAAATATGGGATCTACAAGGATGAGGCTTCAAGGATGATGAGTTTTCAGAGTTGTATGTGATTTCTTTTCTGGTAGGAATTTCTGCTGTGATTTTTTTGAAGGAGATAAACTGCATTGTGGGGTCAAGAATAGGGAATACTTTTCACAATAATTCTGAATCTGAAGGAGTCAAAGTAAGTGAGAATGTAGGTATTTGAAGAAATGTTATCCGTGGAGGAAAGGGTTTTTGGGATTTTTGTTTGATTTTTTTTTGTGTTTTGGTTTGTTGTTTGTTTTCTTAAAAAAAGAACCACAAAACTATCCCCAAAACCCAAACCAGAGGCAACTGATCCTCTGAAATCCTATAAATGGCACTTAAGTGGAATGAGGAGTGCCACAGAGAATGTAGTTTATAGGTGGTTTAATTCCTGCAATCCCATCAATGTGAAAAGGGCTCAATGGCTGGGCTGACACTTTGATCCTCTGTACCCTGTGATGTAGGGGAAGAATTCACTATGGCTTGCCTTGGCTGTTGGATTTCAATGTAAAATATTTGGATTTCACTATGGTTGTTGCCTTTATGCAGCATTTTCTATTACTAACCCAAGAATTCAGATTTCAGTAAATAGAAAAGGGACTAAGAAGAATGCTAAAATTGTCAGTAAGGTAAACATAAAGGATGTGCTCTTAAGGAAAAAAATATATTGAAATTTTTTTGATTCATCACAGCAAAAGGGTAATCATTTGCTCTGTTCTCACAGAAAAATGTGTTTCCTAGACAGTTGGCAGGGTGTAGGAGCATATAAATAGCATAAGAAGTGGGCCTTAAAAGTCATCTGTGTCACTCAGTGACTTTAATTGAAGGCAGTAATGCCAAGTAAAGTCTATTCCATTAATTTTTTGGAGGCCACTGCAAAGAACTCTGATAGACATAAGATGAATGTTATTGTTCCTGGCAATGAGTAATTATGCCACTGCTTTTCATATTCATTTAGTTTAAATTCTGCAAAAA
Organism: Pelecanoides urinatrix; assembly: GCA_013400755.1. Taxonomy (NCBI): domain Eukaryota; kingdom Metazoa; phylum Chordata; class Aves; order Procellariiformes; family Procellariidae; genus Pelecanoides; species Pelecanoides urinatrix. The sequence goes on along the minus strand of VZTQ01008411.1, from coordinate 170,555 downwards.
GACTCGTATATTAACTTAATACAACTAGAGGTTTGAAAATGAGTGGAAAAACTCTCAATTACTTTTTCAGGCCTTCATTCAGGGTAGTGCACATGCACGCTCACACATACACGCACATGTTCTGTCTTCATTTGTAAAAACCTGCTCTATTTAGTATTTTCATTGAATACTGAAACACAGGAAAGCTTCCAGCATTTATGCACTGCTGCCTTAGAATCTGTTAGCACATTTTCCAGTTCTGTCCAATTACATTACTTCAGAAAAATAATTTCAAATATATTTTCATTTGAAAATAAAAGAAAGCTGAACTATTAATGTCAAGGAATAAAAATATTAACCTATATTTCCTTTAGCTCAGCTGCAAATTTATGCACCAGAACCATCTACACTGATGAATTTAACCTACAGCTGCTGTCATCTATCCCCTTATATGTTAAATGTTTGCAAGCAACTCAAGAATTACAGAATTGTGATTCTTTTTAAAACAATTTTAAAAACATTTTTTCCCAAAATAATAGATTTTTCTGATTAAAAATTAATAGAGGAAGGAGAAGTAAAAACCTCCATCCTGTGAACTTGTGGGAACTGTAAAAATATGTATTGGTCAGTAATATCCCTTTTTGGATGAAAGAAAGTGATTTCTATTACTTCTGTTTTTTGTTGGTTTGGGTTTTTTTGTTTGTTTTGGGTTGGTTTGTTGGTTTTTTGTTTGTTTGTTTGTTTGTTTGTTTGTTTTCTTTCTCCCAGAAACATTAAAAGTGTATTCGGCTCTTGTATGTTATGAAAGCAGAATTTTTTAAAAGTAGTTTTTCAAGGAGTTACCCTTCACTGAAAGTTTATAGATAGCTCCAAACACTGTGGAGTTGTTTTATCAGGCTTAAGACTGCAAATGACTGGTTCCAGGGACTTAAAATCATCAGAAGTTAATATGTACTTTTTTAGACGATAATCTTATGCTTGAATTTAAGAAATGGAAATTAAGGTCTTTACAGTTCTGTATTCAAAATACAATGGAACAGTAGAGGCAGAATACAGGGCACAACGATGAATACAAATTATTGTGCAAGGGGCTATTGTGGAGGGGTGGAAATACAAGAAGATTGGAGTATAATTTAAGGATGGCGTGACCATTTTGGTAGGAGGATGTTAGAAATAATTTCAATCCCATTACAGAAGCAGTAGTGGATGCAAAAGCTTTGTTATTGGCTGTGCAGCAGCGGTGAACTCCTGAAGATTTCCAACTGATGTGGGTGTATAAAAAATTGGTTGAATAATACTAACTCAATTATGGCTATTGTGAATTTCAATTTGCTGTGCTATTGCAAAAAGGACCATGGAGGGAAAGAAAGAGGAAGGAATAAGTGGAGAGTAGCTGGAAACACTAACAAACCTTAGGATATCATAAATATTTAATTGTATGAACTGAGTAAGATGTGGCTGTTGTCTATAAGGTATAATTAACTACATGAAAATGGCTGATTAATTTCTGCACAGACTGGTATCCTCATGAGTGTGAGGTAAGCTGAACCTTTGCAGTCTTTGTGATACATATGTGCTGAATTTTGCAGGCTGCTCTAGGACTTCCCTCAAAGCCTGGCTCTCAACTGGATAGGCATGAAGTCTCTAAGTGTGGTCCTAGGCATTGCTGGAGTTCATTACTGCCCCTAAGGTGAAATTAGCACAAGGATGCACAGGAGTTGGTGTGTCACCAGGAAAGGTTTAAACATCAAGTGTTAGGTGTACATCACAGCTTAATGTTCTTGTGCCACCTTGCCAGTCAATTCAATGTAGCCATCACCTCTGAAAGCATGTATTTCAGGCAGTTTACTTCTTACTCTTATCACCTCTATGCTGAATTTTCATTAGTGTCTGAGTTGTATGACTCTTGAAACACTGTACACCTGTGTAAACTGCCCATACATATCTGCATATTTCTAATCTTAATTTCAGACAATCATGTTTCTGTTATTTCTGTATCAATCCATCCTAAACTATCCAGCAATTATATCTAAATCTTCTCAGGATTTGCTAGTAAAAAAAGGGCCACTGGAGCAGAAAGCCAATGAAATTATGTACCTTGGCCTAGACTGAGCACTGGTTAATCATTTTTAAAGTTATTCATAGAGTTTTCTACTCTTTAAGCAACAAAATCAAGAACTCCAGCTTAGAGTTGCAATAGTCAAGCTATGTGTATTTTCGATCAAAATAAGACTGGGAAGAACAAAATGCAATGAAGGCACTTAGTGTATACTTACAATGGTGCAAGTCTGGAGCGAGCAGGTGAGTCAAATCCATTCCTCTATCATCTCTCTCCTGTAATCAAAATTAACTCTTAATTTGGAAAAGGCCATCCAAATGACCTGTACATCTTTATATTAATACCAAATCGTTTTGGTCAGGCTGAAAATAATGAGATCTGAGTGATGGTCACAATCTTGAAGATAGTTTAGGATTTGTTTTCTTCTGTCTAAGTCCAGACATCACAAACTCTGTTATTAGTCAGTCTGCCCATGTCCCAAGGAAATTACTGTAGCATGCAAAGATCTCAGGGGTTCAGACATAGACTTGATGTAATACATGCCAATTTAAGGAGAAAGGAGGGACTGCTGTCAGATTATATAACTTCTGTTCAGGCTACAAATATGTTCTTTTTAAGTTGTAGTTTTCACTGGTTATTGAAGGACAAACACCTCAGCTTACCTATCTCCCAAAGCTTGAGATTTCAGAGGGAAAATCTTTTTGTTTCTCAATTTACCAGATATTTGTATGTCAGCAGAGGGCACTAACTCTGCCCCCCAACTATGGGGAGAGGAAGCCTTTTTCTGCAAAAAGCCTAAGTTGTAATAAAACTTGTTTCAGTCTTCTACTGTTCCACAGACCTACTTGAACAAATTCTTTACCCTTTGTGTTTCTATTTTCCTATGTGCACGAGACTGTCTTCGTCTTGCCACCCAAGGACAACAAAGATAGCTGTGAGTTATGAGATGGCAGATGTTACAGTAATAGGGTCCATCTAATAGCATTATATCGTGGATAGGTTGAAATACTAACTTTTTTTTTCATGTATTTTAAAGCCTATCTGTTCTGGAAATTTGTCCTACAATAACAGATGTAGATACAACGCGTACCAGCACTTTGTCTAAAAGCCCATTAGCAGGCAAGAACAGTCCTCGGGAGTAGTTATGCCTGCTTGTCCCTGGTTACAGAAATCTTGAAGTAATTTTTTTCAGTTGTTTTAGCATTAAAAAAAATCAAAGGAAAAGACATCTACTCAATGACACTGCTTCCAGTTGTATTGCCATCAACATTGAGGTCTTCATTACTAGTGCAGAATTTAGTTCAAGGGTACTGGTTGTATTTTGCTTTAAGTAAACAAATGGAATTATTACACAATATTTAAATAAGAAATTAAGATTATGAAATACTGCCTGTGAGAACAAACAGATTGAGCTGCTTTACTGAACTGAATGTTGTGTCCTACTTCTGAAAAAGAGTTTGCTAATACAGGCAGCAGTCGACAGGAAAAGCAATGCTTCTGACTGCTTTACTGTTTCCTAGTGCTATTCATTCTGGTTTTGAGTAGTGCTTAGAACTGTATGCATAAGAACAGAGAAATATATCTTTGTGGTAATGATCCAGCCTACCCTACCCTCCATATGCACTGAAACTTGAGAATTTCCAATATTTGGGCACTGCCTAGTCAGCAGTGAATATCATCTTAGTCTCTATCCTTTTTAGTTGGCAAGCCCATTTTGTTCAGGAAGAAACTGTTTTTCTGACTATTACTGAAACTTCCCCATACACGTTAATGTTTATATGTTGTTCTGGTCCTCGCTGATTTAAAAACAATGGAAAGTGCAAGGTATGTGAAGAGTTGGTGTATTGTACGTTCAGAATTTAGCTGAAAAGAAAGAGGGAAACTACAACTTTGATTCAGTGAGATATGTAAGCATGTGTATAGCAGTTAAGACTTGACTGGTCCCTTTGATACCTTTAAATTGTAGTTGTGGCTCTTGTCCTATCATTTTAGGAGCTTTAAGCATATTTCCAAGCCTTCTTTTATGAGATTTCTTATAGTGTTGTATGAATGTCACTTCAAGGAGGAGTAAAGGTATTTCAAGAGTCTCTTGTATTTTTCCTAGTGTAACATTAAGCATATAAGATGCTCATAAAAATGCAATCAACTATCAAGTGCATAGACTCTGGAAATGTCAACCGCTTATACTGATCACTTTAGAAAGAGCTGGAATTTTGGCATTGGTATTAATCACTATAACAATTCTCTTCACAGGAAGTATTTACCCATATTACTCTACTTATGGAGTACAGGGAAATCCAATAATGCTGTGCAAGGTGAGAGAGATAAGGAAAAATTCTTGGTTTTGTTCACTTTTGAAATATATTACTTGAGTGGCCTCTCACTGAGGTTATTAGAAATATTGGCATTGTGTACTGAAATAGGCTTGGACCTTTGGTGTGCAAAGTGTTTGCTCTCAGGTTCTTGCTTATCTTCTAGTGCTAGCTATGTCATTACCAAAATTTCTTCTAGTTTTAAATATTCCTCAGTATTGTGTAGCATGACTCAAACACAATTACAAATATAGTTATCTTTTTCAGAAAGTGGAGACCACATTTATTTAAAAAATAAATGTTTGAAGAGGACCAGTAAGATTGTCTGTCATCCTTTTTGACATGTGGTACAGCTTTGCTATGAGCAGCAATATTACATGGAAGAACATATTATTGTCTTTTTTTCTTCTTCCTGTTTCATGGAGATGTTAAATAGGCATCATCTTTAGAAACTTCTCTAATGCTACCTGGCTTTAATTTCAAATACTTTTTCTCACAAGAAAGTTAAGAAGTTAAATATTCTTAGAAAAATGTCAATAGAGAAAAAACTGTTTAGGTTTTGCACAGAACACAAGTTCTGATGGTAACTTTTTACAAATGAAAAGTTTTGCTCTGATGTTTTTATAATCACATAAAATCATTTATCTTGATGATATTATCATAACAAGAAAGCTTTAAAATACTTTCATTTGCACTATCATTTTGATTAATTTGATTGCCCTTATATTTCATTGTCACTTTCCTCAATATAAGTGGAAAAAATAATGCATAATCATGTCATATGATGCAAGAGTTACTGCCCAAAACTAATGAGAGCATAAGAAAAACATCCTTCTAATCAACCTGGTAAATCCCATTTCTTTAACATACTACCAAGAGGAAGGATTCCTTGTGCGTGATCCATTTGACTGGAGACTCAAAGTCTGAACAGCAAAGATCATAAGACAAAAAAAAAAAAAATATTCAAGAGTTTTATTTAACAGGTGGTTACTATAACAGGAATTTGTCATTTTATATGCATTTTATATACAGTGTTATGTTCCCCAGTGGTTGAAACTTGAAGATGAAATACAGATAAGTTAATGTCATTTTGATGTAGTTCATTTCACTTAGAACAATATGTAGTTCACATATTGAGAATTTTATTTCAGTTCATTGACACAACTTCCCACCAGTGCAAACAGAAAAGTAAAAAACATAGAAGTCTTCTATAATACAAGTTTAAAAACGTCAGTGTGGGATAATTCTGTTTGTATCTTGATGCAAATTTTCATATCTCCATTCTGTGTTTGTATAGCCTTTCTAGTGGTGACACAAGATAGAATTGATCTATTCATATGCAGTCACCTGCAGTTCAATGAAACTTGGTGACAGTCTTGCACTGAGATTTATGTGCTTTTTATTTTTCCTTCTGCATTGCAGTTAATGTTTGTGAGTGCATGCAAAAAAACCAGTAACGCCAAAGAGGGAATTGGGTGTGACATGCCCCACTCAGCCAGTGGGCACTGCAGCTGGATTCCTCCTGGGACAAGGAGGCTGCCTGCAGTCACCCGAGCTCCACACACCCACAGGGAGCTGAAATCTCTACTAATTATTTCTTACATCAATTAGATGACCTCATAAAATTAATGACACATGTTTTTACAACCTTGTCTCAGACAAGGCAATAGTAATCACTGTATTTTATATGATAGAGTGTTTAAACTGCCAACGTGGAAAAAAAAAATCATACAAATCCAGTGTAAATACTTCAAGTTGCATAAAGTAATTATTAATCTTAAAAAAGCATAAAATATGCAGTTAGCTAATAAATGACAAATGAATAATTTATTCAACATAAAAGAGAAAGGAAGAGAGGTATTAACATTTTACCCACAGCTACTCTCTTTCTTTGACAAGCTATTACCGAACTGCTAGATTTTTAGTTTTACCATGTTTATTCAAAGCCTTACAGCAATATGGAGATATGTAACAATTTTGAAGAACATATATGAATGTGTCTTTGTCTGTATATGGGTGTCTCATATAAATAGATTATATTTATAGAGGGAGACTTTTTGTACTGCTTGTTTTCAATCATTCACATTGACAGTAGTTGGAGGAAGTTAGTGGGGCTGTAAACTAACACATAGGTTCCCTAAAGAAACATATTTGCTAAACTACTACCTTTTTTCCTTACCTCAAAATTCCACAATCTTTGTGCACACATACAAGCTAGTCACTTGTGAAACATCCAGAGTTTATATTTCTGAGAAACTTTTAACAAGGTTGAACAGATCTTGATGTAGTTCCTCAAATAATGTTTTGCTTTTTGGAGCTCAGACAGCTCAGTTCACAGTAAATAATGAACCCTTAGTATTGTCTATAATATAACGTTAAATGTTTGTGAGAATGTATGTTAACCAACCACTAATATTAATTTGTCAGTAATCTAGAGTTGCCAACACCCAGCATTCAAAACTAATGCATCAGTTCTCAAAAGAAAAAAAAAAAACCCAAACCAACAAATTAGATAAGATAACTTTTTGATGATTAATTGTAGGTTCTTTGTATCTGCCTTCTGGTTTTCAGCCTATAGTTTCAATGTTTTCTATGCAACCCAGAGTAATAGAAAACAATGAAATCTAAATTTCTTGTATTACCATGTGACCTCGGGGAATTGAAGTTTTAAGAAAAATACCAATTATAATGAGTCTTGTAGTAAAGCTGCTGGAACAGTGCAGCACATTGTTTTGTGTGTCTTAGTTCTTAAAATATTTTCCCTTTTATTTTTGTTCCTCACATTTCAATATTTTGTTTGATACCATGTTTCTGTTAAGAATCCCTTAGGTAGGCATTCATTGAGAAGCACACTCATGTTCATTTTGAGTTCTCTTGATTATATACTCTTAAAATAACAACTGTTTAAAAATACATCTTCTAGGCAGGTCAAATAATTCATCAATTCTCTTTGGATGAGTAGATTTTCAGATTATTTTAAGATGGAAGAATTGGTTGACATCTTCAAGACATAGGGATTTCATTCTTATTCTTTGTACAGAAATAAAATGGCAGCCTTCATCTGCCTGAAAAATAACCGTCTTTTTCTTTTCCTCTCCCACCAGGCAGATAATAGAATGCAGAAGGTGATTAGAGACACTTTAGAGCTCATCAGTACTAGAAAAGCTGAATGATTTCTTTAATGACTTGCATATATGTGGGAGGAGAAAAGAAAAATATCACTAGTAGTAGAGAGGAACTCAGAAAAGATACATCATTCCTTCCTTCCTTTTTGTTCAAGGAAAAAAGGCAAGTACTTCTGAGAACGACTTGGAGATGACAGGACATCCCATGCTCTTACTGAATGGACTCTTCTAATGAAAAACAAAAAAACATCCAGAAAAAGGAAGCTTGGGTGTCATGAATATCATATTCTTCAACCTAACTTCATTTTAAGTAAAATTAGGGAGTAGTGCAATGTTTTTATCCTTTGTGGCCTCTCCCTGCATTTTGGAAATGAAAATATGGTCTTTGCTTTAATTTGTGAAACCTTAGAAAAAAGTTTCTGGGTTTTTTTGTTTGTTTGTTTTTTCCTGCTTGAAGCTTTGAACTTATTTCAATATTTCTTTCAGGAGAAGAGCATGAACATCATGCAGAGCTTGACTGCCTTGAGATCAAACAGAAGAGTATTGGAAAAATTCAAATTCGCCAGCTGTTCTGTTGATTATTTTTGGGAGCAATTAAAAAAATCTTGAGGTAAGGTGTTGCCAAGAAAAATATTGTGCACTGTATTTTCAGAATTAGAACTTGGACAGTAATAGTCTCCATAGGAAATAAGAAAACCAATACATTACTGCATAACCCTTTTACTGATGTAACTTAATGTCCTTTTTGTGTCTGAAGAACTTAAAACCAGGACTTCAACATCTGCGGAGCAGAAATTCACAGCTACAGTCAATTCAAAGCTACTCAACCTCTGGATCTTACTGGTGTTCTAGATATCAATATAGTAAGGGAGTATTTGAAACAAAACAAAAGCCTAATTAACATTTTTATTTTATTCCTAAATGGCAAACTTGTACAGGTTAATGAACTCTTGAATATTTTTCTGCTAGGGTGATGGGAGAGTGTCTATAGACATTTCAGTGATACGAGCTGTACATAAGTTTTCTAAACACAGCATAGAAAAAGCTGCAGTCACTTTAGCCATTAATTTGGACAGCAAGAGTAAGGAATGTAGCCTGTACACCATATCTGTGTTCATAAAACATACTGTTCACATATCTATAAAGGCATTGTAGATACTTTAATATACTTAGATGACATAGGAACACAGCAGTCAGCTCAGTTTCAGATGGACTGACAGGTTTAAAAACCTAAGGCAAAACCAGATTGCATTTAACAATGTCAGGTATCTTCAGAGTGATATTTGTTCCTAAAGTCCTCAGATCAGGTCCATCTTACTACACCACTGCTTTGTTTTAGCTTCGCAATGGTCTTTATGATCTGAAGTTTGTTGAAGCAAGCCAAATCTCCTGTTAAAATTTCCTGCTTTTAGGTATAGGCAGAGATGGATTAAAAAAATATAAAAAATATTTCCATATCCTTCACCATTGGTAACGGAGCAATGGTTTTGAAACCTGTGCAGAAGTTATTTATAGACAAAAAAGTTGGAACAACTTTCTTTCTGTATCATCAGTAAATCCTCCAAGATGCTACTGATGATATTCAGACAAAATCTGTGCCATGTGACTACAGAACAGAATAAATAAGCGCTTACAGTCGCAAGTTGAATTAATGACAGCCTGTGTATCCCAGAGTGTGATAAATTATAGTTTACTGCTGGCAGCAGGAACTATTCAAACAAATATTTCTGCATTACGACAATTTCTTAAGGCTTCTATAGTATTCATGTATAATAGGAGAACTGCCTACAGGGAAGGTTATTAGGAAACTTAGAAAAAGATTTTCATTTTGTGATTTCAGCAATGTCTGTAATTATCAACATAGTCTATCATTTACTAAGTGGATACTTGTACAAACAAGACCTTTATCTTGTACTGTAATTACATTATATAGAAACAATATACTTGTTATAGGTGACTGCACATAAGTGGGTGGTTAAATGTCATTAAAGCTGTTTTGGAATATATCTATTTATGAATAAATATTTTCAGTTTTCCTTTTAGAAAATTTTACTGAACGACCCTTAGAAACAGATGCCAAATAAGAAATTTCTATATAACAACAATAATAGTCTAAATCATATCTTGCTAAGCACATTAGAAACCCTGCTGATAAGGAGATTTTAAACTTGACCATAGATGAACCCTATATTTATCACTACCTTTTATATCACAACTCTTTCAAAGATCCTTTGTGCTCACTGCATTTTGTTATTATCTGTTGCCCTCATGTTTTCTTTTTGTTTGTTTGAATTTGGAGAGGTGTTTGGTTTTGTTTACACTAATTGCTTATTGTCAGGAAAACACTACAAATATTATTCTAATATTAATGTGGACAATCCTAGGACTTTAAGTGAATGCCTATCAACTCAATATTTTGACTTAGGAAGACCAGGATTATCCTTTAGAACTTGGTAGGAAAGGCCTGGAAATTTAAAACAAAGCTTTGATTTGATCAGGAGCTTGAATTACCAGAAAACTGCAAACGGGCTCCATCCAAAAAGAGGGCATTTAATTGCAGCTACTACTGACCTTCAAATAGTGATCTGATATTACTTTAGAGCTTTGATTAAAATTGCCAGTATGGATCTGCCAACACATTCCGATGTCAGGCTTTACAAACAGACAAGACAAACCTGCTGCTACTTTAAAATATGATAATTAATAGCAGATAACATTGATCAGAGAAACTTCTCTAAATTAATATACTTGATATGATTATCTTTTATTCAGATCTGTTATGTTTATCTGTTTTATATATTTGTCTGTTATGTTACAGATACAATAACATCTTATATTGTGTTAGTGTAACTGTTTTCCTTTATACAGATAGATGATTTTAATAGGGGAGGTCATGGTCTGTCCCCATGTCTTCTTCTCCTGGATGTCCTCTATACACGGCATGGGAAAGGCAGCTAACAGCCAGTGGTTCCTTTGCCCTTACCAGCTTTACATCTGGATCTATTTATCAGCTGAAAGAGCAGACTGGCTTTCTGCTGGACAACTGCAACCAGGGTATAATTATTTTGAGTATTTCATGTTGTCTCAGCAGTGCTAAGTGGCCAGAGTAAACTAATGAATCCAGGCAGTACTTTTTTTCAATGATCAAATCATGAGTAGGTTTATCTTTCTTAAATTAAGATTTATTTTCTTGATCTAGTGTAATATTCCAAGTTTGCTGTAGACCATGTCTGATACCCTTCCCCACAGTGATTAATGAAATGTTCCCACAGTGATTAATGTTACATGGAGAAATGGATTGTTGGTGTGAGTAAAATGGCTGAATCCAGCTTTCTGTTTCCTGAATGGTCTGTAAGAGGATATAAAACTCGGTAAGACAGCAGATGTTGTTTATTAAGTATATAGATTTAAAAAAAAAAATAAAAACAAAGTTTTACACTGTTTTTTTTCTGAAGAAAGTATCTCTATTGAAACTTCACTATTTCCAGTACTTAATTTCATTACAACTTAGCCAACTGTTCACCAGGAGTGTCAGTTCCCATATTTACTGACAGGCTATGAAATAAAGGGAAGGTTTGCTCTCCTAGCCAGTTACTAGTATCTATCTGCAAGTGTATAAATACATGCATTTCTGTATATGTGTGTGTGTGTACACATACATAAAAATGTTGAAAATATATATGTGTGTATAAAGGCAAAAATAACAGTTGGCTATAAAATGAACAGCTGTTCTCACCTTCCCTGCATGTCAGAACGCAATGTTGAGACATAATTACCCAAGGAACATCAAGAACTTTTTGTAAACATTCACTGTACATAAATGTCACTTTTGTTCAAGCATTACTTGCTTTGTGTTTGGCAGGCATAATCTGAGAATGTAAATACCACTTGCTTTTCTTCTTTTTTTTTTTTTTTTTTTAATTTTTTGATGTTCATACATTTCCTAAAAGAACAATTTAGAAGAGCTCCACAGTTGCCACAGCAAAACTAGTTGTCACTCTTGCTCTTTGGCAGGCTGGTCTACCCAACTTGCACTCCTCTTAGCCTCTGGTGGCTGAATTTCTCCAGAAAAATTGATTTGTGTGTTTTTAATATAATTCACATGAATAATCGAAAGAAACAAAAGGTGTATACTGTACCCAGTAGTTACATATGCCCTGAAGATATTGAAAAGACACATTAAGTCATGTCTATATTAAAAAAAATTGGGATTGTGGGAGTATGAGAGACTGAACTGTAGAACATTTGTCTCAAAGATTGCTTATCTAAGCAAAGTATCCTCTGAATATGTGTGAAAGACTGAACTGTAGAATGCTTGTCTCAAAGATTGCTCTGAATATGGTAAGAAGCAGCTTGCAAGGCCATGGAGACCTCCGGTTTGCAGGGGCTGCGCTGTGTGCAAGACTTGGTTGAGCACAGGAATGTAGCAACGTGCTGTTGCCATGGCAGCTACAGCCCTTGAACAGGAATAAGAGGGACTGCCAAGATGACCCCGGTGTCGTTGCCCACCACTGACCCCGGAGTGCATCGCCCACTGGGGACCCCAGAGCACGTCACCCATCGCCAACCCTGCCATGACTGCCCACCGCCGAAATACCAAAAGACTTGGACCCCCTGGACGCCACGGATCCATGGTGGTGACTATTCTTGCAACTCTATCCCGAATGCTAGCTTAATTTCTATCTTTGTTCTGATCTAGCCTATCGCTACTAATTTTTACTTTTGATAATAAAAAGTTGTTTAGGATATGCAGCCTTTGACCTCGTTTGTGTCTTAATCTCACTCTGGGGATCATATCGAAACCTATCCTGATATTGGATCGGGTCAGGGAGACAGTAATATATGCCCATGTAGTTCAAGTTTTGCTTGGCTTCTAAAAACAATACAGCTCTGTAAGCAATCTGATAAGCTTTTCTTACCTGGCAGATGGATGAACTGCAAGTGCAGCATCTCATGGATACAGCTGTGACTTCCTGCAGCGTATCACAGATACTGGGGTATCTCTAAAACATGCTGCATTTTGTAGCTGCTAATGTGACCACTCTGAAGAACTTTGTAAGGCCATCACTATGGGGTGAAACAGATGATAATTCATTATTTCATGGGAGGTATCAATAGCACAATTTATTAAAGATATGCAGAGTAATTCAGTATTTGACCATTGGTAGCAGTGACCAAACAAGAACAATCTCGCCCAAGCCCAAGGCTTGTACGCAAGTTCTAGCCTACTTAGTTTATGTAAGAATACATTTTAATGGTCTCATATTGAGACTTTGAGATTGTTTAATTTAATTTTATAAAACATATTCTTAAGTTAGAATGTTTTACTGTCCATTAGAAAAAACCTCCCAAAATTCCAAAGGTATTAACTGTAGTACACTCTTTTTAAAGATGGTAAGTTAGAAGTTAGGAAAAAAAAATTATAACCACATTAAATTATCCAGAGTGATTCAGATATTTAAGGAACTTGTTTTTTTTTTCGCATACATGAGATTTATGAGAGATGACTATACCTGGATGATAGTTCATGCTGTTATGTAGAACGGAAGCATCTGTTCTGTGCTGAAAACTGTCACCCCAAGTCATGGGGGGGTAAGCATGGATGAATTCAGACTTTCTTGGTATTTATTTTAGTGTTTCTTGTTGATCACTGCTATTATTATTAACTGTAGCTGGAGCAAAGATTTTGGATAATGAAGAACAATTCGTTTCAGCTTATTGTTATACTGAACCTGTGTTTCTTGAACAGCATTATGCTTGTTTTTGTGAGTACCTGAAAAATGGGTAAAGAAAATGCAAATTCAATTCTTTGCTGTTACAAAAATGCAGTTTGCCACGATATGGTTTGAAGCGATATTCATGAGAAAGTTGTCAGAAGATGCAGGCACTCTACTCATTTTTAGCCTTTCAGTAAATGAAGAAAGAGAAGAATTCATTTCTTTTTTATGCTTTGCCATTGCACAGACGAATAGCTTTTCTCTCGCTTTCATTGGCTAAACCTTCAGTAAGCTTAATGTAATATTTTTCCAAGAGTCTTCCTGTAGCTATTCAGATGTCCATTGTAAATCTGGCTGTTTCTTTCCTTTGAATAAATAACTTGCCCCCAGATACCTAGCTAATCCTAGATTTAACTATGTTATTTGCTTTGGGCTGCAGGGGCAGGAGGGGGAGAACAGAGTGGAAAGAACAAACTCAGGGCCGTCCCCAAAGAGCATGTGATGCCCACCATTGTCTGTACTGCCATACTCCCCAGTCTGCCAGGAGGGCAGGGCCAATCCTGCCTCCACGGTGCCCCTCAGTCGGAGCCTAGGAAGCAATGCAGGAAGAGAACTGGCATGCAGTGATCCTTTTCCAGAATATTTTCTCAGTTTCAGGCAATCTGTAGATCAGGAAAATTATTCAGTGAAGCGGAAAAGGAGGATTGTTACAGTCTTGTGGGATATTTCTCAGTGGGATGAATGGTCTCAGTCTTATTTAAGCTGTTTTGCATAAAAATTAAGTATTTACTGAGGCACGGTCAAGGATCACTTCCATGATATGTGTCCAACACCACATCTCCATAAGGCATCTTGGTGACTTTTTGGTTTTGACTTACTCAGTATTTAAATACTTGAAAACTGCAATAAAAGGGGACTGAGACCGTCCCATGCTCTGAAATCAGAGTATGCCCTCTTGGAAGAGAATGTTCTGTGTAAACCATAGATTTCAGTCTTAAACAGATGACAGAGCTGAAACGTGGATCTCCCATACGCTTGGTAAACTGATCCAATTTACATGCTATTACAGAAAAAGGGATGGAGAGATGGAGTTACTGGTGGAATTTCCTGGTTTTGCAGTTTTGAGAAACCTGCCTTTCATTTTCTTTGTTTTTACGATAAATGTTTGAAAATGAAAATTTGTGTCTTGGGTGAAAGGAATATTATTCTGATGAACAATGGAAAAGGATCTTTTCATCTGTTTTTATTTTTTAATTGAAAAATGTACAAAGTATACTCCGTTCATTTCTGTCTATCTTTAAAAAAATTGCTTCGATAGCTAGTTACTCATTCTTAAAATAACATTAAAAAAAAGAATTATTTCTGAGGTTATGAAAATTCCTGAAATACATAAAATAGGGCAGTGGATTTTGAAAATTTTGACATATTCTCTTTCAGCTTCAATGTTTTGTGGTTTTGCTTGCTGACCAGTACCTTTCTTCCCACAGTTTAGTGAGGCTGTAAACCATGTGGAAGGGAAAGGCAGGGCAATCAACATACAGAATATTGAAAAGGTTGAGATAATAAAGCACCTGTCACAGGTTGTATGAGATATTACTATTCTGATACTTAATTTCAGTGACCATGGTTTCAAAGGAAAGAAGACTTAGTCTCCTGAAAAATATTACAGTGAGAATAGATGTGGTAAAAACTTGAATGATTCTAACTGCAATTTCAAATTGGTAATTTCATGGTTTTCAGAGGGGTTTTAGTGCTATATAGAGGAAACACAGGCAAACAGAATGAAAAATTCAGCTCACTAAAATATGTGTGGAGTAAGATAAGACCATTATAGCTTTCTCAATACATACAGCTATATTTTAGTCTCTCCTTATTTCCCAGAAAGAAATAAGGTGAAAGAAGTAATTCACATCACCAGGGTTAATGAGGTTTTATTGCCTTTGTTGTTCCAAAGTGTGTGAGCTCTGAATAAAGCCTTTCCTAGGATTGGGCTCCTTGTAATGTCACTTTTCTCAGTGATTCTCTGGACTCTAATAATGCTTGAGCTTGTTATTCAGCGCCATGCCCAGTGTGCCTTCCTTCCCCTACCTGGCTGCTCATTTTCATAACCTTGGTAGAAACATAACAAAATTTTATCATTCAACCAGACTGAAATTACCCAGCAAGTTAAAAATGTAATACTGTGAATAGGCACGGAAAGGGATTGCATATGCCCTACAGGAGTAGAAGACCCAGCAGAAAGACAGAATAATGGAAACTTCAGGCGGAAGAGAAAGATAGAAAAGGCATAATTAGGTGAAAAGATAAAGAAGATCAAGAGAATTTATCAAGGTAATGAGTGTAATAGTGTTTGACATGTAGGAAGAAAGAAAGGAAAGTTCTTGCATTCAACAATATTTTGTGTGCATGCACATTTCTGAATTTACAATAGATTTCACACTTTTCTGCAGTGGATGCTTACACTTTCCACATGCAGGTTGATTTCCACCTGTGAGTTCTAATTCTTCTAAAAAGCAATTCTTATTCCCTCACATACTTTCACCAAATGGAAGATATATATTTTTAAAATATTTTCTTATGTTTGTTTTTTGTTTTTCATGGGAGGATACCTTTTACACTGAGGATACCTAGGAAAAATATAAAAAAATGAAACTGTACAAAGGAAATGTATGAAGAGAAATCCAGTTGGACCCCAGGACTGAGGAGGAAGAGACCTCAAGATCACCATCATAATCCTCTCAGTGAGACCTGGGGACACTGGTGACTCACTGTGGCACCCCCAAACTCTCATTCGGACACCCAGAGGAGCCTGGGGAGGGCAGGCATAACATTGGAGGAAAAGGGTAAGTTTTCCTAAGTTTTCTTGTATAACAATTTTAAAGGTATTATTAGTTATGCTTTCTTGTATTCATTTCAACTGTTACATTTTAATGATAATTATTAGTCCAGTTAAATTATATTTATTGTTAAGTTTTTAAACAGGTTGCCAAGAAATTCTTAGCTCCATGTCTATCATGAGTTCCCTTTTTCCCTCAACAAGATGCTGAAAGGAACTGTATGAAGGTGAGGACTTCAATCCACAACCCATGCACCAGGAAAGGATGTCTTTGCCATTTGGTTTTTGGGTATTTCTACACAAAGTTACTATCAGTTTTTCTCTTGTATACTTGTTTATTTTGGATTAAGAAATTGAAAAGGACTCTTTGTCATCAGAGGTGAGCAGAAATCTAACTCTTGCACATTTTCTTTCTGTATCTTTTTATCCCCACCACAATTTATGTTTAATTTTTTACTTAAAATACAATAGTTTAAAAAGGATAGATCAGTGAATGGCCTAATAGATGGGACTTTCTTCTCGTATCCAGGTATCTGCCTATAAGTTACTTTGGTATCATGTCAATCCAGTTCTCCAGCCTTTAGGGGATACTAGGGGTAATGGAGTTTGTGTACTTAAGGATGGGGTCCATCGTTCCATGAGAAGAAGCAAGGGTGATGTTCACTGCCTCATTCTAGGAGAGTTTTTGCTCAAGGAAAAGCCCCAGTAAGGGTGGGCACTTTCCCATCTGCTTCTTGTCTCTAATGGCATGAGCAAAAGCAAAAGTTTGTGTTTGACCTTTGTGTCACCTTGTTCTGCTGGGCTTTAGCACAATACTTTCTTTTAGGTTTGCTTTCAACTGCAGATCCATGAGCTTTTTCACTTGTGCAACTTCTCTGTTCTGTTTTGACAGGTTTGTTAGCCCCACGCTGTTCTCTCTCATACTGTACCTCACACTAACCTCTGAGTAGTTTCTTCTTTTCCCTGAGTTAATTTGGCATCTTACTGATGAGAAGAAGCTTCCTGATCAGCACTTTCCATCAACTGAAATGCTCCTGTTGAGCAGCAAAACTGAAAACCCTTGTGTGACATACATTGAGATTGCCAGTTTAGACCTCTTAATTCAGAGCTTTAATAGTTTGCACAGCCA
This sequence comes from Pelecanoides urinatrix, assembly GCA_013400755.1. NCBI lineage: Eukaryota > Metazoa > Chordata > Aves > Procellariiformes > Procellariidae > Pelecanoides > Pelecanoides urinatrix. The sequence continues at coordinate 153,398 of VZTQ01008411.1, read as the reverse complement.
TCTTTCCCCTCCATTTCTTTCGGGTAGATTTTTTTTTCATTGGTTTGTGGTTTGTTTTTTTTTTCATTTTTAGTTTATAGCAGATTTCACTTCCATGCTGATGTATTGCCAAGGGCAGAGAGAGGGAGAGAGAAGGAAGAAAAGTGCTTTCTTGGATTTTCTTTTTTCCCCTCCGGGTAAGTAGCTGGCCAGCACAGCTGGTTTTTTAAACTCCAGCTTTCTTAGTGATCTAAGAACAGTTGTGTTGCAAGGCAAGCTATATTTTCAAATAATTTTGCCCTTTTTTCACATTTTAGTCCTTCACTTGTTGAACAGGCAAATAAGATACTTAATGAATAACTGATGTTCAATAATTATAGAGTCAATTTTTTATTAATAAATGCAAATTGTAGACAGATTCTAAGGCATCTTATCCATCAGTGTGGTTGTCACTATTTTCTGTAAGTTTTATCTTCAACTGTCCTTAAAAAGCAGTGTCGTCTGGTGATGTGGCTTGGGGAAATGATAAGATTAGGGCTCATCTTAGTGACATCCTTGAACTGCTGTGGGACTGTGACTAGGTTTATATCACTATATATCTTGCCTCTCTGCTTGTAAAAATGAGGATACTGCCTTCTGCAGACCTCTGATTCTCTGATAAAATGTGCAAAGTAAATCCCAACTCCATAAAGTCTTTATTCATATAACTGCCTTTAATCCTTTGACTAAACAAGTTAAGGAAGTATTCACAATGCTTCTGCTCCTTACACACATGAGGTTCAAAGCAGTATTCTCCCCCCTCCCATAGCATTTTAAATCATATGTTGGAAAAAAGATCTTGTCTTACTTTACCAAGAACTCCAACCACTCATACTGTCATACTGATACTTCAAAATGCCTAGATGTAATACAGATTTTTAGTAGTTGGATAGGATAGTTGGTAGTTGGATAGTCAGAACTAGGTAGTTTCTGTGAAGTTACTTTTATTTTCATTAATTTGTTCATGAATTGAAGTAGCATAAGTTTGTCAGTATTCTCTGGTGTAAAAGCAAAACACTTTTTTTTCTTAGACCTGTATGTTTCTCAGTCAAGGAGAGTAGTCAAGGAGCTGCTAAGCATCATTCCAAAAACTATCACTTTTTGTTTTCTGCTTAGAATTACTGTCTGTCTTATCACCTTAAGAACCTGATTCAATTGTAAGTAATGTCCAAGAGAATCTTTTGAAGGGCATCAGTAACCATTTGCAGATTTTAATTAAACATGGTTGGAAATATTGTCAGCTTACTCATCTTTTGTTGATATAGAGTATTGATAGAGTATTATGCCTTATGGAGTTCTGTGTATTTTTAACCCTTTTAGAAATGTATGATGTTTTAAGCACATCATAAAAGCACTTAGTTAATTTTTAATTGCTAAATTATTTCTAATTTCTAACTATTTTGTTGCTTCTTTGCCTCCCTAATTCCTTTTAATTTACTAAACTATCCCCTGTGAATTTTCCTTGCTGAAATCAGGAAAGATGTCTTCCCATCTCTAACTAGTTTCTTTCACTATATCAGTATTTTCCAGTCTCAATACTGGAAAACTGTTTTTTTTCCCCTTCAGCTAAAGTTCTTGAGAATAAAGAAAATGCTTGTTACTGAAGTTTTTATTATAATTTCAAAAGCAGAGAATGAAATTACTTTAGATAAATGTTTATGTTTATTGACCTGCTTCAGGATGTTTTATCTCAGGGTAATAATAGTATGGCTCATGGGGAAAAAATTTAATCAAACTGTTGGTATCTGGTTTACATTTATTTGAAAAGATCATTGACTGTTGTCTTTTGTCTGCATTCCTGCTGCCTACAATGCCTAGAATACCCTGTAATCTAATGACAATGAATGATGCAGTTACACTGATACAGAATTCAAACTTGAATACCCACAACTCTTTCTATAAATAAATTGTTTTCTTTTTAATTTCCTGCCTATATGTTATGAAGCCTATTTTGTACATTCTTTAAATAGTCATTTTCATTTTGTGTTAAAGGAGAGGTACATTTGAAATAACTGAGCTTATATTTGTTTGAAGTAGTCTTTCATCCAGTGCAAATGCAGTGGAACAGCAAACAAAGTATCAAATACTGCAAGTCACTGGCAATTTTTTATGCTTTAGCCCAACACTTACCTTTTTATAAGATGAATACCAAAGCTTCTCTTAACTTCAGGGCAAACCAGAATGTCATATTTGACTCCTGCTTGACTACAGGAGCAGACTTCAATCTATAAAGGGGAAGCAGGTAAAGATATTAAAAAAAAAAAAAAAAAATGTCCTTTGCTGTAGTATTTACCTGGCTAAATAACATTTTTAGAATTTTGAGGCAAATATTTGGAATTTTTTTTCATTTGACACACAGCCTTCTGTCAGGCCTGTGAGACACTGTCTTTAAATGACGATTTTGGCTCTGTTCCTAAGGGTGTCATTTGCAGTGGACAGGACTTAAGGAATCTGTAGGAAATGATCCATTCATTGTAGGTATTTTTGACTGGACTCCTTCATTGTATTTGCCCCCACTGTTTTGGGTATTTAAGCACTTAAACAGAAAACTGATCTTTACAAGGCAGCCCAACAGAACGCTCTGATGACTCTCTAAGTACAAACTGCACAATATTGAGCATTTTGCTGGTTTAGTATTCACATATTATTTTTATGTAATGTTCTATCACACAGATTTTCAGTTAGAAAATCTTCCACTGAATGATAGGGTAGTAATTTGCATTAAAGGGCTCCTTTTGTCTGTTCTGATTAGCAATAACACTTCTCTAGTTAAAAGCATGGCTTGCCACGACAGTTCCATGTGACGAACAATCTTGTTTTTTGCAAAGTCTTGGGACATGACACCATTCATGCATTTTAACTGGCAGTTTAGCTAGCATTGATCGTGTAGAAATTCATGTCTCTTTAACACAAGTTTCTTTGCTAGCCATCTCAGTCCTAACACCTTTTTCTCTGCATAGCAGAGAAAGGAAAGCAAACATTTTGCTCAGATCAACCATGCCTCGAGATCAGAAGAGAGGAATGAAAACAGAATTTAAACACCCAGTTTCGGTGACTTGGTTTGTTATGATCCCAGTAAGAAAAGCACTCAGTTTCTATAAAGCATAATTTTAAACTCTTTTTATTAGAGCTAACAAAAAATAGTCTAGGTAATCCTACGACCCTTCAGATGCTGGGAGCCCTGAACTGTGCAGCATTGAAGGAACCTCCAGTCAGGGCACAGTAACAGTGCAGACCTGATCCCTTGAAGGGCCTCCCCGCTTTGTTCCTATGAGCTCTTACAGGATTTTCTTACAAGGAAAACAGCTCTATTCATCATTTCTAGGATCCAACAAAAGAATGTTCCCATGGAAATTTGTTGCTGCAGCTCTCAATGAAGGCAAGGACCTGCTGGTACTGAGTGGGAGTTGCCTGCAGTCTCCTTTGTTACAAGCAAGTGGAGAAGTTCATCTTGTGCCAGAGGTATATGCATAGCACAAGGCAGCCTGAAGGCCAGGCTGTCCTGTCTGTGCAGCACAGCACAGCACAGGCTTGGACCTGCTCACGTTAACCGTGCTGTGAATCACTAACTCCTAAGTGTGCAACAGTTTCACAGTCAGGATCACTACACTCCCTTGCCCTTGGGCGTTGTGTAATTCTCCCGCCTGCTGTGCTCTGCTCAACGTGAAGAATGTGTGTCCTGGTTTGGCTGGGATAGAGTTAAATTTCTTCCTAGTGCTGTGTTTTGGATTTAGTATGAGAAGAATGTTGATAACACACTGATGTTTTTAAATGTTGCTAGGTACCCTGGCTAGCAGGGCTAGTCAAGGACATTCAGCTTCCATGCTCTGGAAGAGGCTGGGAGGGAGCATAGCCGAGACAGCTGGCCCAGCTGACCAACGGGGTATTCCATACCATGTGATGTCATGCTCAGTATATGAGCGGTGGGTGTGATCCAGGAAGTAGCCGTCACTACTTGTTTATCGGTCAACACGGGTGGTGAGCAATTGCATTGTGCATCACTCATTTGATATATTCTATAATTATCATCATCATCATCATCATTATTTTCCATTTTCTGTTGGATTAAACTGTCTTTATCTCAACCCACGATTTTTTCTCCCTCTTACCCTTCCGATTCTCTCCCCGTCCCACTGGTGTGGGGGGCGTGAGCAAGCGGCTGCCTGCTGGGTTAAACCACAACAGTGTGACAAGCCTAGGAGGTACCATTGAAGGGCAAATATGTGGTTTTAGCAGGTTTCTCTTCAAATTATAAGGGACAAGTGCATTGTAAAATTACTGGTCCTGCATAGGCTTACATTACAACAACTACTACAGTAAAAATCCTCCTTTTTTGCCAGAGTAAAGTTGCAGGAAAACAGTGGTTAATCAGGCTCAGATTTCTCTCAAATCATGTTTCTCATTTGGCAGTGCTGCTAAAAACACCTGAGAACTCTCAGCATGAAATTTGTTTTCATATCAGATTTGTCCATCTTTGGTTTTACAGCTTGTCCTCGTCTACTAATTGCTATGCAAATTGAGAGAGTTTGACATGCTGTGTACTTGCACCAGCAAGAGACCACATCACACTCAGACAAACTCTGAGAGTTTTTCTTTAGTTGCATTTTGCACCAGATGCAGGGAGAGAAGCTGATTCTGTATTTAACCACAGGAACCTGACAATCTTTTTGACGTTGCCTGCATTGGAGAGCTCAGTACTTTGGGTAGTTTTGCTAGAAAGCTGTCAGCTTGTCTTGTCAGAGTTTTACCAACGGCAGCAGCTCTTGTTCGCACAAGCAGAGGGAGCATCAGGCATGCACTCCAACAGACCAGGTTCTTCATAGATGTCTCCTGGCTGGAGTTTCAAGATATCTAAATCTAAACTGACTTTGTCCCCATTCACGCAGCCTAAAACAAGACAACAAATGTAGCATAGCTTCACTCAGGATTAAGATACTTGTACAGTCTTTTTAATATAGGAAAGATTCCTACCATAGCAAGTTAAGCTGTTACCTTTATGTAAGGTTTGTTGAATCAAACTCTAAGCTAGGATAATAATTCAGTATAATAAACCTTCTAAGCATATATTATTATGGAATGAGAAGGCATTCATCAATTCCAGCTGCCTGTGTGAGTCTCTGTGCTCCCGGTGCTTGGGTGTTATGAGATCTCTTTCAGTATGCAGCAGCCTGCTTAGGCACTGTTTAAAAGAAAAAAAAAGAAATCTAAGCAAAGAAATTGGATACTTTTGTCCTCTGATTTGTGCAGCTGTTTGTGGTTTGTTACTGGCCAGAGAATGGTCAGGACTGCACTTAGCATTTTATCTCAAATCTATACCAGCATGATGCTGCTCTAATTAGAATGGCTCTGCATCTTCTGTACGTGTGTGGGCTAGGTGTAGCAAATAAAGTCAGCAACACGAAGCTCCTCAGTAGTCCATTCTGCCAGTTTAACGTTCTTTAAGCGTTGTTCTCTCTTGCTGTTTTATACGTGAGAGATGATTAAACGGAGAAGTCATTAGCCAATTCAAAAATTATGAGGAAATTTCTTTCATAGAGCAGACCCACCTGCAACATCTCAGGGGTAATGCTGATAAGCTATCAAAGAACATGGGATGTGGAAGTCTCCTAACCTCAAGAGCTAAAGAGTCATCTAGTTTCCATGTTACTACTTCATGTTGTGAAATGTCTACATTTGAGTTGTGGTACACTGAGCTGGTTGATTGTTTTAAATTTCTCTCCCCTGTGTCTAAATAAATTCTTAAAAATTTATTAATTTCCCTTCCATGTGTCTAAAAAGATTCTTAATAAATCTGTTTAAAATCTGAGCTGCTGAGCAAAGCTCAGATTTTAAACAGATTTATTAAGAATTAACAAACATTAACTCTTGTCTTTTGTATAGTTTGTATAGTGACTAAATTAGGAAAACAACAACAAACAAAAAATTAAGTCAATTCCAGTGTCTCGCAGGCTCCCGGGCTTGTCCTGGTTTGCTCTCGTTTTTCCTGGTTTGTTTATATAGGCTGAAGGCATTTCAAAAAGTTCCTGGATTATTAGAAAAATAAGTGTAAACTACTGTGATTGATGTTTTCTTAACTTGTAACAATGGGTCCAGACCACTTCTCATAGTTTTATTTTTCTTGTCAAAATAAAGTAATGTCTTTTTTCTTCCCTTCCAGTATCTTGTATTGCAGCTGTTCAGGGGTTTGCACTTCTGAATTTATTACCATTTTTTAATTCCTAATATAGTTTTATAATTTAGAAGTGACATTTTAAGGTACGGAAATTAATATCAGCACATGCTTGTTAGAATCATAGAATCATAAAACCATTAAGGTTGGAAAAGACCTCTAAGATCATCAAGTCCAACCGTCATCCCAACACCACCATGCCCACTAAACCATGTACCTAAGCACCTCATCTACACGTCTTTTAAATACTTCCAGGGATGGTGACTCAGCCACTTCCCTGGGCAGCCTGTTCCAAGGCCTGACCACTCTTTCAGTGAAGGAATTTCTCCTAATGTCTAATCTAAACCTCCCTTAGCGCAACTTGAGGCCATTTCCTCTCATTCTATCACTAGTTACTTGGCAGAAGAGACTAACGCACACCTCGCTACAACCTCCTTTCAGGTAGTTGTAGAGTGCGATGAGGTCTCCCCTCAGTCTCCTCTTCTCCAGGCTAAACAACTCCAGTTCTCTCAGCCGCTCCTCNGTGAGCCACCAGCTTCTCTAGGAGAATGCTGTGGAAGACAGTGTCAAAAGCTTTACTGGAGTCCAGGTAGACCACACCCACACTAGGCGGGTCACCTGGTCATAGAAGGAGATCAGGTTGGTCAAGCAGGACCTGCCTTCCATGAACCCGTGCTGGCTGGGCCTGATCCCCTGGTTGTCCTGCTCATGGCTCGTGAGCGCCCTCAAAACAAACCACTCCATAATCTTCCCCAGCACTGAGGTCAGGCTGACCGACCTGTAGTTCCCCGGATCCTTCTTCTGGCCCTTCTTGTAGATGGGCGTCACACTGGCAAGCCTCCAGTCATCTGGGACCTCCCCTGTTAACCAGGACTGCTGGTAAATGATGGAGAATGGCTTGGCAATTAAGTATTTAATTTATAGCTTTTAAAATAAAAAAAAAATCATCTTCTTTTTGCTTTTCCCTTTTGAAATTGCTCCTGCATACAATCCTGTAAGCTAAGGGCAATCAACTGGCAAGGCAACATTATGAAAAAATTTGCCCTGGTTCTGCAGAGTGTCTTCATTGCATGTATGTTTTGAATACCCAGACTTTGGCATTCCTACCTGGTAAAGTGAAAAATATTAAAAATTCCTAATCTTCCCATTTTTATTCATATAAAACTTCTATAACTTCCAGTTGGGAGCTTCTGTATTAAACTAGGCTATTCAGATTTCATGTGAGAGTGTCCCTGTCCAGGTCAGTGAGCTGAGTCAATCCTGAACAGAAGCCATCTGACTAACAAATTTCCAGAGTAATATCTCAGATCTGTGTTAGAATATAAAATCTACTCATGGTGACTGAACAATCTGTGACCCCTTCCTACTATGTCCAAAAAGGACCATCTCTATTTAAACAGTTTTCCTTAACTTTAGATAAAATTTAAAAGATGATTTTAAGGAATGAGAAGTAGTTTCACAATTGGGTGCATAAATGTAAATCTCCACCATAAAAAATGATACAGTTACCTCACTTTCAGGCAGTGCTCCTGTGACCAAATATATAAAATAGACTTGTGAGTACATGAAAGGAAAGTACAGAGAACAAAAATCAGATTTTACTATGTGTCTTTTAAATTTTGTTGTTGAGAGAAGCACTTGACATATAGTTAAAATGAAAAGATATTTCAAGCACTTGGAAGCCTTACTTATGTTGAGAATAATTTCTTTCAGAAGAATTATGTGTCTCTTCAACAGATGAAACGTTTCTAAATCCTTTGTAACCAAAGCCCACTGAAACAGAAATCACTGCTGTACAGAGGAAATATCCCTTATCAAGACAGACTTGTGGCTCCAAGAGCAAGGTTTTGTTGTTACAAGTCCAAAAATTATTTCTTCTGCAAGCAGCCTGTGCTGTCTTAACTAATGGATGTTTGATTTTAATGTATAGTGATAAAAACTTGCTGGCGATCTTTTTAAGGGAAACATGAAAACCCCCAAAATACAGTTGCACAAAAAATAATAGTTAAATAATGGGGTCTACTGTCATTTTCAAACTGGTCCTGGATGAACGCCATCAGTCAGATTAGCAATTTAAAGGCCTGAGTACCAGCAGCCCTGATGGTGGAAAGGATGTGTCTGAGGTGGGAGTAAAAGAGATCCTGTGATCCCTGTAAAAGGTATTTCACTCTCATCTTCATGTGTGTTTTTTTCCCAGCTCTTCCTACTGGAGGGTAGTGTTCTGAACTGAGGAAAATGTGATGTCCACATTTGAGTCCCTATGCCAGGCATGGTATATCTTTATTCAAGCCTAGTAATGCATGAAAAATAACTGACAAGTACTTATTATCCTGTTACAGAAAAGAGGGAAATGAAGATTAAGTAACTACATAAAAGAGTCCCAGACTTTAGAAGACTTGACATTGATCAGGCAGGCATAATACTTTCTGCTTCCCCTAACCCTTATATAGGGGGAAGTTATTAGAGTCAGTCTTTAATTGCTGATAATGTGGCAGAGAGAAAATAATGGAGAAATAATTTTTAAATAGTTCCATGCCGTGTTTACTTTAAGTCACCTTACTGGTGTCTTGTCTTGTTTTGTTCCTCATGTGTAAATTTCATTCATCTAAACTTTAATATTTAAGGTCAAATTCATCAAGTTGCAGAAGTTGCAATTCACTTCATTGAATTCAATTTAGTGACGTGTTTCCCATATGTAAATTGTATCAAATGCTGCCTTTGTCCCTTGAGTGTCAGAAAATGTCAAATGGAAGCCATTAAACGGGATTACAGTTTAATTACTTTCTTCTCCTTTTGAAAAACAGATAAATATTACAGTTAGTTTGTTTTCATATTAGCCATCATGTACACATTTTTTATTGTCTGCACTGGTTTCCTTTAAAAAGACATTTCAGTCCAAACCTGAAAAATCTAACAGAAGGGGTATAACCTGGAAATTGGGATAAACTGGTTATCAGCAATGATATCTCTCAACTCTTCAAATGACAGAGCTCTTCTGAAGTTATCTACAAGCACTTTTCTCAGAAAGCAGGTACCACTGTTCAGATAAACTGTTTTTTCTCAGTTCCTTGCTGAAGAATGCAGGTGGTGTTGGGCACCACATCAATGGGCAGTACAGGGGCTCCTCGGCCCATCAGAGTTATTTGTCCATCTCTCCCTGAATCCCCTTCTGTCTTTATTAATCAGAAGAAAGGTTTCTGATGAGTTTCCTCTCTATAACTAGTCAGGGCAGAAAAAAAGTAACTCTTTCAGGAAGAAGAAATTTGCTTTTGAAAGACAGTTTGTCAATCCTGAGAATGAATGTAACAGCATATATTTATGTGCAATGCTATGTGCATATATACCAAATGTTTCTTGTCTCTTTTGTGTCTTTATCTGTTTAGCATGACTGAGAAACCACTTATACTCTCATATAGAAATATAGAGAGCTTCTTTTAAACAGCAAGATACTGATCTCACTCTTGTATACTTAGGAGCTTTTTGGAAATAACTGAAATCATTAGGATCATGTGTGAGGTAACATATTATTCAACATGAGAAAGGATATCAGAAACTGGACTGTAATGTGAGTAACATGATTCAAAATTTCCAGTCATAGTGTTTACATCTCAAATCATCCATTGAGCCTTCTGCTAGTTTGGTAATAATTCAAAATCAATAAAGATTCTGCTTCAAGGAGCTGAAAGGGAGAAGAGAGTGCTAAAACATGAGGGAACAGAGTTATGCAAGGTGACCTATTGGAAATTATATTCTAAATGCAGAAAATATAATCCATATTTTTTTCAGTGTGTTCAGAGTAGTCAATTTAGATAACCAAGTGCATATAATTTCATAGGCAGTTAGTTCATTTATACCTCTGTAATACAAAAAAAAATGTGTTCATTGAAGCTGAAGTCTAACAGTACATGAGCATACCTTTGTCTTCATAAGTTTGTGAAAAAATAATGTGTATTTTCTATATTTTGAACATAAGGAATATCAAAAAACTCTAGCGAGGTGTAACAGGAATGTAAAACCAAACAGAAACAAAAACTACCAAGTAACACAAAACTCATCATAAAAGAAGGTAACTTCTTCCTTAAATGTAAACTTTGTTTTATTATTCAACCTCTGACTTTACTTATATGCATCAATTATGCCTTCTGTATTTGTAATATAGGCATGAGAAAGCAACATACTGAAGATTCCACCCATTATTCTGATTCATATCACACTTTCAGTATTTAATGAACGTTGTAAAAGAAATAAAATCACACGATATATCACTTCTTATTCATTGTAAGTTCTACCTTGTGATGGTAACTGGGAAAGACTCTTAAGACTGGAAAAGAAATTCTGCTTCTTATCTTGTGCATTTAGAAGATATGAATCATCGCTATTCCTTTTTCACTTTACAAGGTTAATTTGCTTTATTCCTTATGTGCAAGAGTAGGGAGACTTCCTAAAAGCAAAACAATGACAGGAAAATGTAATTATAAACCCATAAATAGTAGCATGACAAAATAATACTTTCAGATGTAAACCCTAAATTAACCTAAAGGCAGTATTATTTAGATTTAAAATCAGTTAACTTCCTGTATTTTTTAATGTTTTGGCTTACATTAAAATTTTATAATTTGAATATTCTATTAATCCAAAAGAGCTGTCTGCTTGCTTACTCTCTGTTCAGCAAAATGTGTGCTTATTTTTGTCTGTATTTCTCAAAGCAACAGCATCTGGTACTAAAACTTGTCCTTTGCTAGCAGTGATCTAATGTTAAACCAAAAAAAAAAAAAAAAAAAAACCAAAAACCACCACAAACCCAAAACATTAATTCATCTGTTTAATTTATGTGAGAGTTAAATGCACTGTCATTGCTCAAACTAGACATGGATACACTATGTAAAAGTGTACTATGTAATAGTGTTGTGTAATAGGCACTGTGTAATAGCAAGTCCAGGTACTCCTCTCTTTTTTATTAAATGCATGCCAGAAGAATCCAACTTCTTTTCCAGCTAGATGAGAGGAGGTCTGTAGGATCTGTGGAGTAAACTGAACAAAATTAATATGTTGAGAGTCAGGTTTTCAGTAACGTTCTTAATCATCTATGTGCTCTGGGAGAATCTTTATTCCTTGACAGATATATATGTCTTACCTGGTCCCTTCTTGCTACTGAGAATCCCTATCAGAAAACTGATCTGTTGTGAAAAGAATATAAAGAATATATAAATATTACATTTTGTTATTTCTTTGACACAGAGTTCTCTGAGCAATACCACATTCAGGAGTATGTCAGAAAAGACATACAAGACTAGATCCCCCCAAAATATATTAAAAATCAGGATAATTATGCCAATTTATAATGGAAGGTACAGAAGACCAACAAAATTAAATACAACTTCTTGCCAAAGCTATGGGCCTATATGGTGTTTTCATGAAGGAATAGTGAACCACAGTGGAAGGGGGTGGTAAATTAAGAACTGGAGTTTATTCCTGGTTCTGCCTATAAGTTGTTGTGTGCTTTTGGACAAAGCATATGCAGTGAGATTTCAAAAAGCAACTGCTGTTTTCTGGAGGAGCTGTGACTTCCTGAAAATCTCTGAAAAACCTTACAATTGACTCAGCTGGAGACCCCAAGTTGGAGTGCTTACACATACACCCACACCCACACATCCCTCCCACTTCAGCTCCAAGGACTCTGGTGCTTGTTTCCAAACCAAACTTTTCATTGGTTTAATTCAGTGAAGCAGTGCTGTACTTAGTCAAGGCTGAAATAAATTTGTTCTCAAAAGTATGTTTCTGCAATGGCACAACTGAGGTAGTCCTTAACGACATCACACAAACGTAGAATTGGTGGTGATGTGACTCGTCCACTGATGTTTGGACATCATTCTTTAATTTTGAAGGAAATACTTAGGAGGTCAAGATTGCTGTGTTAACAGCTACTGGCAGTTCTACAAGAATGCTGTAGCAGACTTCTCAATGCCATTTTTTGACTAAATGTATAAGCCTGAGGGCAACATTCCTTTATGTGCGTTTAGGAGAGCCCTGTTAGATGTCAAGTGATTAACGTGGTCAGTGTTACTTTCACACAAACAATTTAGAGCTCTGTCTAAGGGCAATGGGGATTTTGTGCTTTTTCTTTTTCCTAATTGGGATGTTAAGAAATGAGTAATTTTTTTTTTAATTTTACTGAAATTTCATACAATGATATTAAAACATTGCTAGAGAAGTTCTATTGCTTTCCTTGCATTTAAATTTGCAGTTTTAAGTGCAGAAACATGGCAACAAGATAATGGAATTTCTTAAAACTTTGAAAAGAAATTAAACTGTCAGCTTAAACATTACAGCAATGATCGCCGCAGTACTGTAGAAATTAAAAGCACATCATTACTTATGAAAGTGTAGAACATCATTGCAAACTTCAGTTTTTCTTCTTCCAAAATAGATGACAAACAAAATGGTTGATCACCCATTTTTCATACAGTCTAGCAGAAATATTGCAGCTATGTGTTTTGGAAGCCTCTTATAGTATGACATGCACTTAAATTCAAGTAATTGTTACTATTATAAGTTTTGAAGTCATGGGAACAAGATTGCTGTTAATGACAGAAATAATGAAGATTATAAGCATGTGTGATTTAACTACACTTTTTTTTTTTTTTGGTCTCTTAAGAGTATATCCTCTCTGTCTTACATGAACCCAGAATACAAATCTTTGCAAAGAAACATTATTGGTTTAGCAATAAAGACAGGTCTTAATGGAAATTTCATTTTCTTTACAGGAAGCATTGAGGCTATACGAGGTAGTGGCCACAGCTGTCTTTCTCTCTATGCAGAGTATTTCTAGCTGTAGTGACTTCCTGTGTATACCACTTTGACAACTTTAAAAGCCTTTACAGAGATCCTCTCCTTGAGTGTGGAAAAGTCTACACTATAATACTTTAACATACTTTTAATTTTTAGGTTAGTCTTTTAGCAATCTGGTACACACACAGATCTGTTGCATGTGTGACTCACTGAAGTAGTGTCTTAAAATAAAACAGTAAAATCATAAAAGCAATCACATCAAACTAAATTTAAACAAATCCATTTTCTCTTTTTATCTTGTAGTATGATGCCAGACAGTAGTATAATTTAAAAAGAGTCTGGTTTCTATAATCCAGAAAAAAAAAAATGTCTAATTTGTATGTAAAAACTGATTTTCATCAAAGAGATGGTATCAACATTTATCTGATATCTAGAAGTGGGTTATCTTTGGATACATTAAGACATGTCTTCTCAAGTAAGAGCTTATGGATGAATGCAACAGGCTAGGGAAGAAGAAATAAAATATTTTAAAGTGTGTGAACTTTCTGGCATTTCAGCTGTTGATAAATGATGACTCTGCTGATGGATACTGTCCAAAAAACACCCTGTGTATGTTTGTAGGAACTATGTAAAAACCATTGCAAGGAGAAATGGAAGAGAAGATTGTTAAAAGTGCATGAAAAGCATGCTTTTGACAATAAATAAGCAAAGAAACACGGTTCATCCACAAATGGAATAATATATCCCAATTTCTTTTAAGAGCTGTTTAATATGAATATATTATTATTTCTTAAGTATATCTCCTCTTTTCAGACCTGTCTAAACCTGAGAAATTTTGAAATGCAACTGTAAACATGAACTGAGGAGAAAACTGCTCTAAAAGAGCAACACTTATGCCCTTAAATTTCAGAGAAAATTCTCCTTCATTCTTTGCTATTGTTCATTTTTTCTAATATAATACTGCATTGATTTTCATCTTTCGTAGCAGCTTATGTGGAATGGTTTGCAAATGAAATGAAGTAATTATAGAATTAAAGTGAGGGTCTAACAATAGAGCAAATTTGAGAGAGGTTTGAAAAGGTACTGTTTTCCGTAGAGATTCCAATTGAGATTGAGAACCTAAGAAGTGAATAGTCATTGAAGGGTTGTTTTAGATATCAAGAGTTGCAAATGAGAAGAAATTAATACACTATCACTACTAATTCAGTGATAGAATAAAATAGGAGAATAAGCATTTGCTAGATTACCTTGGAAAGTAAACGGATGTAAGATTTAGGAACAGTCTGGAACAAAACCATGATTTAAAAAAACAAACAAACAAACAAACAAAAAAACCAGACAACCCCCCCCACCAAATCTTGTGAACAACAAAAGACAAAAGAAGCTTAATTTCTTTTTAATTTTCCTTCCTTCCTTCCACTTTGAGGAGAACTAGTTTATTTGTGACTGTAGATTTCATCTTTTTGTCAACTCTGCAACAAGTAAGCCAGCCTCAGTGATGATTGTGTGAGGAGGCAGGAAGCAACTTACTTGCAGATGGACAGTTGGCCTCAGAGGAGAAGACAGAGAAGACATGAGACTTAAGAATTATTTGACTGAGACTGCCTTTGCAGGATGGCCTCTTAAAATAGTGTCTTCTGTACATGTATGCAACATGCAAGAAAGTATGAAAGAAAATAAAAATCAGGAAGAGTAATCAGGAGTGAATTTAAATAAATGAGGTTTCTAATGCAGAATCCTGCTTTCCTAGTGTGAAAGTGGCTTGAAATCTGGCAGTAGTAAGTTTCTTCTCTGACTTAGTGAAGGTCCAGCAGTCTCAAGAGAGGCTGGTCCAGGACAGGGTAGCACTGTAACAGATGATGATGTGAGGACACATAATATCAGCCTCCACTGAAACTGGTTTCTGAGCCCTTAAACCATTCCCATTCACAATTCATAATGAAGAGCGTACCATCTTCTCTCCCCTGCAAGTGAATGAGTGTCCTTCACTGCAAATAGGACACAGTTGTCTGTGGCGGCAAAACAGATACATAATTTACACCTCTCAATTTCAGCTTCAGCTGTATGCTGACAAAAGTGCTGAAATCCACTCCTTGCATATGAAACTTCACTTTTTTTGTTTGTTTTCTCAGAGCATGTCTGTTTGCGTTTCATCAGTTCTGCCCATACCATACTGAGATGCAGAGAAGAGGCTAAATTAATTATGAGAACTATTTGTGTGATTTATGCATTATGCATACATTCTTACTACAGTTACTGATGGATGTGCTCTGCTGTGGCAGCATTGTTTTTAATTTTGCATTGTTATTTTACATAAGTTTACAATTGCTATTAATACAAAACTCCCTAGTTTGCATATAGACAGGAAAAAAACATATTTTATTTGTAAGAACATGCCAACCCACTAACTAAAAAAAAAAAAAAAAGATAAACTATTTTCATTCTTGAATTAATATCATTGCAAGAAAAAGACCTTCAGTATAGAACTTTTTCCTGTAACTATTTTTTTTTTAAATAAAAATACTACCCTTGGGTAAAGGAGAAAAAAAGCACCATAAAACCAGAATAATTAAGCCAGGAAGAGACCTCTGGAAGCCTCTAGTCAAATATCCTTCTCTAAGCAAGGTCAGGTATGGGATCAGACCAGGACTTTCTCCAGTTGGGTCTCGAAAGCCTCCAAAGATGGAGCCTGTACAGGTTCTCTGGGCCTTCCCAGAGAAGTTTTATACTAACAGAGTTAGTTTTATACTAACTGCAATCACTGCTATGACCTCAGATAAAAGTTTCTCCTTATATCCAGCCTGAACTGAGCCTTGGTTCAGTTTATGCCTATTATCTCTACCTGTGTGCACCAGTGCCTCCATCTTCTCAATGACCGTCTCAAAGGTACAGGTAAGCAGCCAGTAAGTCTCTCCTGCAGCTGTTTTTTCTCCAGGCTGGAAAAACACCAGTCCATCATCCCCTCCTCACAGGGCAAGTCCTCCAGTCCCCAACAGCTTGGTGGTCCTCCTTGGACCTTTTTCCATGTCATCAATGTCTTACTCATACACCAGAAAGTGATAGAAATCAGAGAAGAAACTTACCACTGCCAGATTTCAAGCCGCTTTCAGAAATGAAAGCTCAGCCCTAGCAGGCTTTGAGGGGACAGGTACCCTCGAGTCCCAAAGTCTTCCAGATTCATTAACTCTTTAACATGCTATAAACATTCAGGTGGCATGTGTAGGAGCTCAGTGTGAGCAGGGCACTAATCCTTTTGCAAATATGCCCAAAGTGCTAGAATTTGTGACCAAACAGTATAATATTCACTTAAAGGAATATACTCAGTGTTTCTATAAAACAACAGAATACCACATGAAACCATCAAAACGTGTTGGCTATAGAGCAAGCAGAGACCCAAAAGAAGTAATTTAGCGCTGAACTCTCTACAAACTGTTCCCTGGACATGTCCCAGTATGTAAAATATCTCTGAATATTAAAAAAAAAAA
>VZTQ01008411.1:11855-136901 GCA_013400755.1 Pelecanoides urinatrix | reverse complement strand
AAAAAAAAAAATTAAAAATCCCATAAGCAGTTCAGGCTATGGTAACAGATTAATGTAATTCTGTGTAAATGTAAAGAAAAGTGGTTTTATCAATGACAGTTAAATCTTTGGAAAAGTGCTCAGAAAGTATATTAATTCAATGGCCTTAGTGAGTCTCTTTTAGTTTGTTTTACAGGATAATTCTCAACCTGAAGAGGTGGAATCAATGGATAGTAACACAGATGGATGACTGCTGAAAAGTTGCTTAAGAATAATGGCTAATGAATTGGAAAAAACAGGGAAACAAAATGGTTTAACCCCTTAATACCAACAGAGACTCCTACTGATGGAGATGTTCCAGCTTGGAGAACTAAGATAATTATTAATAACTACTAATTACAAAACCTTTGTTATTTTTGTCTTCCATAGGTAGGACAGAAGAACAAGTCATTCTTTCCAATCCCATGGATATTTTTAATGTTGTCGCTTAGCTTTGCTTTTTCTACCCTTATTTATTTATTTCGCTTTATTATCATATCTGGACGGGTATAGCTTTATCTTTCTTTGCCAAATCTATCTTCATCAGTTATTCAACATTTAATATCAAGCTTCAATGCTCACAGGCCTTTTCAGGACTGAGAATCAGATATTTTACATCCTGAATATATACTTCTATGTACAATGCTTTGAGTTAACTGTCTTAATATCTTTACATTCTCCTGGATCATCTTCTAATTTCTATTGAAAAATGAAAATATATAATTACATGGTTGTAGGCAAAAAAATAAACACTCTGCAGAAGGTAAACAATATGTGTAACCATTGCACTGAGTCCTAAGTCTGTAGTAAGACTGAACAGTAGTGCTGTGCGGAGTAAACAGCCTCATTTGTCTCTGTAAGGTCCCAACTGCTACATAGTCAGCACCAGGCATTTGAGTAAATAATGCAAACATCTTAATTGATAAAGAGCAAGAAAATTGCAAGCCTGCACTAATTATTATGAAGTGAATTCTTCATACCCAGTCACAAAAGGGTGATGAAAAAATAGCATGGAGATAAAACGATTTAAAGAGACTAGCAGAAATGAAACCATTCTGATTACATGCAGAGTCTATTCTGAGCAAAATGTTTTTGTCAGATTGTAGGGTTGTATCTTCTTTTAGGTGCTGTTTGGAAAAACAGAGCAGCCTCTGCTCTGCCACACTGATTGTTCTGTCTCATGCATGACCATGTCTCTAGACTTGCCTCCCACGACCTCAACAGCCCCTCTACCCACTGTCAGACTCTTTTTAAAAACAAAAATCTCAGTTAGATTATGTCTGTAGGGCAGGCACAAAAGCAACTGCATAGAGATACTCAACTTCATCTGTAATAGCTAGCTCGCTATTCTGGTCTTGAGAGCAGAGCACAGATTCATGTAACCTGCAGCTTGGCTGGGTTTTGCAGCATGTGCTGCTCTTCTTACTACTACAGCCAAATTGGTACTGATATTTAAAGTAGGTTTTGCAATATATCTAAGTCAGTTTTATACTAACTGCAATCACTGCTATGACCTCAGAATTGATTTACATTCATTTGCAGCCTACATATTCAGTCACCACTCCTCATTCTTCAGCTAGGCTTCTTGTTTTTCTTTCACATACAAAATAAATTATATGTTTTCTCTTATACTCACAATTAATTTTTCCTATTTGGCTTACGTATTTCTGTATCATCTACTCCCTGTTACAGAACATTGCTAGCCTCTTAGTGCTGTAAAGGTACCAAGGGTCCTTGTTTCCATTATCACTTCCCAGTATTTAAGAAGAAGCTAGAGATTACATTTAGAATCCTTACTAGAATATCTTGATATCTAAAAAAAAGAGTTTGGTGTCTTTCACTCTCTTTTTTCCCATCTTTACACCTGGGCCAAAAACTTTTGGATTTGGGTGAAAACTAGAGGCCCAGGAAAATGAGTTGGAGAGAAAAATGTACTTAATCCATTTTCAGATAACCACGCAAGAAGGAAAAGAACAGGATCAGTCAAGAAAGTACAATCACAGAAAGGTTTCCTTGCCCTCTCTAAAAACCTAGAAAAACTGTTACATAAGGAAATGGAGAAGTCAGTGCATTTAATTAAGTTTATTGTATTCAACTGCTCCTGTACTAGCTGTTGTATGAACCTTCAGAATGGGGTGAGACTGAAAAGCAAAGAAGCATAATCTTTCATGATGACTCTATAACAGTATAGAAGCTATAATTTCTTGAGTAGTGCTGAAAATTTTTACTTTTAAAGGTAACACTTATTTATTTCTCCAGGATGAGTTCACTGTGACATTCAAATCAAACAAAGTGCCAAAGGGGCAAGAAAGCAGGTGGGTTATAACACTATGATTCAGTTTGTTACAGGATTCAAGTACATGCAAGAGAAAATAAACGTGTTCAAGAAAAAATACCGTGAAATTATATTACAGAACCATCATTTTCATCATGACAAAACTATGTCAAGGATTGTAAAGTACTCAAGGTAAGAAATCTAAATAGGTACATAGATAAGGTAGTAGATGGGGGAGTGAAATTTAAAGTTTACACTTCTAAGTGTCTCTTAAGTATCTAAATTTCTCCAAATATCTTTAAGGGGAGAAGTAAACTCCATGAAGCTTATTTAGAAGATGTTGTTCTTGAAAGTTTTCTTCTCTGGGAAGTTGAGTATGCCTCACAAATACTCCAAATTTCCCAAGCTTAATACAGAACACAGGGATAAAAGTCCAAGGATAAATGCGAGGAATTAGACTTTAAAACATAACCACTTCTATAGTTCTGTATCCTTTAGCAGACTAGATTCATTGGATTCAGCCCATAGGAAATACAATAATTCATTCAAAGTTTGTGTTAAACATTAACATTGCTTGTGTTTACAGTGAGTCTTAGATGTTCTCTCTCTTCTATTCTTTTTTCTCCCAAGTCACAAATTCATGATCGTTTGTGACCACTGAAATAATTTTTATGGGGCAATGGGAGAGAATAGAAGTGGTGTTAACATCAATTCCCTGCACTTATAGGTGGTGATGGTATAAAAGTAAAATGTAAACAGAAAATAAAATATATAAAGATCCAATGAAACTAGTATTCTCCTTAAATACCACAGAATCATTCATGTTAGCATATAATAACATAAGGCCATAATAAAGAAGACAGAAACTCATTTAAAAAGCCCTCTAGTATTTGAGCAGGAAAGGCCCAGGACATTAGCAGTAGCTGGGTTCTCTGCAGATGTAAGAAATGGAGTAAATGACCAAATGGTCCAAAGTAGGGGGCAAGACACTACAGGAGATAAAAACAGCCAAACCACTGTAATAGTTCCTGCCTATATTTGTCAACCCAGCAGCAAGTTTATTCTGGACCACAGGGAAAATGCTCTGGCTAACAGAGGTTTTTCTGTACCTGTAGGAGCCACCATATGTCCTACCTTTGCCTGTTGTTCCACATGTATGAGTTACAGGGCTAATATTTTAACGTTTTCATTGTATAAATATCAGTACATAGACTTAAGAGTTCAGCAACTAAACACTGTAAATAAAATGGTAAGGGTATGAATAAAACAAGTGTAGGACATCTCTCAAACTTCATTTTCAGACCTGTGGTTTCTTCACTGCTGCTTCTAGGTTGCTTAATGTGCTGTATTTGAACTTTAAGAGGTTGTCTTGTACAATTGGTGTAATATAAAAAGTATACCTGCATCAACTCTGTTTTTTCTGAAATAATGGAAATGCAAACAAAAGTAGAACAGAGATAGCCAGGAAAAATAAATAATTAAAGGCTCCAGGAGTTTACTGAATTACAATGTAGATTTTGACTTTTTGCTAAGATCTGGCTTGGAAATCTATCTATTAAAATATTATCAGGAGATTACTCTGTCAGAGCCAGAGAAGAGTAAAAGATATGAGCACACAAAATTACAGCCTTGCAATTTATAGGTAATTTAACACTGTTATATTTCAGTTATTCAGAAAAGTTTAAAAAATGTTTCATCATGCCAAAAATTATTAATCAGGTATAGTTTTCTTTAATGGAGACCTTGAGGTCTTGAAATTGTATTCTCCGTCCTCAACATGAGCAGTATCATTTCTTATTTAAAAATACGAGATCATAAAAGAATTCTGTCTGATATTCAGGGAATACTCCATTTATGCACACATGCCTGCATATCTGTGCACAGGCGCACAAAGTGTGCTGACCTTTCATTTCCATATATTGTGTTCATCACAGGTGATTTCTAATACATGGAACTATCTGTAAAATTATTAGTAGCCTGACATTTACGGATGAGTAAATCTGAAAATCCTTTTTGATACATACCCTGTGGCTAACACCAATTATGCAGCTAAGTAATACAACTAAGGGTTTATTGAGCAATAGAAAGGAAACATGAAAAAGCACAGTTATGTTACCCGTACTCACTCTTTGTCGGCCAATTTAATGACTAACAAAACTAACGTGTCTACCAAATAGTTAACAGTAAAATCTGACCTTTTTCACTTCATTATACAACATAATTTTTTATATAAACATATTGCAAGTTCTTTTAATGTTCGACTAGGATCCTTGGAAAATTCCAGACTTAATTTTAGGAAAATATGGTTTCTCTTCTCACCAGGAAAATGAACCTTGATATTGCACCCAAGCAAATATTAAGCAAAGCAAATACTAAGTAAATATCTAAGCAAATATTAAGAACCTTTGCTAATGAGTTGAATCTACCATTTATACTGGTGATCTGCATTATTACAACCTGTTTCTATTGTCATAAGACTTTCTATTTAGTAAGTTGGAAATGGCCTGAATACATGAGCAGCAATCTGCTTACAAACTGTACTATTTGTGAACCATAGAAAGTGACTTGTGTAGTGTGTGGTACTTGGTTTCTTTATTTATGTATTTATAAACAAAATACATTGTTTCAGTCAGTAAAGCTCTAGGCAGTACTGATTAAAGATTATAAAATAAAATATGAGAGCTTTTGGAAAAAATTTTATTGAGTTGAAAGAAATTAAGTGTACTTTAATCCTTTCTTCAGAATGTTCTTAAAATTTTCCAGTTGCTGTGTAGCCATAAAGCTTCCAAACAGGATTGGAGTAATTTCCTTTTTGTCATTGTCATTGTTGTTGTTAACACATATTATTTCAGGTATTGTTATGATTACTTTGAAGCATTTCAGTAGAAAAAATAAGTGACAATTTTCCAAATTTTTCTTTATTTGCAGGCTGGCTACGTGTATGTTAATCTTTACAGGTTTCATTATAGACCCACCTCTGCCTCTTCATCCCGACAAACATTTTCTTCTGTGATGAACATAAGTATCACTAGTAACTGTAATATTTCAATAAAAAGTGGATTTAATAGATAGGGAGAGGCAAAGGGAGGGAACACAGAGTACAGTGTATATAAAGGGTAAGTACAGATACTTTTCTTAGAACGCCTTTCTCTTTAGGAATAAATGTTCTAAGTAAATTTTAGTTGGAATTATCTGTCACTCATTGCAATTGAAATTACCATCTGCATTGAAATGAGCATTTTGCCTGAAACTCCCCAGGAATAGGATGTTACTAATGAGACTACCTTTTACTAACTATTTGGCTGTTGTAAAAGAAGCATCAGTTGACACATTGTGTTATACACTATAGATTTTATTTTTTTATTATGTTCCTTTTAAAAAATTATTTGATCATGGAGAATCCCATGAAGAGAAAAGAAGTTGTTCTCACCTGTGTGGAACTGATTTCAAGGGAAAAATAACTTCCAGATTGCACAGGGGAAGGTAGATGACATACAGAGCAGGTGGGATACTGCAGAGACGAGAGAGGCACAGCAAACAACCAACCACAAAAACAATCTAGGGATCAGAGGGACTGGTTAGAGTCTGCTGCAACTCCTAAAAGTACTGAGCTAACAGAAATCAAGCCTGGTAGCAACTAACTGTCCTGCAGGCAAATAAATTAGTATTTATGCACATTTCATTTAACAGTTTCTTATTGCCAGTAATAGCACATACCCATGATCTTTAACAGCATTGTTGGTCAAAAAATCAGGAATCAGATCAGCACAGAAAGCATTAGATATAGAGCCAAAGCTTTTTTTGTGGCCTCAGGAAGCTTTCAGGAAGCCTTGCCAGAGTTTGGAGACGGGACAAGGACTACTTCTTGCTTAAGACGTAATTTTTTATGATGATGTGTTCTGCAATGCTTCCTGCCATTTTCTTTAAAGATGTCTTTAGATTTTTAATACAGGATACATGTGAAGACTAATAAGAAGCAGATTCATAATAGAGGTTCTTCTTATAGTAAGAGGAAAAGGTCTGTTTTGCCATAAATTTGAACTTTCATTGGGGCAGCATATTAACTGATAACATTCTTGGACAATTTATATTAAGTGAAAAACACAAGAGGGAAAGCAGTAAAGAGACTGTTCCTCTGTCTCTATCTGCAGGTATAAGGGAAAGAGAAGAGAGGAGAAAGATAAGAGGGTATTTTCTTGTAATCTGTTGTTCTACACATAAAATATTTCATTACCAATGGGAAGAAAAAATGAGAGCTCTTGCCTATGGGCTTAGTTAGCTGGCCTAGTGGAAAGGCTTTATCATTCTGGATTTAGGAAGATTTCATTATTTATTCATACAGAAGTAAACTGTGGAGGTCATGCCTACTGGGTGCAAGTAAAACCTTTTGTACCATTCTGTCATTCATTATGTATATGCCATATTTTTAGATATTAACAAGTTTACAGAACTTTGAAATTTTGGTTTTTAGATGCTTTTAAATATATTTTCAAGACCTTTCTTTGCTCATGCTGTATTTACAGAAACCTGGATTGCTTCAATGGTGTTAAATGCTGGCTTTTTTTTTTTTCCCATCTGTTTTTTACTATATTGAACTCCATTGGGTGCCATGTTTTTTTTTTCCTTCTCCACTAGAGGGAAGTGACCACTAGTACTTAATCTTTTTTACCTGGAGAAATACTTGCACCTGCTTTAATCATCTATCAGTTTCCTTTTTGATAGTCTAAATAGTTTGGGTTTTTTAAGGTCCTTACTGTAAAGCATTATCTACAGCCTTTTTAAAAAGTATACGTCTCTTTCCAACACCCTCTGCAAAACTTTGAAACTACGTGTAGTATTTTATCAACTGTATTCATACTTACCTGGACAAAATTTTTCCTTCCTCTTCCATCTGCAAACTGACAAATCGTGCTAGCTTTCTTCCTAAAGTACATTGTATAAGTCCGTGACAAAATGCTTATGGACCAGGATCCTTAGGTTGTTTTTAGAGTAAGGATGTTTGGAGGATGCTTATCCATCTCAAAACATGGTATGTATCCCTTGTTTGTAGATGCTTAATTTTATGCTGTATTTAAATGAAACCTGTTCCCAGCATGATGCAGATTTCTCTGTAAAAGTGTCCTGTCCTTGAAATGGGTGGCATTACAGCAGTGATATCAAGACTAAGGATTTGCATCAAAAGGTAATGGTTTAAATATAGTTGAACAATGCAGCTCCAGACCTGATGCTATCCTACTAATAAAATTAATAAAATACACTATTTATGTCAAGATATAATGGGGGGGGAATAGAACTGGACTATTCATTATGAAAGATTGTGTTCCCTATTTTAGATACAATAACTCAAGTATTTTAGGGCTTCCGAATCATAAGCAATGTCTCCTCCATATGGATATGAACCTCTCCTCTAGCATTATGGAACTCCTACAATTTCCTACAATAAGATACTGTAGCATTTAATTTATCCCAGTCTTCATCCTATCTTCTCGGAAATGCATGCTAGTGTTCCATTTTGGATAAAGAAATGGACACAGAGAAGATATGCATGTGGAATTCAAACAGATTTTTATACAAAACAAGACTTCTTAACTTTGCTGATAACTACTTTTGCTTTGTCTACCTTTCCAAAAACAGTAAATTCCAGAGTTAATGGGAGTGGAGTTGCCTATGAAAGCTACTATACATGTTAGGATATAGGCTATTGCATTTAGCAGAAGTGACTATTTTTCCTATAAAATTTTCCTATAAAATTATTTTGTGTGTGCTGCATATCACCTCTGTCTACTGTAGTTAACAGTAGTTAACATTTTATTTATGTCTGTAGAAAGTTATTGAAAGAATTGTTATATATCCAAATCCTATATAGCAAACAACTTTTAAATGTAAGGTTTCTCCTCTCCATAACAGTGTGTAAGGTCTATCTGTGGACAACGTTGTGAACTTAATTGCACTTTGGATATTTTAAGGATTTTACTCTAGAAGAACTGATTCACACACGACTGCTCATGAGTTTACATACTGAAGAGGGATCAATAAGTTGCAGTTGTTGAAACCTGCTCTTGTTCCATGGGATTAGTTTTCAGGCACCAGTCCCATGGTTTATGTCTTCAGAGAACAGTGTGAATTCTAATGTTGGTACAGAGAGCAGCAGAGGGAATACATCAAGGATCAGCTGGGCTGTCCTTTTGGGGGAAAACCAGAAATAATAGGTAAAAGTAGCTCCAGTGTGGGCTCTCCAGGGGCTGCAGCTTCCTTCAGAGTATATCCACCTGCTTTGGTGTGGGGTCCTCCATGGGTGGCAGTGTGGATACCTGCTCCAGCATGGTCTCACCAAGGGGCAGGGAATTTTCTGCTGGGGCGCCTTCTCTCACCTTGGTGCTCACAGGGCTGTATCTCACATTTTTTTCCTCACTCCTCATCATCTCTGCAGCATTTTTCCCTTTCACATCATTGCTTCATAGGGCGTCTACTGTTTACATGAAAAAACCTGTTCGATTAGCTACCTTAGTTTGTAAGATTTATCACTATTATGCAGGTAAATTTTCCTCCTGTGTACTACAAATGGTTAACTAAGTCAAGGACTCTGCTTTGTCTAATTTGCTACCTAAAGGGTTTTCTGAAATTGTTGTGTTCTCAGAAACAATAACTTGTTTTTGTGTAAATCTTTACACGTTCCATCTTTGTTTTGACTTTTTTTTTTGGCAAAAACAGTGAGTGTATTCACAGCCTGTGTGCTACTGTCCAGCCTCTCTCCCCAAACTGTCCTTGCTCCAGACCTGCCACCCAGGCTTTTCTCTTATTTGTTAGAGATTAATTTCTCTGAGCAGGAGCAGCACATGTGGCAAGGCCTGGGGGGCACGGGCGGCCCTGCCCTGCCCTCACTGCCCCCAGCCCCCCTGCCCAGGACCCAGGAGCCCCATGTCAACTTCAGCCTTATCAGCAGTCTGTGCCTAGACTTGGTCCCAGTGATACGGACCCACGCTAGTGCCTTGCCTCGGGTCCCAGCCCCATCTGCTGGTGGGACCCCTGCCCCAGCCCATCCCCTCCAGGCACCCAGGGCTGCCGACAGGCCCTGCTGCCGCCCCTAGCTCTGCCCACCATGCTCGGGCTGGAGAGTGAGGGCAGGGCCCTTGCCGGCGCCTGAGTCACCCGGACTCCCCTCCTGGGCTCAGCCCCATCCCGCCATGCTCCCTGACAAGATGACCGTGGAGGCACTTACTTCCCCTGTTTCTAAATATAAATTCCCTTCTATAGATCAAAAACTCAGGAAGTTTATTTTGAATATTCAAAAGCAGAATGCACAAACTCTGCTGCTTTGAAAGGCAAACTGCACAGTATATTTTTGTTTGAATTGCCATATGCCTGAGGCTTTAATGATGTTTTTGGTCTTCTGCTTAGTTGCTTTCCTTTTAAATCGTTCATCAAATGTTATATTTTTGTACAGGAGAGTAACAAACTGTTACTATAGTTACATGATGGATATTATAATTACAAAAAGTTAATAGATAAACACTGCAATTCAACCAACATTTAACTGGCATTTATACTTTGCCATTTTAGAGCTTTCTTTTGGGGTTATACGCTATATATGCTAGATATATTAGATAAAAGTGGTGTGTAGTGTTGGAATGAGATAATGAAAAATGTTTGTTCTTCTTGTATCTCGTTGAATAACAAAGGGGCAGAAAGCTACAGAACATATGCCTATATGTAACTTAATTAGGTTACTAAACACAAAGTAGAGGACCCTATTACATGTTTTTGGCTGTTTGCATGCTGAGTAGCATGTCTCCAGGCTAATGAAGAGGTAAATATGGGGGGAAACCCCTTTAATTATATTTTCAGTACCTTTGCTTTGTTAATTTTTTTTGTTCTTTTGTCTTTTTTTCCCCCTTTTATACATTGTAGCACTGGAAAAGAAAAGAAAGTAGAGAAATAAGAGGAAAAAACCTACCAAACACAAAAAACCCAATATAGTTTATAATTATCATTGATATAAATATCTTTCTGTAGAAGGCATATTTGAGCTACTGCCTTAACATAAGTGGTTTGCTGCCTTTGTAATGGATATTGTTTATTGTATCATTCTCTAAGACAAGATATATGCAAAGTCTATTACAAAAGAAGTGCTGAGATGTTAAGCCTTGTCCAGATTATAGAGTGGCAATATTAGAATTACAGAAGTGTCTGCAATTCAAACAATATCTCTTGTTCTTGCTTTTCTCTCTCTACTACATTGAAAGTTAAAGGTGCAGGGAAGTCTCTGTGACACTTCATGCACTTTTGACTTAAGAATAGCAATCCTGTTCCTGAAGGTCCCCATGCTCATTGCCTGCAATACTACCAAGTAGGACGTGACTTCGAGGAAGTCAAAGAGCAACTGGAGATGACCTGTCTTAACTCTCATTAAGTTCAGCACACATTGTATAACGTCTTAACTGAGAGTTAGTGACAATGAATAGCTTTCCCCCCCCCATTCTTTCACTCATTGCACTTTGTGCGATCAATAAGTGCATACAGCAACTCTACTGGCCAAGTTTACTGCCTGTAGGAATTGCATATTTCTGTTGCCTAGGCTCCAGACACAGAACACAGTTACATGTATAGCACATATCTTGCTTCGTATGGAAGAGAGCTAATGAATTATATTTTCCAGAGAATATGTAACATTTGTGTCCTGTCCACAGGCACAGAAATTACTTATGCTAGGATTATACCAATCTCTTTAGAGAAAACATAAGAATACTTAGATTTATTTATATGTTCCTCAAGCAGATACTATTTTTACACTGTTCTTTAAGAAACTAATAAGGAAACTGTTGAGTATTGTTTGGGAGCAGGTCCTTGATTAACGGGAATCCTTGTGGTATGTTGACTTTTGATGATGGCAGTTCATACCTGCTCTTCATCTTGCACTGATTTTCTTTTTACTTGTTCTCTGGTTTTCATATCTTTTTCTGAGCTTAGGTCCTATTCTGTATTATTTTTAGTCAGGGAAATAATTGGCAGTTGTAATCTTCCCAGTTTTGAATGCATACAGCCTGCAGACAACCATCTTTAAAAGAGAAAAGAAGAATGTTAAAAAATAAGATATATAAAAAAACCCAACAACCAAACCAAACCAAACCAAATCAAAACAAACCCAAAAGGGAGAAGATTGTTTCACTCATGTTTCAGGGGTTTTTTTTTGTCACAAAAGTTGATGAAGACTGCTGAAAAGGAAAATGATATGGAGAAACATCTTCAAAAAACTTCAGAAGCTTGTGTTCCCAGCAGTGAAACTGTAACAGTTTTCCTATTTTGCATTTCATGTATTTCAGAGGTTGCTATAGTAATGAACTGTTTTTTTGTTTAACTTGCACTGATATAGAGCTATGATCCTTCTTGATGGTTAGAATTCATATTACTACAGACTTGTGGCCACAGTAGTTAATACATTCTTGTTTGTAAATATTATAACACAGTGTTGGTTTATGGCTAAAAATGTTTTTTACTTAATTGGAGTAATGTTTTATATTTTGAATCATACCTTAAGTGATGTCTTGGTTATATATTTAAAATGGAGGAAGTGAAGTAGTGTTTACAGTCTTACAATATATATCACACATTTCTGGATTGCAGCGTGGTCTTAATAAGAAACGTGTATTTGAAGCTGACGCTGAACTGTACCTACGGAAGAAACCAAGTACTACATTAATGGAACCTATTAAAATATCATTTGCAAGATGCTTCAGTGGAACAAGGTAAAAGACAATTGATTTATTTTTTGTATTTTTATACATGTATTTTTAATATGCTACTGAATTATTTTTGTTTCAGTGGCAGACAATAGAAATTACTAAATATTTCCAATGTATCTTTATCCTCTTCTATCAGATCTACCCAAAGCAGATCCTATAGATGCTTTCTTGTTATAGGGAATCTTTTCTATTTTTTTTCCTACAGAGTATTATAAGTACTGTATACATAACAGTTTTATACTTACTTACAAATCAGTCTGATTGTGGAAAAAAGCTATAATCTCTTCCTTTAATTTAAGTTAAATAAACCCGTACACAGCAGCAGCCAGATAGCTTCATTTGCCTAATGCACAGATTAAACAACCACAGAGTTACATCAGAATTCAAGTCTTGTGGCCTCAGTCCTCAGAAGCTGTTTTAGTAAAAAATAGTAATAATAATAAATATGAAAACATAAGCATAAAGTGCTTGCTGTGTGGACAGGATATAAATCAAGATTTTGTGTATTTTGGTGAAACATTTGCAGAAGTAGCAATCTTGTGGCACTCACGTTTATTTAAGTTCTGAAAAATTCACTCATAAATAACTGTCTTAAGCATGCATATAGTCTCAAAGATCCCTTTCATCGTAAAAATCATACAGAAGTATTATTTAAATATAAATTTCACTTTGGGAAGAAACCCTGTTAAAAGATGGATCTGTTAAACATAATGTCAGTTGCAAAAAAAGTGAGGAACTCTGAACTGAAGAATGATGGACTGTCATCATCATCATAGGGTTTTGCTATACCACTGATTTTTTTTAGAGCACATATATCGTTAAGCTCTGAGAAAGAGAAAATGTCATGTTTTTTGTTATCTGTCAATATAATAAGGCATCTTCATTAATGCTATATCTAAAAGTAGGTTGCTGAAGAAGAAAGAAAGGTAGATTTGATATTTTCCAAATAACTCAAATATCAGATTGTTTTACTTGTGGTACTCAAGTATTCTTTTATCAGAATTCATGTCAAAACTGTAGTGTTAGTATTCTAAATCTGGATTAGACTTCTGTTTCACACTTCAATTGTTGTCCCAACTTGTCTAATTCTAAAGATTTGAGGTTAGTGATTAAAAAATCAGCCAAATAATTCAAACTATTTTGCAAATATTGTGTAATGAAATACTGCAGTTAAATTATATCTACTGTAATTGTGTATTATGTTTTAATTGGCATATTTTACAGTAAGATGTAATTCTTGCACAGTGTTTGATCTGAAGAATGGATGTTCCTAGGCTGCTTTTTTGCAAGTTAATAAAATTCAGTTCCATTCAAATATAGATAATAGCTGAGCTGCTGATAAATGTCATCAGCATACCAACATGCTTTACACAATCACACATATGGCAACAGAATTGTTTGGGTATCAAACGCAAAACAGAACTGTTGCTGAGTATGTGGCAAAACTCAAACCCAATAAACTTCACTGCTTATAAGGATTTATTCCAAACATAAAACTTCAACCATATTTCCTGAAAGACTTCTCAGGTTTCATTCCTTTCAGTTTTGGGCACGCTGGCTGTCAAGACAGTGTATTCTGACTTATTATTTGGAATTTTGTAAGATTCAGAGATCTGCCCGGTTTAATTAGAAATCAAGAAATCACTCAAGACTTTTACTGACTTTCATGTCAGGCTTCAGAGTGTGATTGTGTTCTTCTGGCTATTCTGATGTGAGAAGCAGTTACTCCTCTGGCAAGTATGAAACAAAAATGCTTCTGAGACAGAAGTGGGAAAAGCTGTGACTTTGAATCTCTTAAAAGAATAATTCCTTTGTGGTGATGGAATAGGAACTCCGTTGGACAAAGAGCATATTCTCATGCACTGATACAATTATGTTATGTTCAGCTCCCTGAGAACTAATCTTTGTTACCTTGAAATACAAAACTAATTTCACTAATAAATAATACAATTTATATCTTCTCATGACAACATTTTTTTTCGGAATGGAAGAGGGTGTTTTTCAATCAGTTGTCCATACTTCCCAGGTGCCCTTGAAACAGTAGAAACACATTCCAATATGTGCTAGCAAGAAAAAAAAGGCATTTTGAAATCTTTTAAAAATTAATTATGAATTCTTTTCACTCTCCTCATAGCTCTAAGCCCTTGCAGCATAATCAAATACTTTACAAGTTCTTTTTTCTTTAAACACATAGTGTAGAGTTGGAACTATTCATTTGACTAACTTCGGTGAAACTACAAGCAAATAAATACTGTGGAACTCAGTAAAATAGTTCAAAAAGCACAGAAAGAGAAAACAAACTTTAAGACCATAATTAGTTTCATAGCTACTTTCTAGTTCTGCAGCAGCACCTTTAGCAGAGACACTGAAGAATAGACTGAGGTCCTGTCTACATTAAGGACAAATCCAGATGCAATATGTAAGTGTGTAGGATTCCACATCCCTCTAACGCATCCCCATCTATTGCATTTTGTGACTGGAGACACAAAGTTTGCAAATATGGTGTTTAGCCACTAAACTCCCTTTGGTAAACTTACATTTGGTCTACATTATAAAGTAGAGTTGGTATACCTGTGTGATATGAGTGTGATTTAATCTCGTATAAAAAGAAAAAAAATCTTTATACTAGTAACAGCCTTAGGTTGAAGGAAAAAAACCAAGAAATCTGTTTTAATAGAACTCACCGCAGTACATTTTTAGTTTTTCCAATACAGGAGCTACAAGGTAACATAAAAAATTACCATTATAACTGTATCAATACTAAGAAGTTCTGTTCTTTTCACTACAGCAACATACTTAACAGGGAAAAAAAAAAAAGTGAGCTGAACTTTGTAAAGAAGCACAAGACACAAAAAAAGTTGTTTTGTTTTGATTTTGTTCTTATTGTGGAGCAATAATGCACAGGGATGAAGAATAACTGACTAGATGAGAAATTCTTTGTTCATTTATTTTTGGTCTCCGAGACCCTTTTTAATAAAGGCAAATCCTGTACATGAAAGAAAAGACAACATCAACAGCCCTTTCCGCTACCCTTTTAGTGTTGTATTCTTTGTGAGGAGGTGCTCACTGGCTGTGTCTATATTACTCTTTTTTTTTTTTAATTTTTAACAGCGGTACTTAAATTTTTAAGCAAATTCTTTGGGTTTTTTTCACTTAATACACCTTATCTTGCTTCACATTGTAGTAATTTTGGTGTGTGCCAGCTGGATTCCTTCTGGAGCAAGTTAAACCAGAGACGACTTCGGTGCACATCAAATGTTCTCAAGCCTGTAAGAAAACATAAGGGTCTGAGATGATGACTGGTCCTTCAAGTGTTTGCAAGTCACGTGCCTGGTGAGGTGTTCAGCATGGGGAAAAAAACTAAATCTACTTCTGAACTTAAACCCTCAAACTGTATGTAGCGCAGATACAGGGACCTTTGTACCAGCTGTTTCCAAATCCTGATTTTATCATATTGCTCTGCATTTCTTGTTCACAGAATCAAAGAATGATTGAGGTTGGAAGGGACTTCTGGAGGTCATCTTGTCCAACCCCCCTGCTCAAGCAGGGCCACCTAGTGCCTAGAGTTGCCCAAGACAATGTCCAGACAGCTTTTGATCCAGCTCCAAGGATGGAGACTCCACAACCTCCCTGGGCAACCTGTGCCACTCTTCAGTCATGCTCATAGTAAAAACATTTCTCCTTATGTTCAGACAGAACTTCCTGTGTTTCAGTTTGTGCTCACTGTCTCTTGTCTTATCACTGGGCACCATTGAAAAGAGCCTGGTTTCATCTTCTTGATGAGATCCTCTCAAGCCTTCTCTTCGCCAGGCTACAGTCCCAGCTCTTGCAGGCTTTCCCCAGAAGAGAGATGCTCCCATCCCTTAGTCATCTTAGTGGTCGCCCTTCACTGGAGTCTCTCAGTAGCTCCATATCTCCCTTGTACTGGGGATCCCAGAGCTGGACCCAGTACTCCACATATGGCCTCACCAGTGCTGAGGAGATGGGAAGAATCACCTCTCTCGACTTGCTGGCAACACTCCTCCTAAAGCAGCCCAGGACACCGTTAGCCTTCTTTGCAGCAAGGGCACATTGCTGGCTCATGTTCAACCCGGTGCCTGCCAGGATTCCCAGGTCCTTTTCTGCAAATCTGCTTTCCAGCTGAGCAGCCCTCAGTATATACTGGTGTATGGAGTTGTTCCTCCCCAGGGGCAGGACTTTGCACATCCCCTTGTTGAACTTCATGAGGTTCGTGTCAGTCCATATCTCCAGCCTGTCGAGGTCTCCTTCTGGATGGCAGCACGACCCTCTGGTGTATCAGCCACTACTCCCAGTTTTGTGTCATCAGCAAAGTTGGCTCTGCCCCATCATCCAGATCATTGATGAAGATGTTGAACACAATTGGACCCAGTATTGTCCCCTGGGATACACTGCTACTGCCACTGATCACCATGCACTGGGCCCAGCCTTTCAGGCAGTTTTCAATCAACCTCGCTGCCTGCTCATCCAACCGGTACTTCATCCAGCCGGTACCTCAGCAGCTTCTCTATGAGTATCTTATGGGAGACAGTGTTGACACAGTCCCCCACAACATTCTTGCCTCTAAATTGGAGAGAGATGGATGGATGGATGGATGGATAAGGAACTGGCTAGATGGTTGCATCCAAAGAGTTACAGTCAACGGTTAGTGTCCAAATGGAAACCAGTAATAAGTGGTGTCCCTCAAGGATCCGTACTGGGACGAACACTATTTAATATCTTCTTTAATGACATAGATAGTGGGATTGAGTGCACCCCCAGCAAATTTGCCAATGACCCCAAGCTGAGTGGTGCAGTTGATTCGCTTGAGGGAAGGGATGCCATCCAGAGTGACCTTGACAGGCTTGAGGAGTGGGGCCATGTGAACTTCATGAAGTTTAGCAAGGCCAAGTGCAAGGTCCTACACGTGGGTCGGTGCAATCCCCAGTATCAATACAGACTGGGGGGATGAATGGATTGAGAGTAGCCCTGCCAAGAAGGACTTGGGGATACTGGCGGACAAAAAAAAAAAAGGATATAAACTGGCAATGTACTCTTGCAGCTTAGAAAGCCAACCATATGCTGGGCAGCATAAAAAGAAGTGTGGCCAGCAGGTAGAGGGAAGTGATTCTCCTCCTCTGCTCCACTCTTGTGAGGTGCCACCTGGAGTACTGTGTCCAGTTCTGGGGTCCCCAGCACAAGAAAGACATGGACCTGTTAGAGGGGTCCAGAAGAGGGTCACAAAAATGCTCCGAGGACTGGAACATGTCTCCTATGAAAGAAAGGCTGAGAGAGCTGGGGTTGTTCAGCCAGGAGAGGAGAAGGCTCTGGGGACACCTTACTGTGGCTTTTCAATATATAAAGGGGACTTATAAGAAAGATGGAGAGAGACTTTTTACCAGGGCTGTAGTGGCAATACAAGGGGCAATGGTTTTAAACTGGAAGGGGGTACGTTTAGATTGGACATTAAGAAAAAAATTTTTGTAATGAGGGTGGTGAGACACTGGAATAGGTTGCCCTGAGATGTTGTGTGTGCCTCATCCCTAGAAGAGTTCAAGGTCAGGTTGGACAGGGCTTTGAGCAACCTGATCTAATGAAAGATGTACCTGCCCATGGCAGGATGGTTGGAACTAAATGATCTTTAAAAGTCCTTTATAACCCAAACCTTTCTATGAAAACCTTATTGAAGTCAAGTTAGAAAATATCCACTGTTCTCCCCTCATCTACGAGGCCAGTCGTTTCATCATTGCAGTTTAACAAGTTGGTGAAGCATAACTTCCCTTTTGTGAATCCATGCTGACTGCTACTGATGACTTTCCTGTCCTTCATGTGCCTGGAAATGGTTTCCAGAATTAGTTCTGTCTACCTCCCAAGGATTGAGGTGAGGCTGACTGGTCTGTTGTTAGTCCACTGGGCCCTTCTTCCTGCTCTGCTTGAAGATAGGATGAGCATTTGCTTTCCCAGTATTCAGGCACCTCTCCCAATTGCCATGATCATTCAGAGATACTATTATCTGAGTGGCCTTGCAATGACATCTGCCAGCTCCCTCAGTACTCGTGGGTGCATCCATCCCACCAGAGCCCATGGTCTTCCTAGTATAACTCCAGCCTTAGCACACTCAACCATTATATTTGGGGTTTTTTTGAGATGATCTGAAAACGTGCATCTTGACAGTGAGTTCATGCATTAAATCTATTGTGAATTATTGTGAAATATTTTGTTGATATCATGCTCTACAACCTGCCCTTTTAGTAGAAATCTAGATTTGTTAATTAAAAAATTGTTAATTGTGCATATAAAAGTACTAATTGTCGTGATTTTCCATACAAGTTTACAGACTGAAGGTTGGATTTCAGTTAAACTGAGGCACAGCATGAATGGGACAACACAAATGAAGAAAATGTGAAGTGTATCATGAAAGTCAGAGACTCTTTTGAAAAGTAAAATAATGCAAGGTACTTTACAGCGACTTTATACTTTGTGTGAAAGATTTATCATTACTCTGTATAGCCCAAAGCATATACAGCCCACTAACAATTCAATTGCATTTCTCTTTCCTGTCAAAAGATCCTGATTAAAGAAAATGTACATGAACTCTAAGGCAGATTCGCATTTGCTATTTTTTCCCCCTCAAAGGACCAGAGATGTTAATTAAAAACATTACGGTGAAATGAGTCATCTTGTACAAAACAAGCCCTGTCATCAGTCTGAAGACTGTTACCAAATAAATTTTTACTTTATCAGACCAAAGGAATTTGTAAGTGGAAAGAGGGGAGAGACAGAAAGCTGAGTGATAAAAAATAACAGTAAAAAAAGCAATTTCAAAACTTTTACAACTTATTATGAAAGAATACCCCCAAAAGCGATGCTGTTCACAGTGACTTACTGCATCCACTTAGTGCACTCACAGTGCATATTCAAAAGAGATTGATTCATACACAGTAATCACAACTCACTTGTAAAGATGAGTAGGTAAAACAAATTAATCAAACACTTATTAACACTAAAATCATTCACCAGTAATAATTTAAATATTTAGTGGAGCCTATATTAATTAATTTCAGTGAAGATGAAGATAAAAATCCTAATGTCTTTTCTATCATTTTTCCACGGCCTCAGATGAACATGCCTTCCAAATATGGAGAAGCTATGTGATGCAGTGGGTGCATTTGAGATTGATGAGAAAGAAGCAAACCATGTTGAGCTTGTAGCTGCACAGTGTGCCAGTTTGTACACTTTTCCATCTAACAACCATATTTGACTCATGGTACCTAAAAAACAGAGATCTCTTTCTCATCTTCAGTCTTGCTAAACAAATCTTCATTAGGATTTTTTCCCCTTTTTAAATACCTTTGAGGTAAGTGGTCTTGATTCCCCTACCAACCCGAGTACTTTGCTTATTCCTCAGAAGATATATTCCTTCCCCCTTTACGCTATTCTACAAGGGAAATATTCTTCATTTCCATGTTTGCTCATGTAGTACTAATGCGAGAATAAGGCCAATAGCATTGATATTTAGTTCTGACTTGTCCTGGAGCTGGATGGGTCACCCTAATAGACTGCTGTTACTACTTAGCTGTGGTCCCTTTCTAAGGATGGTGTTGAACCACAGGAAAACTTTTAATAGGTATGAGGTGGTTCTCTAAAGTTGTTTACATCTTCAGCCACAATTTGCAAGATCAAGTGTTTTATATGTGTGAAATAATTCAATCATTCCATAGTTGTTATCACAGTTGCAGACTTTTTGATCATTATGTTTATACAACACTATTGGATTTTTAAAGGTGAATGACACTTTTCAACAAATAAGAGGCTGTAAGTTGCATATTTTACTGGCTGTAACTATTTTAAAAGTCAGTTGCATGCCTATGTTGTCAATAAATATTGCTGCTATAATCTTTTCTTTATGTGGGAATGTCACGGAACAATTTTTTTTTCCCTTTTAATTAATCCCCACTTCTCCACTAAGCCAAAGCTATTATCTCTCCAACTAAATGCTATCTTTTGCAGACTAAAGAGCTTTTTTTAAGTATATATACAATTTTACTTAGAATTGTACTAACAGCAATGCCTTAAGTAGTTCTTTATGGTGACACAGGAGCTGCACCATAAATAAGATTCTAAAGAAAAGTATATCAAGTTTTACTCCAAATTCTCTGTTATTATAAATTCACGAGACACAGCGATATGAACATGCTTGTTTGAACATCCCAAGGATATTCAAAATTCTCAGGGAATATTGTGGACGTCTTCATGGAGAAGATAGAACAAAAAGGAGTTTCTGACGATATGGAAGGGAAGGTGAATAAGTGGGAGAAAGTGTTCCCTCTTGAATCCCCCTTAAATTCATCCTCCAAAGTGAAGAAATAAAAAGTGTAATTATTAATGGTTTCCAAAAAATAGCTCCTGAAGAACAGGAATGATGGCAGTACTGAATACAGGTTCCTGATCAATAATTTTACCATAACATAAACCAGTGTCACACAGTATAGCAAAGCAATGACCTTACTCCATTTCCCAGAGATGACCAAACCCACATAAAAACTGATAATCAGCAGTATAGACAGCCAGTAAGGTGCTACATACCAAACCTCCAAGAACAGATCCAACAACTCTGAGAGCAAATAAAACAACATTGTGAACAGCAAGTACTAAACTGATATAATGAATGCTTATAACAAATTTGTTTTAACCTGTTCAGGTCAGATCTATCGTTATCTCAATCCTTCGAGCCCCACGTTGGGCATCAAAAGAGACTGTCGTGGTTTAACCTGGCAGGCAGCCAAATACCACACAGCCGCTCACTCACTCCCCCCACCCCCAGCAGGACGGAGAGAGAATCGGAAGGGTAAGAGTGAGAAAAACTCATGGGTTGAGATAAAGATGGTTTAATAGAACAGAAAAAAAGAAAATAATTATGATAATGATAAAATATACAAAATGAGTGATGCACAATGCATTTGCTCACCACCCTCGCTGACCGATAACCGAGTAGCAGTCGGGACTTCCTGGAACACACCTACCATTCATATACTGAGGATGACATCGCAAGGTATGGAATACCCTGTTGGCCAGCTGGGCTGGCTGTCCTGATTATGTTCACTCCCATCTTGTGTACCTAGCTCAGTCAGCAGGCATGGGAGCTGTCCTTGGACTAGGAGGGTACTTAGCAACAACTGAAAACATCGATATGCTATCAACATTTTTCTCATACTAAATCCAAAACACAGCACTAGGAAGAAATTTAACCCTATCCCAGCCGAAGCCAGGACAATTCTCTATTAACTCTTAACATCTCTCAAACACAACCTAAATTCAAGTTTGTTAACTTAGTTGTATGCTTTGACACAGAGTTTTCCTGATAATTTTCCATGGACAGAAAGGCTCAGTTCTCTACCCTGGCCTTGACAAGACTGCTCTTTATTCCTGTTCTGGAGCTGGTTGCTTTCTGATATCTAACCTGTGCCTGCTCCTGACTCATCTGAAGATGCACTTCTATGAGAAGGACCTCAAAATACTGAAAAGTCTCCATCAGGGCCTCGTAACAAATGAGGTGAGGTCTCAGCAGGACCTGAGCTTTGGCTCTTAGGTTCTCCAAAGCACCTGCGGTGTTGGCAACCTGTTCATGATAGAACAAGCATCTGTCACTAACTCTCTTCATGGCAATGATAAGGCTAAAGCTGACTGAATGTTTTTTCCCAAGACTGCCAGTAGCAGCTCTTGGAGAGCAGTGCCAAGGACCTCGTAGGCTCAGAATCATGAAAGCTTGCCAGTGTGCATCCCCTACCACATACACATACATGCAGAAAATGCTGTTTTTTCCCTTTGGATTTGGGGAGGGGAGGAGCGATGGGGAAAGAAGAGGAGATGCTGTGAGCCATGGCTATCCCACAGGTCAAGAGGCGTACTGCTCTCGCAACCTATGCATCTGTGCAAATGAATCGGTATTCCAGAGACAGTGTTTCTGATTTAGTCACAGTATTGATAAGTTAAATATGTATCTTTATTTTATTTAGCTCCTTTGTAGAATGAAGGCATGGAAACATTGGACCAATGGAAGGGTCACCTGGGTCCACAGCATCATGGGAAATGTTTTGTGTGCTTTGTGTACCTCTACCTGTGCTCTTGTGCATACAGTGTTGCTGATTAACCAGTAGTGGATAGTACTGGTATATATTAAAAGACAGTGTGTCTGGCAAAGGCAGCCTCTGCTACCTCCTGGGCAGAAGAATGCGGGCGCAGGACTGGGCAGACGCCAGTCACATTCCTGAATAACCATTGCTGCTGCTGCAACCCATGCAGTGCAGCAGGGAGTGCTGGGATGGGTTAAGTGCTATCTTGGTCTGGACCTCACAACGTCAGTATGGCACCTTCCCATTCCTCAGCACTCGGCTTTATGGCACAGCATGCTTCCCTTCCTGAGGGTGCCAACCCACATGGCTGGGACCAGACTACGAACCAGGCAGGAGCTGATGTGGGGCCCAGCCCACAGCTCCCCTGGCAAACATGTCTGTGGCTCCTGATGCCTGCTCAAATGCACTGGGATGGACAAAAAGCCACAGCACTGGCGGTTGGTCCTGTCTGTGCAGGGGCATCTCTCACTCAGAGGGCAGCCTCGTGGCCCTTGTGCCAACTGTGATATGGCCACCACTGACTTGCTGCCCACTGTGACATGGCCACCACATTCCCTGGAGTGTGGGGAGAGGATGGCGTCTGCCACTTCTCTTGGATCAATGTTGTCCTTATCCTGTTCAGGCAGAGTTCAGCCTGAGGGTGCAGGCAAATAAACGTAAGTGTCTAAGCACAGGGGATCGTTCAGGTGCTTTATGTACTTGCCTTTGATCACTGTGGTTAGCTGTCCTATGAATATACATGAAACTGGCAGATAAGACATAAGACCTAGAAAAATGCTTGTCCTTCTGGATCAGCCAGATATCAGGATATTCAAGGGCATCTCAAATTGCAAAAAACATTTATTTTAATTCCAGTTGTGATGCCCAGAACTTCATTGACTCTGTCTACAGACAGAGTACACATCTAGATGTACAGAGCAGGACTCAGGTATCTGAAAACAGGCTCTGCAGTACCACTTCAGGTATCGTAAGAAGTCCCACCCAAGAACAGCACAGTCTGTACACAAGCTGTGTTGTATTGGTCTGCTCTGTCTGGATGTCTCAAATATCCCACAAACTCACAAATAAATGAATTATTTATCTGTTGGCAGCTGAATGCCCTCTGTACAGAATAATTTAATTGCTTGATGTTAGGTATCTAGCAGCATTTTAGATATCCTAAGGTATCCTGCCATCCCACGATGTCACTTCGCAGATCTCCCATAGATTCTCTGTCACATATGGCAGCCCTAAGCAGATATCTCGGGTATTCTAAGACATGTAGAATGGCTCTAAATAGATATATTTATGCTTTTTAATTGCTTTTCTACATTTAGATATCTAAATTTAGTTGTCTACAGTATGGTACTGAAAGATACCGTAAGGGATTTAATTCTGTGCTGGAGCAGTTACAACTCATCTGGACTATTTTATAACTGCCTGTCAGGGTGGGATCAACCTAGCCCTAGAAATGCTGGGTTTCTTTAGCACTAGAGATAGGCCCTTTAGTTTAATGGATGGATCATTTAATCTCACAAGTTATAATTGCATGAATAAATGCTGAATTGCTTATTTACACACAGCTACATCTTATTGCAGTCTATGTATCTTTCAGAATCTCATGAAAACATAATGACTGCCCAATTGCTCCATGAAAGATAATGTTGCCGTAGCTCAGTGCAATACCTTGCAGGAAGGAAAGATTAATTTAAAGCACTACTGATTTCAGTCTCGCACTCACAGTCTCATACCTACCAGCACCCTGATGTGTGTAAGCAGTCTGCTGAGCACTCAGACGTGAAGACAGTCTGTCCAGGGTTGCTGCAATAACATGGAGGATGAGGGGGCATC
The DNA here is from genome assembly GCA_013400755.1 of Pelecanoides urinatrix. Taxonomy (NCBI): domain Eukaryota; kingdom Metazoa; phylum Chordata; class Aves; order Procellariiformes; family Procellariidae; genus Pelecanoides; species Pelecanoides urinatrix. The sequence goes on along the minus strand of VZTQ01008411.1, from coordinate 112,908 downwards.
AGTTTTTGAGCCCCTCCCTACACTTCCTTGGTTCTGCTTAGGAGTGTGCTGGTTTTGGATGTGTCTCATTGGTATCAGTCAGGGGACGACAGTGATTAATCTCTCTATCCTGTCCCACCTCTGTGAGTTGCCAGAATTTCATCACTGTCTCTGTTTCAGATCTGGTTGTCCTGAGAATTTGCAGGTAGATATGTCCTAGGATCTTGATGACCTGCTGCTGCAGGTGTCAGCAACACGTGCCATTTTCTCCATTCATATCAATATGAACATTGTTATTACAATTTTGCAAAGTCCTAGAAGATTCTTGGGCTTCTATTTTCTTATATATTATAGACAGTTTGGTACCTACTGACAAAATATCTACCTTTTATGATTCATAAGTTTTCTTCTCAAAAGTCTCCCAAGCTACTGATGTATTTCAGCAATACATCGTCATAAACTTTCCACTTTCCTGGCCTAGAATTACAAATGAAGATTACAGTTCACTTCCTCCTATGCAATATTCTTTGTCTTTAAATTCTAACCTAATGCAATCTTCATATGCTATGTCTCTGTTTTATCGGATTCTGATGAGCTTTATGATGTGCCTTCCCACTTTCTCTTTCTCTATTATTCACCTCACATTATCCATTTTTATTCCAGACAAACCAGAAAAAACTTTGAAAAGAAGAAGAAAAGGCACATGCCATTTTAGGACAGATGCACTCTTTTCATGCATTGTCATCATACTTTCACTGATTGTCCTGCTGCATATTTGTCAAGGGCTACCTCTCTGGCTAATCTGAACTTTGCTGGTTATAATGGAGATGGCAGTTGGCATCAGGTACAGAACTTCATCCAGGTTCTGCTATGCAGTGCTTATACTTGGGAGCAGCAGCTGAGTCTCTACTGAGTTTAACAGCGAAGTGATCAATAGCACATAATTAATATGAAGTTCAGTTCCAAAAATCTCTGTTATGAGAAAGCCAGGTTGGTTGATGAAAAGCTGAGCTGTGCAAGAATTAGGCAGAAATTTTGAGTAAGTTCACCTTCATAAGAAGAAACTTATTTTCTGTACAATTACATCACAGAGCATGTTTCTTACAATATTAAGCATTGATACACAATTTAAAAAAACCAAGAAGTTTGTATTGTCAATCTCACATTCTGTTGGTAACATCTGGAGAAAAAAAATTCATAATAGGGAAAAAAGAAACTATTCAAATACTTTATGTTCAGACCATTAAGTTTATTTAGAAAGTTGTTTCAGAACCACTAGAATGATTATGAAAGTCTGCTGATAAAAATGTAAGAATGTAAGCCTGAAAGACAGGTTAAATCACTAGGATCCAGCCTCTTCATGCCTCTGTATTGGCTTGGGTTGTTGTCTTCCATAGCTGCCCTGGCATGACATCCAGTTCCAGATACTGTGGTTGATATGAAGGTAAAATACAGTTGAAATGTCCCCCCTATGATTCTGCATGACCCTTGTGTATCTCTTGTGTCCTTGTAGCCTAGAAGAAAGCCAGCAAGGACAGGGGAAAAGGGACATGTGGAGGGACTGCAAGGTGATGTCAGCCCCCCTAGGTGAGAAGTGTCCCCACACGGACGAGAAGGATCGCTGTTGCTTTATGTCAACGTCTCCCCATGGGACTGGGTGCGGTTTGTCCATCCCCATGAATTTGAGCAAGCACCAAGAGCCACAGCCCTGCTTCCCTGGGGAGCCACAGGCTGGGCCCTATGTCAGCCTCCTGGCATGGAAAACTAGTGATGTGGTGGCCATGTCACAGCGGACATCAGGTCAGCAGTGGCCACATCACAGTGGGGGTCTGTGACAAGGCTGGCACCAGGTATAAAAATGGCTGCAGGGCTGGGGCAGAACTTAGTTTTGGAGGCAGCACAGTGTGCACATTGATCTTCTCACTCCTCAGTCAGTCACTGGAGATTTTTGAAGCTTTCCACAGAACAGCATCGACCTGAGAAAAAGGAAAGATGCATGGCACCTGCCTGCAGCCTGCCATGGCCTCAGAGGTAGCTGCACGGTTCCTGTCCCCTTTCCCCGCTGCATAAGGCTTTCCTCAAAATGGTTTCTGATTCACAGGCCCATCAGATGGGTCTTCTGGTTCGCCTGGTCATTCTGGGGAATTCCCTTTGGGGATTTCCTTATTGTCCTCACGTACGTGTTCTGGATTGGCATTTTGTCCTGGTTTCCTAGGTGTGCACGCTGGGTTGCCTGCACCTGGCAGCACTATGCCAAACCCAGAGGCTGCTCCACAAATGCTGCATGGATGTCCCGTCGGGCTGGAGGCCTCTTGGTCACCGCTTTGCACGTGGCAAGAGGAAATGGGCATCTAATCTGAGGCTGCTAAGAGATGACATGGGTATGATGGGTTCAAAATGGCCACTCACGGACGGCGGCCCCGTGCACATTGTGGGCAGCACTGAAAGAGTGTCTCGCACAGGTTTCCCCTGCAATGGGGGAGCAGTCCCCATGAGGTCTCATTGAATGTGACAGCTGGGACATGACAGTGCATGGGTGGGCTGTGTGTCCTGCCTGTGATGTGTTGCTTCCAAAAAAGCGCACTATGCAGAAGAAGACAGGGTTGTAAGCTGTGTTGTGAAAGAGACGGGGTGTGACAGGCAGGCCACATCTCCAGAAAATTCACTGGAGAGTCTTGATACCTGTGGATGCTCCTACCATGCTGGGTATGGTAGGTATATCTAGCAGGGTATAACGTGGTGGGAATTTTGACTCCATGGCACTGCAGGGGATGCAATGGGAGAGTGTACCTGCAGCTGAAAGGAGTAGCATCCACATATTTCTTTGTGAAACAGATATTAAAACGATTTATTAAGCATAAGGACAAAAACCTTCCTCTTGGACTAATACCTGGTGGTCAAGATGTTGATAAACTCTTCTTTTTATGACATGAGCATCCATGATGTACGAGTACTGCTTCATTTTATTATTGTAAGTGGTAAAAAGTGCATAGGCTTTTTAACCAGAACTATTTTAGGTCTGCACAATGTTCAATTTGTTACAGACTAAAATTGTTTGTGGTTTTGAATTCAACAGTATTGTCAGACTGATAAAATGTCTGCTCTCTGCAAATAAACTTCCTAGTGGTATATTGCAATTCTCAGCAAGGTCTGTCTCTGTCAATTCATAAAACAAGCTCAGGTAGGCAGACTGGAACAAAATGAATATTTTCTGGGGGTGAATTAATTTCCCTTGTGGTTAGTGGGGCAGGTATGTGTGAACAACAGAAGTTTTGCACATATCTTTTTTTCTTTAAAACCATGTCTGCAACTAGCACGCACATCCCACAGAAGGAAAATTTAGAATGTTTGCTTGGTTCAAGTTGGTAAACAAGTGTTTTGTACTGATGAGATTTAGCATGGAATTATGGGAGTACAGAGATTTCATAAACCAGCTAGGTTGGCTGTCAGACGTCTATTTATGTAATAAGAGATTTGAGGGATGAAATGATGGTTAATGGAATTTTGTAAACAAAAAAATTTGGAGTGTTTATATTCCACCTATGTAACTTGCTACCACAGTTTCAATCCTCAGTTGGCAATGTATTTTGGACTTTTGAAGTGCAAAGATTTCTCTAAAAAGACTTCAGTAGAAAAAAAAAATCATAGAAAAAGACTGAAGCAGACTTTATGTTAGATTGAGTTATGTTTGCCTACCTGCCTGTACAAAGAAAAGATGTGATGAAATTAGTCATATGCATAACATCTACAACAAGAGAAGTAGTAGCAGGCATATTGAACTGTGAGGCTTAATCTGTATAGGATTCAATGCTTGCTCAGTCTGAGCATTTTTTGCTCTTAGGATGCCAGTTTAACTCTTTCATGGCAGGTTTTCTGACACCTTATAGACAATTTTGCATACATAAGCTCCTTTAGAAACTGCCTGCTTGCCTTCTAAAACATGATAGAATTATTTCGTTTTACTTTGTTGTCTATTTGAAATTGGCAGGATTTGTCGGGGTGGTAGAAAATGCAGCAGGTTGCCTACACCTGTTAAAACTAGTACTTGGCTCTACCTGCCTGTACATTGACCTCTGGAGCTAAGAAGAACAGAAAATATTACCATAGCACAGCTTGGATGGGCTGCTACTGACCTCATATCTAGAATCTCCCAGCTTCTTGTCATGCTAACCATGAATTTAGCTTGAGCTCTAAAGATCCCTTACCCTAATTTTGTTATAAATTATGCAGTTCACATTAGCTTATTTGACTCTTACATTAGCTACCTAAGGACTCTTAAAGCCATTTTTAAATCAGCCTAATATAACCTTTTTAGAATCATAGAATCATAGAATAGTTTGGGTTGAAAGGGACCTTTAAAGGTCATCTAGTCCAACCCCCCTGCCGTGGGCAAGGACATCTTCAACTAGATCAGGTTGCGCAAAGCCCTGTCCAACCTGACCTTGATTGTTTCCAGGGATGGCGCAACCACCGCCTCTCTGGGCAACCTGTTCCAGTGTTTCACCACCCTCATTGTAAAAAATTTCTTCCTTACATCTAGTCTGAATGTACCCTTCTTTAGTTTAAAACCATTCCCCCTTGTCCTGTTGCAACAGGCCCTGCTAAAAGTCTGTCCCCATCTTTGTTATAAGACCCCTTTCAGTACCGAAAGGCTGCAATAAGGTCTCCCCAAAGCTTTCTCTTCTCCAGCCTGAATAGCACCAACTCTCTCAGCCTTTCTTCATAAGAGAGGCATTCCATGCCCCTGGTCATTTTTGTGGCCTTCCTCTGGACCTGTTCCAACAGGTCCATGTCTTTCCTGTGCTGAGGGTTCCAGAGCTGGACACAGTACTCCAGGTGGGGTCTCACCAGAGCAGAGTAGAGGGGCAGAATCACCTCCCTCGACCTGCTGGCCACAGTTCTTTTGATGCAGCCCAGGATACGGTTGGCCTTCTGGGCTGTGAGCGCACATTGCCAGCTCATGTCCACCTTTTCATTCACGAGTACCCCCAAGACCTTTTCGGCAGGGTTGCTCTCAATCCCTTCATGCCCCAGCCTGTATTGATACCAGGGGTTGCCCCAACCCAGGTGCAGGACCTTGCACTTGGCCTTGTTGAACCTCATGAAGTTCACATGGGCCCACTTCTCGAGCTTGTCCAGGTTCCTCTGGATGTCATCCCGTCCCTCAGGTGTATTGACCGCACCGCTCAGCTTGGTGTCATTTGCAAATTTGCTGAGGGTGCACTCAATCCCACTGTCTATGTCATTGATGAAGGTATTAAACAGTACCGGTCCCAATACGGACCCCTGAGGGACACCACTTGTCACCAGTCTCCATCTGGACATTTAGCCATTGACCACCACCCTCTGGATGAGACCATCCAACCAATTCCTCATCCACCAGACAGTCCACCCATCAAATCCACAGCCCTCCGGTTTAGAGAGAAGGATGTTGTGGGGGACCATGTCAAAGGCCTTACAGAGATCCCAGATAGATGACATCGGTAGCCCTTCCCATGTCTACTGATGTAGTCACTCCATCACAGAAGGCCGCTAGGTTGATTGGGAAGGACTTGCCCTTGGTGAAACCATGCTGGCTGTCTCGAATCACCTCCCTGTCCTCCATGTGCCTTAGCGTAGTTTCCATGATCTTCCCAGGCACAGAAGTAAAACTGACTGCCCTGTAGATACCCAGGTCTTCTTTTTGTCCCTTTTTAAAAAGGGGGTTATGTTTCCCCTTTTCCAGTCAGCAGGAACTTCTCCAGACTGCCACGACTTCTCAAATATGTTGGATAGTGCCTTAGCAACTTCATCAGCCAGTTCGTTTAGGACCCGCGGATGGATCTCATCGGTTCCCATGGACTTGGGCACCTTCAGGTTCCTTAGATGGTCTCCAACCTGATCTTCTCCAACAGTAGGCAGCTCTTCATTCTCCCAGTTCCCTCCTTTGCCTTCTATGGCTTGGGCGGTGAGGCTTGAGCACTTGCTGGTGAAGACTGAGGCAAAAAAGCCATTGAGTACCTCAGCCTTCTCTGTATCCCAGGGAACCAGTGTCCCATTTCGTTCCAGAGAGGACCTACATTTTAATTTAGGACAGTTTATTTCAGGCCTATTGGTCAACACAGAGGAGACCAAAATGCAGGGGAAAGAAAAAACTGTGTAGAAGGAATCATAATTGAATTAAATTCTATCAAATGGAAATAACAATACAGAAAAAGGACAAGAAAAGTGGAAGCAGTGTTTGGAGAGAAACCGAAGGAATAGCAAAATAGTAAAATTAAGGATTTCTGTGGATGTGGGAAGAATGAAGGCAAAAAAAAAAATCATTATAGAGGTACAAGCGTACAGGTTCCAATGAAAGGGCAGTAGATAAGCAAAGTATAAGCCACATGACAATTTAACAATTATGCAGTTAATGAGAGATATGGAAAATAAGCATTTAGGCAAATAATGACCAATTAATCAGCCAGGCAATTAAGCAATAATATGCAATGTCTTATGGCTCCTACCTGTCCATTAAAAAAGAGCCTTAACTTCTCTTTACATACTAAAGTACTGAGCCTCCAGTTCAGTGCTTATTAGGAAATAAATAATAAAAAAGGGAAGTCAGCCTAAGATCTTTCAAAAGTACGACTCATTTACAGTAAATGAAACAAACAGAATGAATGACCTCCTAACAACTGGTTTAGTTTAGATGAGTTTTTGTCATTTGTAAGCAACATATTGCTGAAGTATGTGGTAGATTATGAGAGACGGTAAAACGCACGTCATGGTTTTGTGTTACAAACTTTGGGTACACTATCAGAAAGCATGATGGAAAGAGTAAAAGCTGTCTGACCACAAAGGTGAAGTTTCTCAGATTGATGTGATTGCTGTTAAAAGGCTAATGAATACTAGCAGTGAATATGATGACAAGTATAAGAGAAGTAGTTCACACTTAACATAAAAGTACCTTCAAAACCTTTCAAATGACTTTCTGATGTAAATACGTTTCTTTTCCTTCTGAGTTCATGTTTAGTGGCCTGGTATGTATCTGAAATATTTTTAATTATTAGGATAATTGGCCTAAATATAGGGCTGCCACCTAGTCCATAGGGTTGTTGTTTCAAAATTAGTTGAGAAAATAACCTCAGAAAAACCCATACTGTCAATTAGCCACTTAAATTTTTTTTTTTAAATATCACCTATAAATGGTGTGAGTACCTAAAACATACATGAGATAAAAAGTATTGGAGATCTAAACTGGTAAGAGTGAAAAATCAGAATCTCATTTCATGTAACATGAAGCCGGATAACATTTTTTTTTGTGGTAATACATTGACATAATTCACTATCAATCACACAATGTCTGCTTCATCTTCTGGAGTTGCCTTCATTAAGTCACAAATCACTACAAATAACAAACCTAGCTATGCTGGTTTTGGCTGGGATAAAGTTAATTTTCTTCATAGAAGATAGTATGAGGTTATGTTTTGGATTTGTGCTGAAAACAGTGTTGATAACACAGGGATGTTTTCATTACTGCTGAGCAGTGCTTACACAGAGTCAAGGCCTTTTCTGCTTCACACACCATCCCACCAGCGAGGCGGCTGGGGGAGCACAAGCAGTTGGGAGGGGACACAGCTGGGACAGCTGACCCCCACTGACCAAAGGGATATTCCATACCGTATGTCATCATGCTCAGCATATAAAGCTGGGGGAAGAAAGAGGAAGTGGGGGACATTCGGAGTCATGGTGTTTGGTCTTGCCAAGTAACCATGATGCGTGATGGAGCCCTGCTTTCCTGGAGATGGCTGAACACCTGCCTGCTGATGGGAAGTAGTGAAGAATTCCTTGTTGTGCTTTGCTTGCGCACACAACTTTTTATTTGCCTATTAAACTGCCTCTATCTCAGCCGACAAGTTTTCTCACTTTTGCTCTTCTGATTCTCTCCCCCATCCCACTGTGGGGGAATGAGCAAATGGCTGTGTGGTTTTTAGTTGCTGGCTGGGGTTAGACCGTGACACTAATGCATATTACATTTTAAAATAAGCTTTCTGTGAAAACAAATCAGTCTTATGGGTTTGTGTTGTTGCCATAGTAGATGCTCCAAGTCACATGGTTTAGGTAAAAATGAAAATGGTAACTCAAAATGAGTATTTTATTTACAAATAAGTTAAACTCCTTGAATGATTATCTTTCCTCTTCTGCATATGATAGCTGATAGGAAAGCACATATGGAAAAGAGATCGAATTCAAACTTATGGATTACTTAAAAATTGCAACAAAGCAACAGAATGACAGTAATTAGCACAAACAGGGAAGACAACGGGCCCAGTTATATACTTGCAATGACAAACGAAGTCAGAGTCAAAGAAACTTTGAGTAGCTGACATATAATAACTATGGTCCTCAAATTTGTCATGCTTGTGTCTGTTTCAAGGACAGGACTACTAACCCAGAGTTTAATAGTATTTAGTGTTTCATTTGCGCATGGGGATATATGCCTGGCATATTTTTGAATATATTTCGTGTCAGTGAGTTCTTTGTCTAAATATTAATCTCAAAGGTCTGAAGGGCACAGACCATTTACTTGGCTTCATAAAATTGAACCCTTAACAGACTAATAAAGCTGACATCTGTAGAGCAATTTTTTTCCAAATTTCAAGCAAATTGTTCTAGTGAAATTTCAGCCTAGTGTTTTTAGGCTCAGGCATATGGATAGGTGGAATTGAAAGAAATTTTCTTTTTAAAAGTATGGAAAAGATGATATCTAAAGCTTAAGTACTCAGTCAGGGCATGCTGCATCAGAAAGAAAAACCCAGACCCTTTGTTAATAAAGAAATAATCTGAGCTGATTGAAACTGCAAGAATAAGCTGTGAAAAACTCCTTCTTAAGTTCAAAAATAAATTGTAATAATCCATTGTGGCAGTAAAGCATCTTCCTTCTGATTTCCTCAAAGCATTCTTGAATCATTAAGGAGCTCCCAGACACGCCTTTGCAGCTCAGCATAATGCTCTGTGGTCCTCCCACTGGGGGTGGGGGAAGATGGAGGAAGGTGTCGCCCCCGTAGGTTGGCTCTCTGAGGAGAAAAAGTACAACGTGTAATTATTAATAATTTCAGATAGATGGCTCCGAAAGTACAGAGGTGACGGCAATGCTGAGTACAACTACCAGATTGATCTCATTACCAATAATTTTATCATACCACAAGCCAGTGTTACATAGTACAGCAAAGTGATAACCTTAATCCACCTCCCAGAGGTGATAAATAGCACGTAATTATATACAGTGAGTAAGGTGTTACATAACACAACTTTGAGAACAAATACAACTTTGAGAGCAAATAAATCAACATTGTGACCAGCGACTACTAAACTAATATTATGAATGCTTATAACAAATTTGGTTTAAAATGCTGTGGTCATATCTGTCGTTATCTCAACCCTTCGTGCCCCACGTTGGGTGCTAAAAAGTACTGTCATGGTTTAACCCAGCAGGCAGCTGAACACCACACAGCTGTTTGCTCACTCCCTGCGTCCCAATGGGGTGGGGGAGAGAATTGGGGGGGAAAAAAAAACAGTAAAAGTCATGGGTTGAGATAAAGACAGTTTAATAGGACAGAAAAGGAAGGGACAATAATAATACTGATAATAATAATGATGGTGATGATGATGACAAAAGAATATACAAAATAAGTGATGCACAACGCAATTGCTCACCACCTGCTGAGCAATGCCCAGTCAGTCCCCGAGCAGCAGTCGCCACCATCACCCCCCCCAGCCAACTCCTCCAGTTTATACACTAAGCATGATGTCTTATAGTATGGAATATCCTTTTGGCCAGTTTGAGTCAGCTGTCTTGGCTGTGCCCCCTCCTAGCTTCTCGCTGACAGGGCATGAGAAGCTGAAAAGTCCTTGACTAGTGTAAACACTGCTTAGCAACAACTAAAACATCAGTATGTTATCAACATTCTTCTCATACTAAATCCAAAACGCAGCACTATACCAGCTACTAGGAAGAAAATTAACTCTATCTCAGCTGAAACCAGGACATCCTTCCACAGAGGTCCAAGCAAGTGCAGCTCGTGAACAGGCAGAGTAGCTTAATTTGCAAAAGCTGTACAACTACAGTAGCATGGCCTGATAGTTATGCTGATTAGCTGGGTGTCCCAGCAGAGATAATTAGCTCCACACTGACACAACTCTGCTGTACTTATTGCCATTAGTACTTTTTTTGGCACTAGCTCAGAGTTCTCCCCAGTTTTCCACTTTATGACAGAGAACCTACTCTTAATTTCTATAATCTCCAGACAAAACATGTACAATAACAGTTGGGAAGCCAAGGCACGGGAATGGGAAGGATCACACTGAGGACGGGCGGCAAGGACAAGTCACTAAACCTGTGAGACCTTTAGTGACTTCTGTGACTTGTAGATAAGTCCACATTTGAAGTCTGACCCAACAGCAGTCTTAGCACTGTAGCTATGTTTGTATGTTTATGGAAACTAAACTTAAAAGACCAGTACAATAATTAATGAGAGAAGCAGAAAATGGAAGGCTACTTTTTTGTGAACTGATGTTCAGGGAAGCAGGAGTTGGTTTTTGTAATACACAGAGAATATTACTGTGATATACTAGTATCTTCATTGCAAATCGGTGTTTCTGTCGAGGTAGACTAGTATGTTGATGTAAGTTTTAGATCAGTTTCTTAAACCTTTTACAATTTCTCGGCTTCTTAAAGGATTTTCCCACATTTGTAAAAAAGTATGTTTGTCCTCTATTTCAATAATGTTTTCATTCACTGAACTGCCTGCAGTGTGAAAATCATCACAGGTATTAATATTTATTCAATATAACATCTAGGTAGAAAAGGACATAAAAATGTTTTGCATAAGATGTGTATTAGCTTCCTGTGTTTTTTTTTTTCCAGTTGTGCCAACCTTTATTTATAAATGCATAATGCTATCTAGGTGTTGATGACTATCTTTTCTAGGTAAACGGTCAGCATTATCTGATATAAAGAGTATCCTGGGCTGGATTAGAAGTACTGTTGCCAGCAGATCGAGGGAGGTGATCCTTCCCCTCTGCTGAGAACTGATGAGAGACATCTGGAGTGGTGGGTCCAGTGTTGGACTCCCCTGCACAAAGGAGATATGGAGCTACTGGAGACAGGCTCTGTTATGCCTATTGGGAAATAAAGGTTTTAGGCTCATTTCATCTTGCACGTTATTTAAATGCTTGTTCTTCAGAAAAAGCTGCAGTATGAATTTCCCCATTAAAAGATATCTAATGGGTTTTTTTTGTGGTTTTGATTGTGCCATTTTTTTAATATTGGAGCACTGAGAAGCACTGATTCTTTACACCTTTTTTTACTGTGTACTTACAATCGTTACACACATATAATCAAATTTCTGTAATGCAAATAACAGATAAAGACAACAGTTAATAAGTAAATATCAGTGATCTATATTAAACTATTCACATATTTACATAAAATGAACATTATGTATTTTGCTTGTCAAAAGTATTGCCAGAGATTAATATTTTCATCTTCTGTAAATCTGTATGAAAATAATTATGTAGGATTTACAGGTCTAATTGGAAAAATTAGGCAGGGTTTTTTTTGCCTAGGCTAATATTAAATATTATCTCTTTGTAAAAACCTCTCCTATCCTTTAATTGACACATTGACTTATATTTAAAAACGAGAAAAGATATAAATATGCCAGATGAGATGTGCAAGGTTTCATCTGTGTACTTAGTTTTAATCATTATGCACTTCTCTTTTGCTATTGAATGATTAATGATAATACTTTGAATGTCTCAGATAAACAATGTTGTAAAAGCAGAAAATGGTTAAATAATATTTACTCTTTATGCTTTACTGCACATTCAGTTAGATAGGAAATAGAACATAGTGAATTTTTGGTTTTTGTTTTTGTTTTCATTTAAATTAGAATAGATACTTGCTAAATTTGAAGTGCTGATTTAGGTACCATTTTGAAAATCTCCCACTTGAATGGTGTAGTGACATGTTATTTTGAAAAACTCAGAAGTGTTTTAAAATACTGTATCATGAAACTAATTAAATACATGAAACATTATTTCCAGTTATTAATTGTTATTACTTTACTAAACATGTTCCTCAGATACTGATGTTTGTTGCATGCCCTTAAGAAAGCAGTTGTGTGTGTATGGCTTTAGGGAGAGTAGTTTCTTACTTGTAATTCTTATTACAAAAATATGAAGGGTTAGTTCTGTGCGGTGATAGCTAGGCTGGCAGAAATAAACTCTCAGTGACTGCAGGGCATCTAACTGCTTCTCCCTACATACCTTTCATCTCTTATGTCCTAGACTGTCAGTAGATATTGTACTACTGCTACTGCAAGTCACCATGACACTTAAAAGACCAAGTTTCTTTCTAGTTCAAAGAGTTCATAATATAAACTAAACATTAGCTTAGGATAGTAATTCTGATTAGGAAAAATAGAGCTTGTTAGTCAGTACAACAAAGGAGAAATTATGCAGAATAAAGCTTTGATGCAAAATATTAAATTTGGAAAGGGAATATATTTTTGGACATTTCAGAATCTATCAAACATAAGGGGTTAGCAAGAGTCTGAGAAGGCTAAAATCAGAAGAAAATTATGGAAAGGTAGAAAGAAATAAGGAGATAATGCATTAAGCTCAACTTAGACCTGCATGGGCACCTTGGACTCTTGAATAAGCCATTTAATTCCTTGGCTTTCCAGGTAGTCTGAAAATATAGTGATGTTAGTTACCTGTGTTCATATTCATTAGGAGTCAATGGCACTCAAATATCCTGAGGCTTTCCGAAACTCTTTTTTAAGCACATTTAGAGTAAATTGCATTCAGCTACTAGAAGTCTGTGTGAAACAAATTTTTTGAGGGGTTGATATTAAATTTTGAAATTAATTTTATTCAATGTGTGATGAATTAACAAGTGTGTGTTCTGTGGAATAAAGATGCTTGGAGAACTACGTTTTATCCACTAACTTATAGTGGACAGAAGATTGCTAGATGCTTTACACAGAAAAATCAAGTTTATGATCTTTCCCCAAGGAGTTTAAAATCTCATTTTAGAAGCAATATGGTGAAGAATATTAATGACTAGTAAAGATGATTAGATGAAGCTATAGAAAATTTACAATAAAAAACCAAACATGGAATTGTTAATCGAGCATGCACAGAACAAATTTTGTTTAAGAGATTGATATATGGAGCCATACAGTAAACCCATATTGCTCTCCGCGAGTATCTAGTTACACTTCTACTCTCCTGGCTTTTTCCTCTTCTCACCTGAATATTCTATTTTCTCTGATTCTCAAGCTTTGAGGAGNCCCAGCCAAAACCAGGACATATGGTATTAAATATAAAGATTTATTCAACATCTTACCCTAATTTTATAAAACCAGAGTGTGCCATATGATTAACTCTGTCGGTGACAAATGTTCTTTTAAAAAAGTCATTAGCACCTCACAGTGATCAGAACGTGAAATCTCTTAATTACTTCAAATGCAAAGAGGAGGGAAAGATTACAGGCCAGTTAGTATGTTTGAATGTCTTATAAAACATTCTGATGTGAATTCTTACACAAATATATGCACAAGTGTATATGTATATATATGTGTACATGTTTTATAGACTAAGTAGAGAGATCAAGCACTTTGAAGCTGGAAAACTGTTGAATTGAGGTCATTTAGGTAACTGTAATTCAAACTCTTTCATTGCACATTTTAAAGGGAGAGGAAGTAATGTGACCTTAGCTTGCTTCTATTACAAGATTGTGATAAGTGCTTGCCATTTTCTCTCCATGTACATTTATGTCATAAAAAAATGAGCTTACAGCTTGGTGTAATACCTTCATTGTTATACAAATAGCCAGAAGAGTTCTTAATGAGCAGTAGCAATTGATTGAACAATTAGTGAAAACTAGTATACGGGCATAAAAGGAACTGCAAGGGCAAGAAGAACTTTTGGGCAAAGATCAGACACAACTGCTGCTTTTCTTCACTAATTGGTACCTGATGATCTGAATGTTTATCTACAGTACATTTGTAGAACTTATCCTTAGTTCTGTTTCAAATATGGCTCAAGAGGACTTTACTGAGCTATTAATTTTCCTCTCGTTTTTCTCTTGTCTCTTTGCACAGCTCAGGTCTTAAGAGAGCTCTTGATAGGTCCTTTAGATCAAAATGGACAATAATTGTTCATAAAGTATTCTAGCCAAGGATCACCTAGTTCTTCAAGTCACCAAAAGTCTGCCATCAGGTGTACTGTATGTTTTTCAAAAGTAGCATAAACCCTGGGTGCAAACCCTCCTCTTCTCAAATTATGCACGCAAACATCCAGAGGATAACCCCAGCATTTTGAGTTCTTCACTTGTGTACAGTGAAGGAATTTTCTCTGGCTCTTATCTTCTGTAAAAAAAAAATATTTAATTAGTTTTACTCATATACCTCTGGCTCACACTATGTAGTTAATCTTACTCTTCATTTGTGCTCTCATAATGAAAAGGACCCTGCACTGTTCACAGAGTTTAGAATTATATCCTTCCAGTTCTCTGGAGACATTTGCTGGTCATCTTTCTTTGCTGCATATTGCCAACACCATCAGGTGTGTGTCTAGAACAATTTGTACATAAGATAGCTATCATGTTCAATCACACAGACACACACAAGGATGCTGTAGGGGATGTCATGGAAGAAGGTTTTGGTTTTGTTTTTCTGGGAACACTCTGCTCAACTTGTCAGAAAACTGCAGGTATTATTTTAAGGAGATAGCTATTTTTAATATTTTCATATTAATGAAAAGTCCCTTTTTTTACAATATTAAATACAGAAAAGTACCCATTTACCCTGCTTTCACCCAAGTAGTGCTATATATACAGCATTTGCATAGGAAGATAGAAGTTTATTTCTATTGCTGTATGCAATCTCACAGAAGTTATTTTCCTTTCCCTTTAAAATGTAATTTGCTAATTAATTCCTTTTTTTCCTGACTTTGAGCCGATCTGGATGAACACTGTTCAGAACAAATGTTTAGGAAGTTTAAAGTCTCAGCAATGTGCAAATCTGGATTCTAGAGACCCTAATAAGCTCTCACCTATCAAATGGATATCTTTACTGCAGACTACGTCATACTGTAAGTTTTTAACACGTCACACCAAAAACTGGAAACAAAAGATGGAACTCTGTACAAAGCACTAACCCTACAAGGAGGACAAGAGCTAAAGTGCCAAAATTAGGAGGAAAAAATAATTCAAGAGGGATAGCTCAGATTGTTTTTTAAAGAGGACTTTATGGTTTCAGATTATATAAAGGGAACTCATACAACTGGTAATTGCATATTGATGACATTGTTACAGAAATACTTTAAGCAATTGTCTTTTAAACCATTTTTATTAAAACTAGCAATATGCTGTTGCTTGCACACTAGCAGCACTGAATCTCCATCTTGCCTACACCATCTGTGTCAATGATATGTGTGTACTCTATGGTGGTACATGAGCATTACACACAAGTAATAGTCCAAATATGCCAGTATAGGGTAGTACACCATAGTAACACTCCAGAAAAGGATCCTGACATGTTAGGCAAAGGGACATTGGTGTGAAATTAGGACATACTCTGATGCTTCTCTTTTTCTTCCCAAATAGGTACTGCTAAATTTTCAAAAGTCCTATTTGATTCCTGCTGTGGATATGAAGATAGTCTGGAGAAAAGGAGGCTGAGGGGAGACCTCATCGTGTTCTACAACTACCTGAAAGGAGGTTGTAGCGAGGTGGGGGTTGCTCTCTTCTGCCAAGTAACTAGCGATAGGATGAGAGGAAACGGCCTCAAGTTGTGCCAAAGGAGGTTCCCCCCCCCCCTTAGGAAAAAATTGTTTACTGAAAGAGTGTCAGGCCTTGGAAGAGGCTGCCCCGGGAAGTGGTGGAGTTACCATCCCTGGAGGAATTTAAAAGACGGGTAGATGAGGCACTTAGGGACAGGGCTTAGTGGGCATGGGGGTGTTGGGTTGACAGTTGGACTCGATGATCTTAGAGGTTTTTTCCAACCTTAATGATTCGATGACTCTATGATTCTATGATTCTAGGATAATTATACACATATACATGCATACATTCAGTCCATATGCAAATTTATAATAACAGAGAATTTGGAGTAAAACTTGGTATACTTTTCAATTGCATGCTTTTCACTAATAGCAACATTAATCTACAGCAGCAAGTTGATTAAGCTGATCAAATGAGGTGGTTTGAAAGCTCCCACTAGGCCATTATGATAGATCATAGCTTGACAAATGATGAATAATGCATAAGGACCAACATGTTGACATGTTACTTAATTACGTTGTTAATGCAACCGTGATACAAGAATTTCAGAAGGTAAAACCGTACAAGTCTGAAACAGAATGATGGTTATCTAATTCCATATAGCAAAAATGTCAAAGACTGAATACAATCAAAGTGTGATACAAATAGTAAAAGTAATGAACTGTCACACATAGTGTGGAAAAGATAAGGGAAAATGGTAAAGATAAGGATGATGATGTATTTGACAAAATATTAAAAAAAAGTATTGAGACTACTATATGATTGTCTCAGTGCTGCCCTCTTAATCACTCACAATCTTCTATGAAGGGCTTGGGTAAATTAGCATGCATAGGAATGAACAAAAATATTGAGGAATATAGTGAGCAAAGTAGTATGGCACTAATTAAGATTGATTTTTGTGATGACATCATTACTAGTATTTGAGACAGACACATCCTCTTACAAACTTGAAGTTCTTCCTAAAGTTTTCAGTACATTTTCAATGAGTATAGATTATATTTTGCTGCTTAAACTTCAGGAACTGCTCTTAATACCTGCCAGGGGAAGCCAGATCACAACTCAACTCTATTATAAATTAAATATAAAAAAGATGGTTTAATAGAATAGGGACTATCAATTATAGTTACTGTTCTTAATAGAGAAGCAGTAAGTGATTACTGAAGGCTTCACTACCATAAATAGTCTCATACTAACCACGCTAACAACATTCTAATGAGTCTTTTGGTAAACATCCAGAATCAAGACTAAGCTCTCCTCCACACGTATGAACCTGGCTGTGTTCATGGCACAATCAAAATAGGCAATTTCATTTTTTTCCCTTTCAGGGGCAAGGTTTGCCAGCTTTGTTAGAACTCAAGTTCACATTTTCCCATCATCTATCAAATGGTCTTACTGATTTCCATCAGTAATGATAACTATTAGTACACATATTTTATCTTGTGTTAGTCCTACTTGTGAAAATCTATTTTCGTTTTGATTGGCAAAATTATTTATTGAAGTTAAAGTGCAAAAACTTATGTAACTAATTTATAACTATTCATTTTATCTCACTATGAAAAACAATTTATTGCTAATTTTAAGGGTTCATTTTGATAATATGAATCTTTAATTTTCTAAATTCTATATAAAAAGTAATTTTTTTTGAAAAGGACAAAAATATATTAAGAATTCCACTTGAGCTCAGGCAGAGCTTAATTGTGTATATTAATGTAATATAAATTGTGCAAGTTTCTTGATCTAATTTTAAGCAAGTAGAATATGTTGCCTAGAATCTGGATTTATAATAGAAATTATGATGAACACTTGATTACTAAGGTCTGTACCTATACATGTCTGTTTTCTTGAAAGAAATCTCTCAGGATTTTGTTTGCCAGTAATTTGAACTACTAATATAAATCCCTTGTGTATTATTAAAGTAGTTTTTAATGTCCAGATTGGGCCAGTTTTCACTGGACGAGCTTATGAAAGACGTGGCATTTTGGTACTTACGTGATCAACATAATTTATTTCTCTGCAACACCCACGTTAGATGTTGTGATATTTAACTGTCCAATGGTTTTTGGGTAAACGTGATACTACCATAGAGGAAAATCAGATAGGCTAAAAGGAAAATGTCAATGAAAATAGCCAACTCAAAGTTAAAACTGCTTTCATTTTTTTGTAGAAAACACTATATATAATCTGGATGTAAAATAGAAAGTGCTAAGAAATAAGTGAAGACACAAAGGCAAAAAAGCAAAAGACTGAATAATAATAAGGGAGATGATCTAGAAAGACATAAAGCAATCTGTGAATCTGGGTTAATGGTAGAGTGTGAAGTTGAAAATAAAATTAAATGGATTAAATGACAGAAGATCATTACATTCAGGGGAAAAAGCTAAAATGAAGAATAAAGAGAAATGAGGGGAGAAGAGGAATATCTTCTGCAGCAAACCCATAAACTATCAAGGAAGGTAGCTGAGAGGAGGACTAATGAATTGGTGCATTTTCTGTGTGACAGTGTGGGCAAGGGCACATTTCTGAAGAGATGTAAAATAGCACAATGTAGGAATTTACAGGCCAGACAGTGCTGAATCATAGACTTTGGTGAATAAAAGAGTTACTGAATATACTACCCCAAGAGTAGGTTAACTCCTAAAAAAATTATATTGTGATTTGTGTTATCCGATTAACATAAAAATACATGGTTAGAATTTTCAAAATGTGGTAATAGATTTATCGATGTAATATAGAAAGTAATATATTAGGCTATATTAAAATGGTATAAGATTTGCATTCATGACTGTTAAAATGGTAGTAACAATGCCTTTTTTATTTTTACACATTCTTTTTTGCCTTCACTGGCTTGAACTCTTTGCCTCCTTGCCATCTTGGGTAACCAGCTCCCCGCCCCCCCCCAAGCTTCTTTGCCTCTAACTGATCACACTCTTTGTTTACTTCTTGTCAAGAAATCTCTATACTAGATTTTATACTAGTGTTAACTGTGGCAGAATATCTTGTACAGCAAGGGCGCTTCCTTCCTGGCATGGGTTTAGGTTGCTGCACTTTGTTTCTAATCTGTGAGTCCCAAAGGGGTAGCCACTGGTATTTACAGCAATTTAGTTATGTTACAAGTGATGCAAAGACCTTCATTCTTCAAACCTTCCCCATGGCAGCTTGAAATGTCTGAAATCATACTAGCATATGTAAGCCTTTTTAGACCATGTGAACCGTAAGTGGCTTGACTATCTCTGTACATCCATTTCAGCAATCTACTTTCTGAGAGATATGTGCATACTGTCAATTTGCCTTGCTCTATATTTCTGCCAAGGTTCTTGCTCCCCACATAATTTGTGCTTCATTCACACTTGCTCACTACAGGGTTTACTTCTGGAACAAATTACCTACCTCCCAGAGGAAGGGAGGTTTGCTCCAGGACCTACCTTAGACAGCATGGATGCTGACTGAAATAAACTCAGGCCCAACACTAGTTCAGCAGGCTTTGGATTTGAAAAACCCTTATCCCACACCTCATGCCATACAGATTAATATCATTGCATGAAAGTACCACTCTGACTGTCTTTCACATAGTTTTCTCTTTATTTCATAATGAATTTCACAATTTATTACTTTCATGACTGAAGAGAAATACACAAATAATCACTATGACTGATGGCAACAGGAGTTTCATATGGGTACTAAAGCAGACCAAAGTTTGATGAAATGGAAACTCTAGGAGTCTCTTACAATCAGAGTAACTGAGGCAGGAAGGTATCTCCAGAGATCACCTGGTCCAACCCCCTGCTCAGAGCATGTTGTCTAGGACTGTCCATACTTGGAAACTCAAAAACATCTCTGGGCAACCTGTTCTAGTGCTCAACTACTGCTCCAGGCTGAACAGTCCCAAATGTCCCAATCTCCCCTCGTATATCAGATGTTCCAATCTCTTAATCACCTTAGTGGCCCTTTGCTGGATTCACTCCAGTTATATCCCCATGGACTTCCTGCAGTCCTAAACCTGGAGAGCTGCATCCATCCTCAGGAGCTCAGCTGAGCCAAGGTCTCTGGCGTGCTGGGTAGCTGGGGTAGTGGGCACAGCTGCTGCTCCAAGGGGTGCTAGGAACCATGCCCTGCAGGGTGTCACCACCATTGCTAAGCACACAGACAGTCCTCAGCAGCTTCATCTGCTGCTGGAGCTCGCCAGTGGTCACAGCCTCCTGTAGCTATCCTCTCTCAGCAGATGCAGGCACCTTGGAGGTCTTCAAGTGTTCCCAGAGTCCTCCAAACGTCCCAGAAGTTGTTCCCAGGAGGTCTAGAAAAGAGACTCATAAACTGCTGCACAAGCAGCAGAGGCTGTGGGTTGCCTCTGTTAGCTGTGCTCTTCTCTTTTGCATGATGCAAAAAGGGTACAGGCATATAGAGTAATCCTTTGGCCAATTCTGCATGCTTGTGTATTTTCTTATTATGCATGTCTGTGTGTTTTTCTCTCCTATAATTCTACTCATGTATTATGTATAACTAAATATTAATTGAAGCAAAGAAGACAGACTCTGTAACTAGTGTTAAGGGTACATGACTCTGCTGCAATGATAATTTATTTATCTGCAGTGGAACAACAATGGAGAGAGATATGGCTACATCAGCTGCAGGCTGCCAACTAATAGAATTACATATGGAGGTTTTTCTGACCAAAGTACCCTGTATCTACTGCTCCCACCTAATTTTTCTGTAACCAGCTAGAATTCACACATCCTAGAAAACCCATGTTTCTTTGCAGCAAGTCATGCTAGAAACTTTCAGCCATCAATCTTTCCTAGACATATTCTCTCTTCTTGTTTGTCTTTTGGTGATTTGCACTTGAGAGGTTTTAGATTTTTTCTGAAGGAGGAAAGAGAGAAGTAGTCACATATATTAATGGAAAATAGTTTTAGGTACTGTATATCATTCTTCTAAAGTGCAAATGTACTAAGGATTCCAGCTTATGTAGATAATGTAATTATGAAGATATTCCATATTTTTTATTAACTGACACTAAACAGCATTTTCTTTCAATGTACTAAGTGTTACATAGGTTCTTATTTTTCTTTTTGCATTTTTTCTTTTCTGAGGAATTTTAGGGGAGGCAGAATGAGGGAAAAAGAGTGTTTTATTATGTGTTCTTATTACACTCTGGCCTTACTCTTCTTGAATATGAAAAATAATATATAGGAAAAATGTACTGAAAACTCTTTGCATTTCAAATGTGCTGATAAGTTTTTATTATTCCATTCTCCAAGTAAGCCTGTAAAATAAGTGGGTATAATCTCAATTTCACAGACAAGAAAGTGAAAATAATCATTTAAGGGTTATGTCCAGCTCACATTAGCATAAATGGAACCAAGTTGTTGTAGTTAATGACAAGATGAAAATCCATGTATTATAATCTCAGGCTTATGTGTGTACTATGCAGTAAGTTTGAATGTTCAAGAGTGGAGTTTAAGTGTCATCATCACAATGAAAACTGATTTCACTGTATTGCTCACTTCATGAGTTTGTATGAGAAACAACAATGTAACGCATTTTCAAGGTGTTGTGTCGAAGGAAAGAATAGGACAAAACATAATGCCTGCCCCCCAAAAAAGCTGAAACAGTCAAGACCAATGAAACCTCTGTCTAAAAAGATTTTACTGTAATAAAAATGAATACTAATTAACAGTTCAGAGAGCCTTCATGTTTTGACACAAGTCTGTGGCTGACTTTATTTTCTCCTTAGTGTAGTTAGTATATTAGACTTCAAAACAAAGAGAATGCCTTCATAAAATCTAATTTTCACTTTCAGGAACATAAGCTAGCACATCTCATTATTTTCTCTTAAAGCCAATCAGGCTTTGAGTTTAAGCAAAACGTTTATTAGTTTATTGTGTAGAGCCATATGGGACATAAAAGAATCCTGAATATAAATATAATGTTTTTAAAAAAGATCACCCTGCTGCTATCACATGTAGTATTATAGATGCAATAATATTTTTATTACTTGGAGTCGTATAAAGCAAGCAGAAGTAAAATAGCCTTTTTGTGGAGCTTTTGAACTCTTTATACTCATAAACATCAGCATATACAAGTTTTACAGTAAATGTGTGTAGACAAGGTGAGACTTAATTGGTACACTAAAAATAGTGAATTTGGGACTCAGAAAATGCAATAAATGTAAAACACCCATCCGCTTTTTCATCTTCAGCCTTGTGCTGTGAGTTTTTTTCTTGTGACTTTCCTGCTGAACGAGGTTACCATTATCAGACTAAGCTTAACTCTCTGTCACTGCTTTACTGTCTGCTGCTCTCAAGTCTATACGTTGAGTAGCTCCTATGATCATTTCTGAACCTTTTCATTGCATTTCAGTTGGTTTACTTAAATAGTAGGTCTTGGCTAAGCTTGATATCTTTCCATCTCTCTTCCTACTTGCTGTTTTCCTTGAGCTCTCAAAATTCACCAGGAATATATTTCCAGTTTTCCCCTTGCATCCATACGTTACACACAACCGTCCCTCTGGCAGGCACACTGGATAAAGAATACCCAGAAGTTCAGATGCAATCTAGGATTCAATATAAACTTACACAAAACAATAGTGAACACTGCAGAAAACAGATGATGAGCTCTGGATGATATGCAAGGGTTAAGTTTACTCAGAACAGCTTATTTTCATTCCCAGTTTCCACTAGAGGTGGTGGATCTCAAGTCTCAGCCAAACAGTAAGTGTTTTTTCATTTACATGTGGCTTTTGCACAGCAGTTATTTTGAAAAGAAGCATCGTTAGGCTTTGAAGTGTTGTCTTAATGCAAATATGGTGAAATGTCATGGGAAAGCTATGTCTTCAAAACTGTCTTAGCATTTTCCAGTATTTACCTCTAAGGGACATGTCCTCAGTTGTTGAAATTGTTCTCATGTGGTTGGGTAACTATGGCAGTTTGCTCCACTGGATCATCTGCACCCAGGTGAGCAAGTCCTCTCTTACTTGAAGCTTCTGAATGTTGAAAAATTAGCTTCAAGTTTCATTTTCATGGCACAAAACTTCAAGTGATGTAGTCGCATCTTGTAAGTGTAGGTTTAATTTTTATTAGCATAATAGTTTGAGCACAATTGTCAGGAATGTCTAAGGGATTTTCCTTCTTGTTGAATGAACAGTAATTAGTATTGCAGCATACGCATGTTGTTTTTAAGAAAATAATAGATACTTCAATTATATAAATATTTTTACAGATATTTTACTTAATCAACATGCCACTTTTTTGCTTGTGTGTAAACAAATTCTTAAGAAGAATAGCTCTGACTTCTTTTAACTAAAAAATACAGCTGAAATTTCTCATGATAAAAAAAAGTACTATTTCTGCAACCTAATCTCTTATAATTTATGGCTTTCTTTTTAAAGTTACAGACATTTTAGAAAAACTAAGACACTTTGTTGTCCTTGTGGTAGCTCTAGGATATGCTAGTCATAATTACGTGCAGCTAATAATTTTGACTTTCTTTAATTTTACAGCAGGCCTACACTGTAACACTTTAAAACTTTTTTTTTTTTTTTTTTTAAGTTAAAGGATGGGGAGCTGAAGCTGTGCTGTCATACAAATACAATTGTCTGTACAAACTTGTAACTTTAAAGCACTGTCTGTCATCTCTTAATCTCAGAACAAGATTTAATGTAAAGATTCTTGTTGACACAGCAGTGGTTCAATAATACCCTGAATCCCGGAAAAGGCAAATTTAAACACGTGATTATCATACCTCTTTTAAACCGGTTCATCTTTACTATCCTTATGACCTTTGCTATTGTTTTCTGAAGCCTTTCTGTTGTAGAGTTAATAGGTGTGTCTTTACTGGCTGTTCTAAAACTGATCAGACCCTGACCCTCATCCATTCCAGTCTGCTCTCATCACTCATTTCTCAAACGTGTCACCTTGAATGAGGATAGTTTGCATCGATGTTCATTATAATTAGACCAGATTTTATTAAGCTTCTTTGTGGTAGATGAGTATGTGCTTCTTCGATATATACAAGGTCACTGCAGTGTGTGTATTGAAGTGCTGATTGACTGGTGGTTTTATAGATGAGATGCACACTCTTAAATAGAAAGTACGGAAGACCACAATCTGTAATGGAAATGTTGGTCTCAGTGGTTCATTTTACTAGAGATGCTGACCTTTATGTTTAGCTGTACACTGTATCTATTTAGGTTTGTTTCTCCAGAGAAGGAGCTGCTAATTTTCATTAGCAGTGGAACAAGCCATTCATCACAGGACCTCACTAGGCAGAAAATCCAGATCTCTTTTTCCTATGTTCACTTCTGTATCTTTGGCTTTCTGCAGTTCTTGGTGTGTAGGAAGCCCATACTTAGTCACAGAGGATGACAGTTAATGCATTGCTGATACATTAGAGTTTTCATCTTCAAAAAAATCATCCCATGTTTTGTCTCACTTTCTGGTGCAAAGGTTGGAGAACGTGAGATGAGTAATAATATCCTGTTTGACTGCAACCCACTGTTAGTGTACTACAGCTCTGTTGGTTTTGCTTTTGCAACTGTTATGGTTTCAAGCAACTTGGTGGAAACTATAAAAAACAATGAATGGAAATATAAATAATTCAACAGGCTGGGAACAACAAATGTGCTTTTTGTAGAGTGAGTCATTGCCCGCAAGTCTCTTCATGGTTCTTACTGTAGTTAAAAGCATGCTGATAGGAATGATACAGTAGCTTTAGTGTACTTGGCCTTTCAACAGGCTTTCAAAATTTTTCACCAATGGCTTTATAGAAATTAAGTTCTCACAGGCTAGATGAGAAGGCAATACATTGGTAACCAGATTAAAAAACAGGGGAAAAATAAGGAATATGTCATTGTTTTTCAAAGAACTTACTTCCGAATCAGAAATGGTGTTATAAATGGTGTTATTTTTCCTCCCATAAAGAGTTGTCTGGATATTTGAGGAACACAGTCAGCTATAGCCAAAATATGGAAGGGGCCACTCTGAGGTGCTGTTTAGTCTCATGTAGGTCACACAATGAATGAATGAACAAATAATAGTTAACTAAACCTCTCTTTAATTGTTATTTGCATATTATTACAGTGGTTTGTGTAGTTAGTGTGTGGTACACATCAGTCTAATCTCCTGGAAGCAAATACAACCTTGGTTACTGCGTACTCCATGAAGACTCATGGTCCTTTTTCTACTAGCAATAAAGTGCTGCATAAATAAGCACAGCCTTGCTTCATGAGGTAGGCTGAGATAGGTCTTTCTTGCAGCACTACAGTCCCTTCTCAAATGGTGCCCAGGAGAGTGAGTTCACCCTCTCACCTCTCCTGTCCCCTGGGGGCATAAGCACCAAACCCTCACGGCAGAGATGTGTTTGCATCGTATCTCCTGAGCAGAGAGCAGGAACCCCAGCGGGGGCAGAGCTGCAGCCGTCTCTGGCTCCCCCAAGCTGTGCTGGGCTCCAGGGAAGACCCTTCCTAGCCTTCTGTAAAAGGATATTGCAGCATTTGTACAAAAGCCATCTTCTGGATTCTCCACACAGTCTACATGTCATCTGCTGCTGATAAGCATTGACAGTTTTTAATCTTTTCCTGCCATTTGACTATCTGTCTGAGTTGTGCTGCCATTAATTAACTCTGCCACTTTTCACCTCACTGTTGCCATTTGATTAACTTCTCCATTGCTGCCTTTTGGGTTTTGGCCTGTTTTTAATTTGTTGTTGCCATTTCATTAACTCACTCTGCCATTTAATTTAACTTTTGTCTTTTGATTTACTCACTGTTGCCAGTGGATTTAACCTTGTCTTACCAGGCTGCCTGACTTTGTCTTCAAGCTTCTCCCCTGATCCTTACCTCTTCCTTCAGCCAGACATTTCCCTGGTTCCCTCACAAAGGCTCTACCAGCTCTTTCATCATATTTCCTCCCCCCGTTTTTTGTTTTTTTTTTTTTTGTCTTCCTTTCTGTGTAGGGTATTTTTCTTGAGGCATTAAATTAATCATATTTTTTTTAAACTGAGCCATATGTAACACATCAGGTGACACCATAAACTTACATTGTGAGTAACTAAGTCCTTTTTTTCCTTTGACAATTGTCTTTGGAAATTTCTACATTGCTGTTCACACACAGGTTTTAATCTGATACTGCTCTGGGCCAGCTGTATTGCATGGAAGGAAAGTCGACTTCAGAGCTAGAACTCTTTCCCTAAAGCATCAGGAACATATATTCTCTTTGCTAGGAAAGTTAATTAACTGATTTTTTGAGATCCTAGGATATGCCTAAAGTAGTCAAACTTCCATCTAACATGTCATTAGGATTTTAATAGATAAAATTAAAAGATGTTTCTTTATTTTATAGAATGCCTTGGTAAAAGTGTACTTCCTTGGTGTCTCTGAGTTTTTCTAAAACAGTAGACTTCTTTTCTTTGTTGTCCTGTCCTCATACCTCTCTTTATATATTCTCCCTGGGTTTTTTTGCTATAGATCAGACTGTAAATAAGCAAGTCATAAATAAGTTTTCTTCTTTGTCACTTAGCCACTAATGTGGACTACCCTTAGAATCTGTCCAGACAAAAAATAATACATAGACAATGGCCAGGAGAGCAAATTACTTTTTAGCCTAGAAAGGGGTTGTGTTATGCCACTGATTTTTCAGGAAAGATTGTCATTCCAGGAGCTAGCACTACATTTGAGAAGTTGAAGGATGTTTGGTGACAATTATGGACATAGGATGATTGATTATACAATTCTATATTAACCTTCTGTAGTGGTTTTTGAATCTTCCTGGGATTTCAGAGGTGATGGTGAAGAGTGGGAAATATTGAAATCCTGTTAAGAATTAATCTTTGTTATTTATTTGTTAACTTAAACTTGCTTAGCTTACTTTAAGTTTCTATGGTTATTACTGAGGGTTATGGCTAGATCAATATCCTTTGGAGTGATATGTGTAAGTCTTAAAACCCATGTCTTTCACACCTCCACCTTCCCTTCTCTTCACATTTGTATTTTATTTCCTTATCTCACCAGTAAATTTTCCATGGATGTGAAAATGCCCTCCCCTGCACTGTTAGCTACCATCATTCATAGCAAAGGTGATTAGGGAGTCCAGTCCATCCCTACCAGGTGTTCCCTTGTTGACATTAGGGAAAATACCCACATCCCCTCCACCTCCCTGCGGGTGTACGTCAGACGCATCTACAGTCACAAGGAGTTCCATTGTCTTGTTCCACTGTGCTGATTAGGCATCAGGCTGCCTGACAGTCCCTGGACAGTCCAAAATCACATGGCTTGCTACCCCTTAAATTCTTTTTTCCTCTTTTTCTTTTCCCAAGTTCTTGCTCTTTAACATCCTCTTGCTTTCCCAAATAAACACCCCATCCCCTATTTATTCTAATTTTACACCCTTATTCAGCATGTGTGACATGGTTGCCCTGGCAATTACTGCCTTGGGTCAGCAACTCTGTGAAGCTACAACCCCACTTTGCTATCTCTAATGTTTCCCATTTCTCGCGTTGCTGTCTTGTTAGTGCAGTCACCGGTCAAGGCTGGCCAGCTGCTGCACTCCTCTCTGCTCTCTGTAATGCCTTGCAATTTCTCATATTGCTATCTTGCTAGTGTAGCTACAGGTCGAGTCTTGCCCTTCTGCACTCACTCCCTAACGCTTCCCCTCTCACAGATAATATGAGTTAATATGAGAAGGAGCTGCATGACCCCACCTCTCTGCCGCAGAACCTGCATGTGCCTCCCATAGTCCCCTCCATGGGCTGCACAGGTGGGAGCAGGACCTAGGCTTTCCTGGACGTTGCCTGTAGTACCGCGGCGCCAGTAGCTCTAGTCTGACATTTTTGAGTCAGACTTTTTGGGCCCTGCCACGACACACACAGGAGACATACAAGGCTTAAAAGCAGTGACGCCACCATGAGGTTAATAGTCTAACACGACCACGTAGAAAAGCCAGCTCTTCGGGCCTGGTAGCACATGCTAGCCCTCTTCAGCCACCTGGCAGCAGGATGTCAGCGGCTGGGTGGTGGTACTTGTACCGTTGCACGAAAGTGTGCTTGAAATAAGGAGCCTTTGCAAAAGAATTTGTCAAAAAATAATGAGTGCCCTTTCACCAGGCCTCTGAATCCACCCATCTGCCTGTTCATCTTTCTCCCTCCTCCTGGCCTATTTGAGCTATTGAATATACTCATTGTAAGTGAGAGTCTGAATGAGAAGAGCTCTGCTTGAAGCAGTTAAGGGTCTTGAACCTACATCTTCAGCACGCTGTGAGAGTTCTCTTCTTTGTGAATACCAATTCGTCTGGGATGGGACTTGCTCCTTCTTCTCTTCGCATTCCTTCCCAAATATAAACAAATTTTCTTCAAGATTTTTTTTTGTTGTTGTTAAATAGAACTGATATTTCTTTATTTTGCAGCAGAAAAAGTGGGAGGTGGGAGCTGAAGGTATTCATCAACTTGCAATATTTAGAGCTCAGCCTGGTAGCAGTCTGAATGTCTAATCATCTAAAACCCAGCTGTGAGCATTAGCGGGTTTAATTTAGGAAGAGGGCCAAGTGACAATCAGATAATTCGCCTAATTCACCTTAGTCCTCAGAACTGTGGTCCCACATCAGGATTTGGAAATTTGAATTGGTTTACGTGCTTTATTAGAGTAATAAGTAAAAATAAATTTAAAAAAGATAAAAGGAACATGATGCTGAGTTTAAAACTACTGGATCATCACAGGAATACGTAGAATAAAACAATATGATGGCCAAATCAAGGCAAAGACTGAAGTTGAATTATAATTAACGAGCTATGTGTGTATGATGGAATCATCTTATCAGAACCTCATGCTGGAATAAGATGTGGGTTTCAGGTTGTTAAAGCTGGTAAGTATTGTTTGAGTTAATCTTAAATGAAAAGATTAAAGGAAAAAACCTTTACACCTCACTAGTGAAGATAGCCTGCTTTATACTAAACGGTGTTCCTAGTGCAGGATGTGAGTCATCCGTTCTGACTTTAGTCTGACAAAAGGAGAGTACCGAGAGCTTTCAAATGGGTATGTTGTAAGGAACTGAACAAGTACAGAGAGCTCAGATGATTTTATTTAACTAAAATATCACTATTATTACACTTAAGTCTTTAAAAATCACTGTTATCCTACTTTACTTTTATCCAACTCCACCCATTTTTATTTTACACTTCCTCCTAAGTCTTAAGTAGACAAAGTGCTTTTAGAATGGTGCTGACTTTTGACTCAGTCCCATGTCTTCCAGCAGTAACTCTGAATAGCAGCTCTTTAAAGTCTGAGGTGCTTCTTAAAGTGGATGGCACTCTTTTTGGATTCAGGATATAGCAAACTCTTTATGACACCATTTTTTAAAAACAAATTAACCTGAATGCTGAATCACAATGTGATAGATTATGGCTTCAAAACCAAAAGAGTAAAGGGTTTGAACAGCTTGTCCTTGAAACCTTCAGGATCTTTCATTCCTGTGACTATAGTTCTCAGTCAATACAAGGACTGGACCAGAATTCTGGGTCCCAAAGTTGGTCTCTTATTGGTAATTGCTAGGACTGGTGTGGTTAATGACAAGGATGGTTGCCTACTGCTTTGACAAGGAAAGCAGGAACAGGCATTTCAGATGTTACTGGTAGAGTCAAACAACATGTTTCTCTCATGAACAATATTGACCTTGATAGAGTAAGCAGAAGTCCTCTGTCTCCAAACAACCTTCATAGCTTTAACCATTTCAGTGATTCAGTATGCTAGAAAGAATAATAGGTTTAATCCTCGCAGAGGGCAATCCTCTATCCTGAGGTCACTATGACATATTTCTCTTTGGAGTTACCATGGCCTAGAAACAGCCCCTGTTTTAGCTACAAATCATAGGTGTTCTGTATATAAATCACCTGTGAAGCTGGTTCCAACTTTCTAGCTAGACTAAACAGACTGGTAGCTCCTTCCTGCTGCTACTGTTATAGGCATAAGATATTTCTCTTTAAAGTAGTAATGGTTCTGTCAATTACATAGGCTTGCTTGTATGTTCTTTCAGTAATCTATAAAAGGCAAATTTAGGAAAGAGGAAGCATTTTGTATATCTTCACAGTATAATTTCCACGTGTATAATAGAAAAAAAGATGTCATTCCCCAAACCCTCACTTGATCCTACTCATATACATTTATACATTGGGTAAGTGACTGCTCAGGATCCAAGAATAGATTTATTGAACATAGCATCTAATACCATGCTGATAACAAACCCTATTATTAATAAGTTGAGTACCTCTATGAAATAATATGGGATGATAAGTCAGTTAATCATTCCATCACACTGCATCAGATCAATATGCAGCTAACAAAGTATTGAGAGGCTCAAGACATTTTTTTAATGCTGAATTTGTATTCATTTACCAAAAACAATGGTTTAGTCACAAAATATATTTTTAGGAGCTTTCTGAAAAATGGAAAAGTCTAGACATACTGGGGAAGACTTCCTAGAAACACAGTTATACACGTGTTGTGGTTTAGTCCCAGCCAGCAGCTAAATACCACACAGCCGCTCACTCACTCCCTGCCCCCACAGTGGTGTGGGGAAGAAAATCAGAAAAAAAAGTAAAATTCATAGATTGAGATAAAGACAGTTTAATAGAACAGGAAAGAAAGGGAAAATAATAATTACAATGATGATGATTGTAGAATATAGAAAACAAGCGACGCACAATGCAGTTGCTCACCACCCACTGACTGATACCCAGCCAGTTCCTGACCAGCAGTCACTGCTCCCTGGCCAAACCCCACCCCCAGCTTATATACTGAGCATGATGTCATATGGTATGGGATACCCCGTTAGCCAGCTGGGTTAGCTGTCCTGGCTATGTTCCCTCCCAACTTCTTGTGCACTTGGCAGAGCATGGGAAGCTGAAAAGTCCTAGTCCTTGACTAGCGTAAACACTACTTAACAACAACTAAGACATCAGTGTGTTTTCAACTTTTTTCTCATACTACATCCAAAGCACAGCACTATACCAGCTACTAGGAAGAAAATTAACTCTAACCCAGCTGAAATGAGAACAACATGTGAAAACAATACCTGAGAGACAACTTGTACCTTCCATGGTGATGACATTTTAGTCCTTCTAGGACATTTAATTATTCCTACTGTATTTGGGGAGCTGTGAATTGGGCAACAACTGCTGTTTTGGGTTACAAAAGATATCTATAAAGTTGTTTGACTTTGCATAGACATTTCTGCATAAGTTAAGGTTATGCTACAGAGACCACATAATCTATTTCTTCTCCCCTAGCTTGTGCTTTACACAGATATGTTTTAGAAGTAGGGGGAGCAGGTACATAGCCAAATTAAACTGGGGATTTTTGCAAGTTTTGAACTTTTATAATATGGCTCTTGGGCAGCCAGTAAGGGACAAGATCAGATGTTCTCTCTTAGCATAATGAGTCAGAGCTTTACAGTGTTGCATTAGCAAGCTGGATTGATTCCTGTCTTTACTGAAATGAAAAATCTGTTTCACATGTTTTTTGAGCCTCAGTTTAGGTAGAATTCCTAGGGTTCACAAAGGTTCATAAGTTCTGTATTCTTCCTAAATTAACTCAACAAGTTGCATGTGCTCTGCAACTTTCAGGAGTGAACCATGATATTTAACTGTCTAATCAATACAGTATCTATAGGAGATAGGTTCATTGTTTTTGTACAATTCAAAAAACCTTAAAAATAAACAGCAAAAATGCTGTGGATTTAGCTGATTTCATTTTTTTACTTGATGCAAGTGGGAAGAATCTAATTGTATTATGATTGTTTTGCAAAATTATATTTAGATCTTGTTTGTATGTTGATGTCTGTGTAATTAGATCATAATAAAATAATTTCATTTGAATATATTTCCTATCTCATCTCCAAGTGAACACTAGTGTTGGGGCAGAAAATGAACTGTGAAATCTGTCATGTTGGTGAGAGAAGGTTCACTTCTGAGATAACAGAAAAGCTGTATGACCACTCAGTCTTAGAGAGAGTGAGGTCAAAGCTGGGTATTACAGTAAAACACAACAATATGCTGTTTGAGTGATTTGTTATTGAAAATATTATTGCTTGTACTCTATCCTTTAGAAAAGGGAAGGGAAGGATTTCAAAAATACTCACTGACTTAGCAGCTGCAGTGTTCCATATGAAGTGTTACAGTTATATAGGAGCTGAAGTTGTGTCAACTTTTTAGTGAAATCTAAGCTGAAATCAGAGGTGTTACTGTAGCCCTTAGTGGACCTAAATGTGCTGTGTGTAGTAATACTTTGAGATTTCTTCACTACTGCCTGCACTCAGAGGGGTTTCAGGAGCTGGTCATAACATCAGAGGAAAGGGGTAAGTGTTCCTAAGATCTTTTGTATAACAAACTTGAAGGTATTATTAATGAGACTTTCCTGTATTAAGTTGGCATATGAATGTTAGTGTTATTGTAATTGTCGTTACAATAACTTGTAATTTCATTAGAGTATTAAGATTTTACTTAGGCCACCAATTAATTCTTGGCTGCCTTTTGGCAATAACAAGATTTTGAGCCTAACAAACATAGGTGGCACAAAATGAGCCTTCTAGATTGTACTCCTCATAACTATTTTCTAAAGGCCATAGATAGGCAGGGTGCTGCTTGGTGTAGGGTAAACATAGACAGAAACTCAGATGTCTGGGGAATATTCACCAGTGACCTACTGAATTTGATTACTTTGGGCTTAGATGACAGATAAACTGGGACTTGAGAATTTGGATTTTGAATTCAGATTTCTCAGTTCTGCCTTCTTGTTTTATGCACTTAGGACTGCTATTGAACCCAGCTTTTTAGTTGTTCTAGGAACTGAGAATGTTTTAGCCAACACCTTGGAAAACAAGTAACTTCTGAGCGCTCTTTACCCATCACTTTATGTTAATTAGCAATCTAACAAGCTCTACTGAAAACTAACAAAGTTTGCAACTCTCAGCTGGGGGTGGTTTTGCTATCATCTCATTCGCTGTCATTTCTCAGCTATTATCAATGTTCTAAGTGTTCCAGAATAAACAAAAAGAAAGTGAAAATAAATGATCCTTTCATGTGTTGAAATAGAAATTCTAACACGACCAAACACAGAACAGAGATCTCTCATTAGATATTAATTTAATGCATGCTTATTATTTTAGTAGTTTTTTTTTAAAAACATCATCTTTGTGGAATTAAGCTTATTTCTGGAAAAAATGAGTTGGGACCACAGTGTACACATGAAGAACACTCAGGGCATTCTGGGTGTAGTATTCATGTATGAACAGTCCTTAACTGCCAGACTGTTTGCACTTCAGCAAAAAGCTGAATCACAAATACTATTTTCTATCTCACATGTCTCTGTTGTTTGAAAGAGCATGATTTATAATGGTTTTCATCACTTACACCTATGCACTTTTCCATTGCACCTTTGCAACAAGTTTAAAGTAAATTAACTGCACTAGAAAATTGAAGGAGGCACAGGGACCAAGCGTTGCGGTAAATATAATTCATATTTTTTACAACCAGCCAAATGATATTGTTTTCTTAGCTAAAAAGATTTATGTATAGGAAAGGTTTTCTTGCTGAAGCTTCAATTCTTTCTTCTGTAAAGAACATGAAAAAAAAAGTGTGTGAGATGAGTAGTTGACTTTAAAAGTACCTGTGCAAAAAGAATGTAATCCCAAAAAGAATTATAAAATCGTTTTTGTAACTATTGAAATAGCCAACCTTAATGTCTCAGTTGCCTGAAAACAGAGATTATGTTTGATTAAACATATATTGAAGTTATGTTTGAGAAACTTCTCATAAATAACATTTTTAATTCCCTGAATTTTAGTTTCCCTTTGAGAGAAGAAGCTTTTAAACAAAGTTAGGTCCTAAGTTGGTTCTTTGTAGTCACTGAATAAGCCAACTTTTATCTGCTTGCTAGCATGAAATACTACTTTCTAATGTAACTTGTTCAAGATTGCAAAGCTCTATGGCATTATTCAATATCATTCTTGACCTCATGTGTCTTCTTGTTTAAAAAGCTATCAGGTGAAAAGAAGGGACAAAACATATTACCTAACTTCAGTGATCTCTGATAAGTGACAGACATGGAAGGGCAAGTATATCATTGAAAAAAAAAAGTCTTACTTAAAGAAAACCATGAAAATGTGGTTTCCCCTGTACAACCTCAGAAAGTATATACTGCACTCACTAGAGAAATGCCACTTAGTCAGCAATGCAATAGAGAAACTGCATTCATAAAGGTCTTATCTTGTTCTGTTCTTTGCCTCCATGAAGTCTTGTGAAGTCTGTTCTCTTTCGGCACTGCTGCCTGCCATTCAGATAGATGATGCAGCAGGTGAAGCACATGCCAGGCTGCTGTTTCATGGGGCACAGCTTTGGCTTCCAAGAATGTCTTTAAAGGAATCATAACAACTCTCATGGTCACAGCAGTTTCAAACTGCAGTATTTCCTCTGTTTCAATATCTGTTGTTTACATACTAAGCTTGTTTTAGTTTTTTGGCCCATGTTAACAAAAAGAAAGGTAACTCCTCTCTCCACAACACACTGTGCAGACATACTACAGTTATAGGAACATTGTCTTTTTCAAATCTTTTACCTTTTAGCATTTCTAGATGTTCTAAATATTTCTTCTCAGCTTGTGTTTTCTTCATTATACTTTATCCATAGTTATTGTCATCAGTCAATCAGTCAGATTTTGATGCTCTGTTTAATATCATGTTTCATTTTCCATACACTTGTTTTAATTTTATTCACTCTATACACATCTCTCTTTATCCCCTTAATGACTATTAATCTTCATATAGCTTCTGTGTCTTTGTCAGGGTTATGCTTGTATCCATTCCAAGGCAATGTTCTTCTGTAAATATTATGTCTTTGGTAGCCCTTGTTGCTGTTGTCAGAAGGGCTAATAAAACTAGCTAGCAGGTAGAGCTCAGCATCTTTGAGTTAGAGACTTTGCATCCTATATTTTTGTCTTGGGCCTGCCATGACTGTCTTGCAACATTTGTGCAGCTGTCTACAAGGTTTTCCTATTTCCTGTTCTTCCTAATATTTATGTGTTATTTGGTGTTAAATGCTGAATGAGTTTCATATACCTTTCCTATCCAGAAAGACAATTATCCTCCATGACGAAAGGTGAAAAAGCCATCCTGAAAACAGTTATGGATAAAAATAAAAATTGTTCTGTGTGACTCAGAGAGAATACTAACTAGCTTTTTCTTGTGTATAACTCATTGCATGGTTATTGAGCATGGCAAATTCATAAGCACATATTTAAATTCATGTCTGCATAGCACTTAACTGAATTCTCCTTTTTAACAATGAATTCAAATTCCATTGTCATCATGGAAATTCAGTACAAAGACTATCAAACCCTAGGTAATTATTTAGAGATTTTCTGTGGCATAGGGAGATTGTGTGGGTTAACCTTATAAGATCAGCCTTTGAGGATATCTGGTGCTCACTGCACCACAGAAAGCAAAAAGAGAACACCCTGTTCTCATTGTTGCAGCCTTTTCTTGATACTGTTGAGTTCTTGTCTTCCATAATACCTTGTGGTGTTCAGTTGTGCAGCTTTTTGTGCTTCTGGGAAAAGTATTTACTTTGACAGATTTTCTGAGCTTTAATTGAAGATAGTCCTCTCTTTCCTTAATGATAAGTGTGAATGCAAAAAACAACAACAACAACAACAAAAACACCCCCCAAAAAACACCAAATGTTTTTGTCTACCAGTTCCTGTACTCCGGAAGGTTCTTCTACTCCACTGTTGTACTTTAGTTTAACCACTAAACACTCAGCTGAGTTTCAATTTATATTCATTACTACTGACTATAACTGTTATATTATATTGGGTTTTCTCTTTCACCTAATCAGAGAAAGCTGACTAAGTAGCACCAGTTCTTAGACAATGAAATTGAATTATTCTTCCAAGATATGACTTTTGGCTCCTAACCAGAAGGCATGCTGATGTGTAAAGTTTATTCACTCTTTCAAGCTATTTCTAGATGCACTTTTAAATACTACAGTTTCAGATTGACTGTGTGATGTTGCATGCATAATTTATGTCAAATGCTTATAATCACTGTTGACTTAAGTTTAGGAAAGTTCATAAATAATGTTTCACCTTATGTTTTTAATTAATATTTTTATTTTATCTTGTATATTAATCTTCTCTGGTGTTTGCTTATTTAAAGCAGTCTTAAGTGTCGATATAAAATCAGACCATCTCACAGACACTTGGTACAACAAGGACATTATTAATTCGTATCATAGTCTCAGGAGGCTAATTTCTCAGATTTTGCAATTTTTTATTTTGATCAATTCTTTTGAGGACAAAGTATTCTTGTGTTACAGGACTAATGTAGAAAATAACAGCATTTGATGACCTATTTAACTTCCTCAGTATTCCGAAATCCAAAACCAGTGATGTTATGTGCAATTGG
The DNA here is from genome assembly GCA_013400755.1 of Pelecanoides urinatrix. NCBI lineage: Eukaryota > Metazoa > Chordata > Aves > Procellariiformes > Procellariidae > Pelecanoides > Pelecanoides urinatrix. Next base: position 76,674 of record VZTQ01008411.1, on the reverse strand, counting down.
GATAAACTCAGTGTTTATAAGAGGTTTCTTACACTGAGCTTGCATGCAGAAGACAGAGCCTCTTTTAATATATTCTAAGGCATTTTTATTTTTCACATCAGAGTTGTTAATTTAAAAATATTTCAAATGCCAAAGTATGTCTAGCTTTCTGCATATCCAGGTTATAAAAACAGACTTGTTCCAAATATCTTGCAGCTTTAACAGACAAAGCAATCATTACAGCAAAGAAATTTAGAATACGTTGAGATTAAGATAAATTATGCAGCTGAGATTAAGACAAGTTATGCAGCTATCTGTTAGCTACACACGAATTGATAACCAATGATGTATTTCAATTTAACAATAACCAGTTCTGAAATTTACTGTTTGTCTGGGTTAGGATGGTTGATCTGAACAGTGAAAATTTAACCTGAAACTCTAGTTAGTATGAAGAACTTCAATGTAGTTCTTTTCAAAGAAGTGATTTACATCATTTGAGCATCTGGTCCTCCTTTTGGTCCAAATTACTGGAGATGCTCCCTGCCATCTATCTATAATTTAAACCTTTCCTTACCACAACAACTCATTCACTGGTATTCCCTCCTGTCACTGTGAGACTGTGGATCTGCAAGAAAACATAAGGAAACTAAGATCAGTTCACTGCATGGCTGCACAAAAACTGTTGCTGCCATAAAGGAAGACAAAGAAACAGGAGGGGTAGTCACTCTCTCTGCGGCAGCCCCTATGGTTGCTGGATTGATCTAATGGTGGCAGTACCCCTTGAGTACTGAGTGGATAAAATACAAGTTCCATGAACAAAAGTGGTGAGATAGCTTAGTTTGCTTGTGTTTTCGTGCTGTTTTTATTCAAGCAAATATATTTGGTTTACTACATTGTTGTGGTTTAACCCCAACCAGCAAATAAACCCCGTGCAGCCGCTCGCTCACCCTCAAGGGCTGCTAATATAGCGTGCAACAAGTCCCAGATTAACCTAAAGGACACCTCCTTTCCTGAGAGCCAGTCACAATGGTCCTGTGGGTGAAGGTGTTTCCCTCCTCTTCTCAAAGGTGCTGGCAAAGTCACAACACGCAGCTGGGAGCGTTGCTGAAGAGGGTTGCGTGGCTGGGGAAGAGGCATGGTCCAGGGCTGCAGGGAGCTCAGCATGGAGGCAGTGCAGTGGTAAATGTAGGGCCATGATTTATGGATGTCATGCTTAGCATGGCTGTGTTGGGATTATGATCCCCAGGTGGCACTGGTGGTGGCAGCCCCTAGCCCCCCCCCTCCTCACCAAACTGCAGAGCAGGTTCTTGCTCCCAGGCTTTGGGTACTGCCTTCTTGTAGGGAAAGATAAAGTTAATGATCAGGCTGTGGTCCTGTGACCAGGGAAGCCTAAGGATGAAGAATAGGTGGGGAGAGGCTGCACAGGAGGATCACAGGGGAAGATGGTTACAGGCTGGTGAGAGCAATCAGAGCCTGCTGGTGCATCCATGGTGCTGGCAGTCCTTAATATTATGCATTTTCAATTATTCAAAGTTTGTTTTTTAGGGAACAAGGAACCTTCTACTCTTTTAATTAAAAACCTTAAAGAAGTGAGTTGTCCACCTGCAAAAGTGGATCTTTATACATCACTCAGACTTTCTGAAGAACAGACGATGTGTATGTTAGTGAGTCATAACATGGATGGTCTCAGAATAAACATGTATAATTTCAGAAGGGCTGATTTTAGGATTTAGTCAGCCAGATCCAAGTGGCTCTGGATAAATCACCTACTAACTGATTGGCTTCTAAATCATGAGACTAAATCATGAATAACAGATATTTCAAGATGTGGAGTGACTAAGAGCTGAGTACTTCTATGAGATCTGAATATTTTAAACCATGACTGCATACTCAGTAGTGGGGATAGTGATAACTGCCCTTCTTCCTCCTGCTCTCAAATCTGGAGATGAAAGTATAGTTTGGTATTGCTACTGAGGCCCTTGCTTCCAATTTTTTAACGTTTCCCTGTAATTTTGTTAGAAACTCCAATTTTACTCCCCCCCCCCCCCCCGCCCCATTTCTTCAAGAAGCCTGCTTTGGAAATATAATCAGTCCTTCAGCATTTTTATTTTGTTCTGCTTTGAAACAAAAGCACTGTAGATCACCTAGGAAATACTTGCCATGGAAAAACGTTTCCCAGCAGATAGAATCCACCCTTTGACAATCACTTCTCTCCACTGCTGTGATGCATTCAAACTTTGCTCTGTTACACAAACAATGGTTTTGTTTTGAAAACGAAAAAATTGCGCTGGCCTACGTTATTTAGCTTGGCTTTCAGGGTCCTGCTGAGCTCTGGTTAAGTTGTAGTACCTTGATGATAACAGAGGGTCAAACCACCACTGGTAAAAATTGATGTAGGCACGTTGACTTCAGTTGAATATTTGTATCAGAGAGATTTTACTCTGTATATTTTCCTTATCTGAATGTTTTTAAATTTCCAAGGCTCATTATATTGATTCTAGTACTACTTAGAGTAGATCATAACTACCAAAAGAAAGTGCATATTTTGAGGACTATCTTGTAGAGAAGTAGTATTTTAACCATGATAGTGATACTAGCATCCACTGACTAGAACTTTAGGGTTTCCATCTCTTTTATGTAGAAGATGTCCTGTGGGTACTTAGCTCAGCTCTTGCACTACCAGTAAGGTGGGATTCAGGCACCTGGTGTTCAGAAGAATGGGAGTCAGCTATACTTTCATCACTGGAGACTGGTCTTCTATAGCAAACAAATTATAGACCCTCATGTTATAATGACAGGTATCGGTGTCAAATTAAAAGCTATGCAGCATGTAGCGAATTAACAGTTAAAGGTGAGGAAGTATTAGACTAGCTGTGCATTATGTGGACATTTCTTGATTTCTTACTAAATATTATGCACACAAGAAATGTGTATATATTTACTGTCACACAGCAAGTGTATCTCTTCTGTTCATTTCATTTCTATAAGCAAAAAGGATTTGTTGAATATTTCTTTGAAAGTAACTCCTGTTCAATAGTAAAAGAAAGCAATGGACTCCCTAGTGGTAAAACAATTAGAACTTTAAAAAAAAAAAAAAAATTATTAACAATCTAAGAAGTTGAACAATGTCCAGACCTTGTAGTAATCTCATTTAGGATAAAATGGTAAAATCTGTGTTCTAGTGTGGAAATCTTGCAAACACATATAAAGTCCATTTACTTATGGGTGTCTGATAAACAAAATAACATGGATATTTGTGTAAAGTGCATTTATATATGGAGGGTCTATTGGAGATTCATCATTTTAGTGCATCTGTTAAATAGATACTTAATGCAATTAAATTACTCTGCTTGATAGAGCAGGCAGCAAAATTTTAATGGGCATTCACTTCTATATTTTCCACTAGAGTTGGAGCTTTTTAATGGCAAACACTGTAGGCAGAAAATCCAGAGAGAAGCAATGTACAGTAAAACTGGAAAGCAGCTTGCAGCATTTGGCTTTCTGCAAATACTGCTTCATATGCATACAGAAAAAGTACTCTTAAAAATATAATGGGTTAATACCAAGTTTTTAAAAATCTACCTTACAGACCTTTTTTACAAATTCAACTTCCAACCATCTCCTAAAGAAAATGGCTGCAAGATTGAGGTAGCTGGACTCAAGTCCAATAAACATATGTTAATTAGCATATGCTTAATAATATGCTTATTAACATACGCTCTATTTTAAGCATGTTACTCAGAAAAGTTTTAGCAATGATATTTTTTTCTGTGACAGAAACATAGGTGTACTGGTTATGCAGTTTTAAAATCATTAATAAATAGAAAATAAGGATTAATACCAAACTGCTTTTTTATAAAATCAAGATTATAAAGTTACAGTAATTCTTCTTGCTGTTCCCATTCATTTGAAACTACAGTACTTAATTGTGTTTTTCCTCATAAATACCACTTAAAGTGATGTTTTAGTGCCTTCAGCTGCAAAAGAGGACAATACATTTTTATTTTTATTTATTTATTTACTTTAGCCTGAAATTTTATTTAACCTTTATATAGACTCCCAGGTCATGCCATGTCATAATGATATTTTGCTGTTCAAAATTCAGTGTTATAGAGAAAAACAGTTTTGGCCACAGTAATGTGACTTGTGATGCAAGATTTATGGTTCTAAGAACTATTATTTTCTGTACATTTCTCACTTTCACCAACCTTATCGTAAGAAGGCCACATCTTTTTTTTTTTTTTTTATGAATTGCAATGCCATTTTTTCCCCACTTAATTCATCTCCAGGTATATGGTGCAGACATTAACTGGAAGTAGGGCTCATCTAACTTTCACTGTAATCCCAAATCCTTTAGCTGGTGGAGAACAATAATATCTTAATCCCATTTTATCTTTCAGGAGGTTGACATTCCTATTGCACCATTTGATCACAATTGAAAAAAATGAGTGGGCCAACTCATATTTCTGTGGCCAATGACTTATGAAAGAAATCAACCCCTATTTTTTTCAGGCAGCACGTGTCCTTTGTCACTGTTGGTTCAGCTCTCAAAAGTGATTTCTGGATATGATAGAACAGCAATAGTGATCATGCATGTTCCTGGCTATCAGGATTATGCTGTGTGGTTATGAGAAGACTTATTAAAGCTAGTGAGCAGTGAGTGTTGGTGTCCTGGTTCTGGCTGGGACAGGGTTAACTTTCTTCCCCGTAGCTTGGGGGGTGTGCTGTGTTTTGGGTTTGGTGTGAAAGGAGCATTGATGGCCCATTGAGGCTTTGGCTTTTGCTGGGTGGTGCCTGCACCCGGGTTGGAGAGGGGGGAGCACAGCCGGGGTGCGGGACCCAGCTTGCCAATGGGGTATTCTATACCATGTGACGTCATGCTCAGTATAAAAACCAGGTGTGGGGGAGGGCTCGTGCCCAGTTCGGGACGCACAGTAGGCAGTTGGTGAGCCATTGCATTGTGCATCATCTGCTTTGTATATTCTGTTATTGTTGTTGTTCTCATTGTTCTTATTGCTGGGCTACTTAATTTTATTTCAATTATTAAACTGTTTTTATCTCAACCCGGGAGCTTTCCTATTTCTGCCCTCCCGATTCTCTCCCCCATCCCACCGGAGGGGGGGTGTGAGCGACCAGCTGCGTGGGATTTCTTTGCTGGCTGGGGTTAAACCATGACAGTTGGCAAGCCCCAGACTTAAAAATAGCATGTGCTTTGTTGGCATCCTCGATCTTTTGGGATTTCTGAGATGTGCTTAGGCACATTCTTTTTTTCACAGCCTCTCCTTTCCAGAGCATCAAGTGTGCATCCTTTCCTGAAAAGCATCCAGCAATGTTTTCTCTTGGCAACAGGACCAAAACTTCTAGCAAGAGGCCTAGCTAAGGCCTAACCTATTCATAATGAATCATGTTTAAAGAAAGATGGAAATAAGGCTTTTAAGGTAATTTATGTACAACTTTAGGAAAACAGGAAGTCTTTTTTTTTTTGCTTTTAATCTCCTAAAATAGATATGCAACTTCAGAGATATACAACTCTTCATAGTTTAAGGCTCATGAGGCTTCATTTTAAGATAGTGGTGGTATTACCTTACATATTTCATCTTATTTTTCATCTTTTTTTTTAACCATTCCTAGTTAAACTTTGAGCAATGTTCAGAGAAAACAAAACTAAATACTCACTACACTTGTTGCAGCTCATTAACCTCCTCCTGAACACATTTTCTTTTTGATTTCTTCTTAATATTTGTGGGTATATACTGAGATTTCAAAGAGTTCTTGGCCATTACAAAAATCCTTTTGAAACTATCGAACACTGTTTTACATGAAAGCTCATGAAGAACCCTCATTGCTTGCAGTGAGCAACCTGGCAGCAGTCAGAGAATGTCCACCGTTATAAGAAGTGCCTATGTAAATATTCACTAAGAAGTACAATTGTTTCACATCAAAACAAGTTGTTTGGATTTTTTTGTTTTTTTTTTTTAGCTAGGCAGTTTCCACAAAGTATTTCCCCAATAGCCAAGTCCTTATACACACATTCTTAAGGTCACTAATATTTGTTTTATACTCTCAGCAGACTTTTAGAAACGTAGACACATTTTACTTACACTTTCTATTTTTCAGATCTGTGTTTCTCTCTTGCAAGGTTCTTGTTTTCTTTCAGGTCACCCAAAATTTTTGATAGAACTTTGAAAAACTCCATACTAAGCATTCTGCCCCAGCCGTCCCTGTAGTATATAGTGTGGCTTCAGGACTTGCATTCGAATGTACATCCATTGGAACCATTGGAAGAACCATCCTGTATATCAATCTCTTCATAGACATACAGAAGCCTTCTGAATTTCCACAGGTTTTCTACTTTTCCTACTGACTGACAAGTCTCTCAGATCATCAGGGTTCAGATTGTAAGTTAGAGAGTGGTAGAAAAAAACCAAAATGGTCTAAAGGAAAGAATGGGGGGACTTATTTTCAAAGCTTGCTTCAAGCAGTAGTCTCCTACCAATGGTTTGAAGAGTTGATGTGGTTTAGGCAAATTTTCAAAAATTATGTGAGGGGAAGTGAGAAAGATAACTGGAAGAGTTATCTTCTAATAAATTTACAGAGAAATCTGTTTTAGGCAGAGCATGTAGGTGGTAATACAGAAAAAGGAACAAGTTTGGACAGAAAGGCTGGGGACTCAGTTCGTTTTCACCTCATTGGAAGGTTGTCCAACTGTGGAAAGGTCAGGCAAGCAAGCATGAGGAGAGAAAACACTCATCAGTATTACAGAACCGTGCTTTGTCCATCCCAAAGCGGAGTGAATCAGTAGCTGCACTTGGCCTTCACTGCTTGGGATTCCCAGAGATCTCATCCATGCTATTCTGTCAGGCAGACTTTGTTGGTGGAAGGGATGAGGGACAGATGGCTTTCCCAGAAGTTAGGGAAGTATGCATTACCCTACCTAAGGAAGTTATGGATCAGTACATATTTGAATGTTTTTACTCTGTATTGCTGGAATACAGTTTTTCTAATTTGATCTTCAGCTTGATATCCCTGGTCATGAGATGTGTGTCCCTTACTGGGGATAAGATGCTGTCCGTTACCATAGTTGAATTTGGCTAGGTGCTTGAAAGCAGTTGAAAGATACCGAGACATGAATCAGATCTTCCTCATAGCTGTGAGAAGTTGGACATTCATGACATTGACTGTCACATTGCTGAGAGAGTTCCCAAGACTTGTGCTTTTTTCTGTCTCAGGTAAAAATGATGGATCTGGGGAGTCTGGAGAACAGCAAGTGGCTGCTGCCTCAAAACCCATGAAGCTGCAGGCTCCTGCTGATGTTTTAACCTGCCCACAGCTTTGCTCTTTCTGGAGAACTATCCTTTCATCAAACTTTTCATCTAGCAAACACATAAGATTAACATGTAATAGCATAATACTCCTACTACCCAAATGTGGGACTGTTACCTCTTGATGCAGAGTCAAGAGTGAAAAGAGTAATTGGGAAAGAAGTGTGTTTAGGAACTTGATTTCCTAAGTCTGGGAAATAGTTCAGTAGGTGTTATTCCTTGTTGTCTCCACTTAAATGACCAATTGTTTTCTATTCCTCATATTAAACAACAAGCAAGCAATTCTTCTTGCAAAAGGGAGCTGTGATAGTTGGGATAAATGTTTGAAGTGTTGTGCAGAATCATAGATGGAGAGGAAAAGAGCGTCTGGTGGCCTGGCATAACAGGATCATGCAAGCTTCAGGCTATCCAGCTGCCCAGGACAAGACAAAAGGGAGCTGGATCATTCAGGATGAGTGCCTACCATCCAAAGTACTGCTTACAGGACATAAAGGGGAAATAATTTATCTGGCCTTCGGGTGTTTCTTTGCAACTGAAAGGCAGCTGGCTAATTTGGGGAACAACCTAACTGTCTTTTGGCCAACTAATTCAGGGGAGATGAATTTGGACTCAAATCACTGAAAAATGTTCTTTCATATTGATAGCCTGGAGGTCCCAGCTCTTGCTGGGACTCAGGAAAAAGAAGGAGAGTTTACCACTTTTGGAAGAAGGGGCACGCAACTCAAGAAGAGTACAGGGATCTCGTTAGGTCATGCAGAAAGGAAATTAGAAAAGCAAAAGGCCAGGTAGAACTCAATCTGGCCCCTGTCGTGAAAGACAACAAAAGATGTTTTTGCAAATATATTAACAACAAAAAGAGAGTCAAGGAGAATCTCCATCCTTTATTGGATGTCGGGCAGAACATTGCCACTGAGAATGAGGAAAAGGTTGAGGTACTAAACGTCTTCTTTGCTTCAGCNTCAATATCTTTATCAACGATCTGGATGAGGGAATTAAGTGCTCCCTCAGTAAGTTTGCAGATGACACCAAGTTGGGCGGGAGTGTTGATCTGCTCGAGGGTAGGAGGGACCTGGACAGGCTGGATCGATGGGCTGAGGCCAACTGCATGAGGTTCAACAGGGCTGAGTGTCAGGTCCTGCATTTCGGCCACAACAACCCCATGCAATGTTACAGGCTTGGGGAAGAGTGGCTGGAAAGCTGCCCAAAGGAAAAGGACCTGGGGGTGCTGATTGACAGCCGGCTGAACATGAGCCGGCAGTGTGCCCAGGTGGCCAAGAAGGCCAATGGCATCCTGGCCCGTATCAGAAATAGTGTGGCCAGCAGGAGTAAGGAGGTGATCGTGCCCCTGTACTCGGCGCTGGTGAGGCAGCACCTTAAACACTGTATTTAGTTTTGGGCCCCTTGTTACAAGAAGGACATTGAGGTGCTTCAGCGTGTCCAGAGAAAGGGAACGAAGCTGTTGAAGGGTCTAGAGCACAAGTCTTATGAGGAGCGGCTGAGGGAACTGGGATTGTTGAGCCTGTAGAAGAGGAGGCTGAGGGGAGGCCTTATTGCACTCTACAACTATTTGAAATGGGGTTGTAGGGAAGTGGGGGTTGGTCTCTTCTGCCAAATAACTAGTGATAGGATGAGAGGAAATGGCCTCAAGTTGTGCCAAGGGATGTTTAGATCGGACATTACGCAAAATTTCTTTACTGAAAGAGTGCTCAAGCATTGGCAAAGGCTGCCCAGGGAAGTGGTGGAGTCACCTTCTCTGGAAGTATTTAAAAGATGTGGCACTTAGGCACAGGTTTAGTGGGCATGGTGGTGTTGGGTTGATGGTTGGACTTGATGATCTTAGAGGTCTTTTCTAACCTTTATGATTCTATGATTCTAACCTCATAGCTAAATAGCCATCTCTGATTGTATTTTTTGATCTGCAAGTAATTTTAAAAAAAAAGCTTAGGGTTTTTATAATTTTCATTTTTTCCTAATAAAATATCAAGAGACTGAAATAATGGTTAATAAAAAGGCAATAAAAACCAGAATGGAAGTCTTTGGATTTCAGCTTTTAAGAATATTTTTCCCTACAGATCAAAGGCAATATTCAAGGAAGGGAAGGTTAATTATCATGAACAGTATTTTCAATTTTTTACCTGTGCAGAGAGAAACTAAAAGAAATTGCCCTGAGTGGTAATGTTTCACAGAGGTGAATGTTTGCACTCCAAGACTTGTATCACATGAGAATCACACATTCACCTTTAAATATGAAAGGCAATAGGATTTTTCCTTTTGTAGATATGTTGGCTGAGGCACAGAGGTCTTAGCTGAGGTGTCCCCAGTCACAATTAACTACTCAAAACTTGATTTATTTCATGTTGTCCCTACCCAGGGGGAAAAAAGGCCTCTGGGAGCAGTTCAAAGCTTCCAAGTCCCCAGGCATGCTCCACTAACCCTGGGAGAACTGCCAGCTAGGTATGGAGTTGTTTCCCATCCTTCCATTCCCCTGCTTTCCACAGGAAAGGACAGAAGAGACTTGGATGAGCATGAGAGCAGCACCACTGATACAGTGTGAGACACATCTATTCTTTATGTAGATATGTCCTTCTCTCTCTCATTTTGCACATAAAAACTGTTGTTTAGTAGCCTATTTTGCCAGCTTATTTGTAGTGAAATGGATTTGATTTAACGCTTCCCTTCACTGAGTCACTTCCTTAGCAATACATTTACCACATGCATTTTATATGACTGTACAATTAAGGTCTCAGGATCTAAAAGTAAAATACCAAAAATGTCAGTTTTTGTCCTTCTTCTATGGAAGGTATCTTGTACAGATATACACTGCAGACTGCTCTCACCCCCAATCAGTTTTCTACAAAGAAAAAAGATCTTCTTTTATTTCTGAAAATTAAAATGGGAACATTGTTTTGTTTAGGCTTCACTTCAGAGTGTGACAACAAGCTGTTGAAGCAGAGTTCTATTCTTGTTTTTCTGCAGTTTTGGTTAATATGAAGAAAACCTAGAAAAGAAAACAACATATATCAGTGCACTGGGAAATAGTGTAATCTGAACAGTTTATTAACCTCACAAAAAAGTGCAGTTTACTATAGGTTTCAGGTGCCTCCTTCACTTAGCTTTGTTTTTTGTTCCAATAACTTGGAACATTTTTATTTTAACTTCTCAATTACTTCTTGCAGAAATTATTATGTACAGGTATTAACAACAGAACTTTCAATTATATCTAATCCAGATGGATTTTACTAATAAAGCAGTACACAATGCTAGTTCAATGCCATTTTTCCCTTTTAGTATGTGTGTGTTTATGGTGTATTGCATTAGTAAATAACCACACAACAAATGTCTTTTGTTCTCCATAAAAGAAAATAGCAATCCTGAATGAATCCATAAAAGACCAAGTGAATTAATTTGAATAATTACAGCAGAAATAGCAAAAGTATGGATTGTTTATTCCATTGTCAAGTTGTTCATTTATGCTAAAGTCTTAATTTTCACTTCTCAAGATGTAATGAATAACACAGCAATTTAAAATTATGTTTGTCATTTCTGTTCATTAAATGAACACAAAGATAAATCTTCTAATGGCTAGTAAGTAGATGACAAAGTTCAGTCAAGCAGATGAATTAAGATAAGTCTTTAAAAAGAAAGATATCGGACTATTATGTCATTCAAAGAAAGGTATTAAGAAGACAAAACATCAAGTATAGAACTTTAAGTATGAAGATGAGCAATAAGGACAAATGATAAAGTAGTAAAAACAGTCTCTGTGCATGTTGCAGACTTGGAGGAAATTCTTCTGAAACAGAAAAGAAGAAATGTTGTTTATAGAGGATGCCAGTTCCCGTACATCCCCCTTGGTGTGTGCCTATGCACCTCACTGGGTGAAGGTGCTGCTTTTTAATGTCTCTCCTTCCTGCTTTTTAAGGTCTCTCCTTCCTGGGTAATTACATTACTCTTCTTCTTATAATATTTCAATTTATGTAGTGGATTTTAAGAAAACAGGGTATCAAATGACAGCATGCTGATAACTAGAAATAGAAAAGAAAAAAGAGACTAGAGAAAATGGTTTTGTGCTTTAATGTGGCTGCATAACTGAGATAACTTTTTTTGACCGAGTATGTTTTTTCCACAGGTGTCCTGTTCCCAGCGCCTTATCATTCATGTCCTGTACTTTATGTTTGTTGTTTCAGTTATATGATTGATCTGAAACATGTAATCAGCTTTGTTCCTTCCTTTACTGATAGTTGTTGGGTCCAGTGCCCTGGAAGCTGCCATATTCTTTGTGCAGCTCTGACAGAGCATCTTATTACACCTACCATGGAGCTGCAGGAGCTAATGAAAGCAAAAGATTTCAAGCACTGGTTCTTCATCGTTCCTGGTCCTGGAATAGAAAATGACTGATTGAGATACTCATCAGCTTCCTCCATGCAGATAAAGATGAAGCTTTTGGAGCTGAAGGCATGGATCCTAAAAGAGTCTGAAGCTGAAGTGAGAATAGAGAAAATCCGTTGAAGTAAAGCTGTCAGAAATTGGTCTGAACCACAGAGTTTTTACCTCAAAGTACTTGTGATTAACACATGAATAAGTGGGTGAAGCTCTCCAGGATGCAGATGAGTCTGAGTACTTTCTGTCTTTAAAAGGCATGAGGCTACACACATCCCATTCAATTGCAGACTGAAAAAACTCCTGTCTTCTTAGATTCGGTCAAATGCTAGCCCTGCAGCAAGGACTATGTGAAAAATGTTGCTGGGAAATTACTGGCAGTATTTTTACAGTGCCCCCAAAAAAAGAACCTAAACACCTCATTCTTCCTTCCTTGCAGGTCTTTCAGGTAAAAACCTGGCTATTACAGTAAAATGGGAGTTTTGCCATTTATTTCAGTGGGATAGGATTTCAACCCTGTTTTTGTGTTATGAAATGTATAGATCAAACATTCTTTTCATGCTTTAGGCTTTGAGTCCATCTCTATCACAAACATTTTTTATTTATAACACTTTCTATTCTGCTCAGAAAAGATCTATGCTCTTGAGTGAGAATTTTAGCTGCTTTTCTCAAAGAGACAGCATGAACAATGGAGACGAAGAAACATTTCAGTATCTTTGTGCTTCCCTGGGCACAAAGTTTGGAATATTGCAGAAATAGTTCAGTGCCTAATGTGAATTAGATTATGCAGGAGCTCTTCCATTTTCTTCCAGCTCTCCAAAAAGATCCCTCCTTTTTTTGAATGTAAATTCCAGGATTCAGAGTATAAAACTGACTTATTCAGAGATAAAAAATGTAAATTATTATTTGCTAGCTATAAAGGAATACAGACAATAGGACCAGTATAGTTCTGGATATGGTATTTAAAAATGTTTTTGAACCCAAAATCAGAAGTGGCATGTATGGAAGTTCCTAGCAAGTGAAAGGTAGTAGAGCTGATGTAGTGTGTACAGTAGCTACTACTCCATAGTGTTCGCTTCTACTGCTCGCTTCTGTACTTCTAAACAATGAAGACTTGTTGCTTAGAAGTTAGTTACCTAGCAGGTGTGTGTTTGTAATTGTGTGGAGTAGTAATTAATTATAAAATGTTTGTTTTAGGGGTATTGCTAGATTTAGTGATAATTAATTTTAGCTATGGAAACTATAAACAAATGTGGTCCAAGCATGGCTCAGGGACAAGTTGTGACCCTATAAGGAAAGGAGGAAATAAGTTCATGAAGAGTTCACTACCCTGCCGACCACCAGAGACCACCCAAGACCCTCAAGAAGACCCTAAGGGCTTTAGTGAGCATGCGTGAAGGATGGTGTAATATTATAATTAGTTCTCGGAAATCTAATGAATATGTAAAAGAGAATCTTAGAATATGTATGAGAAATGTGAATATAAACAGTAGAGTGATTAGACCAGGTGTGCTTGATTTGTGGCAAGTCCACCGAGCACCCAGGCCTGAATAAAACAATATCTCTCCTGAGCGTGTGGAATTGGTTACTTGCACACCGGGCATGAATGCGCTTTTCGGACAACAGAGACATGAGCGCCTATGGAAAAGAATAGAGAGCACAGAAATTGCAGATTAAAAGAGAAAATAAATCTATTTCTAGAAGCAGTGTCAGAAAAGCATCTTCTTGAACTAGGGAGCAGAGTCTGTTAAAAAAAAACCTAGGGGACATTGGGTCAGTTCCATAAATAACATTTTTAATAAAAACCCACGTAGTGGGTCCATTTAAACACGGCACATTTAACATTACATGTTTTCAAAAGGCTATAGTTGCAGATGCTTGACAAAAAGCTTGGATTGTACTCATTCTCCTGCAAATGACAACAAATAAAACTATTCACAAGTCTGTCCACTGTAACCACATTGTATTGTAACTGTAGAGTATCCACATAGTCCTTGCTTGCTATTACTGCAGAATATGCATCATTTGCTTTCACTGCTTTTAGTGTGCTTTTGATTGGGCTTGTTATGTCACCAAATCACTGCTCTCCACAGTAATGGGCTCAGTTCAAATTACAAAGATAAAGTCTACTTAGTAATTTGATGCACCTGCTGTGTGCATTAAACTACATTGTGTTTAGTTGAGTTTAGCTGCAATCCACAGGCATTTAGAAGTATAACTTCTCCTACAGAAGGAATGTCACATTTTTTCAATTAATTTAACAGGAACACATTGAGAATTACAAAGAAAGAATATTAAGTAACCACAAAGAATATGGAGTATTGTGTTTGTATTTCTTCAGTTTATTTTAAAATTATTATGATTGCAAAATAGTATCATATTTTATGTAATTTTGAGGTATTTTTATTATAATAGATGAAGAAATACTATTCTGTACAGAAAATACATTTGATTGTACTACAAAACGTTTTGTACTTGCTTTTGTGTTCAACTTGGTAAATACAGATGACAGCAACAGTATGTCACTAGACATATACTGACAGGGAACAGGAGGGATGGGGGCTGCCCCAAGGTGGGAGCCAGGATCTGGGGCAACCCTGGCACTAGAGGGCCCTGCCTTCACCCTCCAACCCCTAATTGATTTTCAATTAGCCTTGGCAGCACTGGGAAACTGAGGTACAAATATTATCAACAATGTTTCACTCACAGCCTTCTCAAACCTTTGTTGACCTAACGTTCAAAATTATACTAACACAGATTATTTTTCTGACTAATTTCCCATGGGTATTTTGCTCTTCTTTCTTTACATATTTTGTTAGAATGTTGAAAAACAAGGGTAAAAATACTAGGGTAGTTATGTAGAATATTGCAACTGTGATGACTTTATAGGCACTGAGCAAATATATTTTCATGCTCTCTTTAAAATATAAGAAGCACATCATAAAAGTTGTAAGATAGATGCTTTATGATACACAAGTAGGAGGGTTTCTGAATTTTTCAAGTAATTGTAATCACAAAGTTTAATAAAAGCACTTAAAGCTTGAAAAAATATACAGTACTTTCATTTATTTAGAACAAAGATTCACACTAGTTCACAGTTTGATATTGACACTTCAGTTGTCTCAATATGAGCTATATCTCTTTCTGCATTTTTTCAGAAGATTTAAAAGTGCTAAAAATGCACACATTACTGAAAATACACTTAATTTTACAAAATATAGTGTGTAGAATGGTAGCTGGTTTCCCAAGACAGTTTTGTTGATTTTTGATACTAAGTCACACGAAATCACATCCAAAACTAGAATAATAGGAAGATGTCATTTCCCTCTGTAGGGTCTTTCCAATAGCACGCTAACCAGTGAAGGTAGTAGAAAAGTAGAAATCAAAATCTTGGACTCACAGCCAAATGGAGATTATTAGCTTCTTTCCAAACCATGTAAATAGATAAGAATATTTAAACAGGTTTATTTTATTTAAATTTAGATTTGTAAAGAATTAAAACAAGAGGAACCAAAGGTGTCAAAGAACTTTGAAAAACCAAGTAAATTCTTGATTTCACCTTTAGGAACCTGAAAACCCTTATAAAAGTATGGCTCATCAAAGTAGGAACTGTTTTTGAGAATCAGGAACCTCAAAGAGTTTGTATTGATGAGTTCTTAAGAGCTGTCAAAGCAGGAAGTTGACCTAGTGATTCCTTACATTTTAGAAATCAGTTAGTAATGAAGTAAAGAAATTGAATATATTTGCCTAGTTGGAAATTAAGTGTTGCCAAAAAATCTCATTTCCTGATTGATGAATGTTCCTGAGCTAATGTGTAAACAGAAAAATGTCAGTAGAGCCCATGTTTATTGAATCAAGGATTAATAACTGACACGTCTCATGAAGCAATTTTCAAAGTGAATGCATAGTCCAATACAAGAGATTTTGATGTAGGATTTTAGATAAAATAAAAAATTATACACCTATGAACAAGATATGAGGACTATCCTTGTAAAACAAGAGCACATCATAGAAATCAATATTTCTGGAAATGATTTCTGAATACAGTGAATATAATATATATATATATGAATATAAGTTCTTAGTGTGCTGCTGCTATAAAAAGTTGTGTATGACACTTGTTTATACAATAGAAAAGAGGAATTAACTAGACAAGACCAATCAGTTTACTTCATAACAGTGTTTGGCTGAGATGGGAATAGAATGTGTGGGTTTGGTGTCTGTAAATTTGAGAAGGGACTAGAAATCATGGTGGATGCTAAAAGAACTACACAGTTATTTGAAAGCTGGAAAAAAAATTTCTAAAGAGTTTTTAATTAGCTTGGAGTAACCAAAAGAAGATTGAGAAGTGATTTGGTCTGAGTATCAAAATATCTTCCAGAGAAAAACATTGAGTAATTTTGCTGAAGTTCAAGAGAGAGACATTTAAATAGAGGAAGCGGGTGGGGGGGGAAGAGATAGCTATTTTTAAATCAAGAGGAATGGAGAAATTAGCCACTGGAAAAGTCTTTGATATCCTCAGATCAAGACATAAAACGTTCCTACAAGATTGTTTCAACCTAGAACAATTTTTAAAGACAAATATACCAGGCTCAATGCAGGAGTAACTGGATGAAAACCAACATCCTGTAGACAGCAGAAAGTGAGGCTAGACACTCATAATTGTCTTGTCAATCTTTAGTTCTGTTTTAGAACAATTGTTTCCTGATAATTCTCTTTCATCTTTGAAGTGTTTTAGTTGTGCAATGAAACAAATCTTGGCACTTCAACCCCTAACGGCCTCCTGAAAACTCTTTTAAATACAGCACAAGTGAGGATTCCCAAATCACCTGAGTTTCTGTTCACCTCAGAAGATAAGCAGAGTAAGATTTCCAAATGACAAAAAGAGATGTAAAAATATGTCAATGTATGAAAGCCACATAACTGTGCTCGCACAAAATATTTGCTTTCCATATTTATGAAACTCTGATCCATCTGACTGTGAGCTTGTGATGCCTGCCAGAAATCCTGAACACAGAACATAGGGAACAGAATTAAAAACATGTAATAGCAGGTCATAGAAGAAATCCTAGTGGGCCAAGATAGTTGTTGAAAGGTAATTTGTAGGAGAAAATTAGTTTTCCAGAAAAAAAAAGGGAAATCGATTCTGCCAGTGGAAGAAGATCTGATTGTTTATTTTTTGTCACCTGTTTTGGGTAACCCTAGGTAGTCTGAGTAACATCAGTCATGCAGGTTCCATATAAAGTAAGCGGAAAAGAAAAAGGATATCTTTTTTAATTTTCCTTTTGTGTATGTCTTGCAATGTTCCTCTACAGTTACTAATTGGCAATATGTTCTGTTTAGAGCACAGGTTGTCCACCTAAACCTTGTGACACATGAGAATTAACAGATTTCTTCAAAATAGAGACTACTAAATTTTAAGGGCTCTGAGGAAATTATGAAAACTCTTTAAAGAGGTACCTAAAATCTAACCCTCTTGATAAGCCTTTTGAATCATTTATGTCTGGGCCATGATCTTGACAGTAATCTCTATACATTTAAAAATTGGTTACATGAGTAATATCACTCAAAGGTCTATATATGTGTACATATAGCAGTTCAGCTTTGTCACGGAATAGGGAAACAAACTGGGCTTCAGTTCTGCTTTCAGTCCTTTAGCTTCTGGTACCACCAGGAATCAGGAACTGTGAAGAGGCACAAAGCTGAAACATAATAAAATAAACAAAACAAAAGAATCTCAAGAATTTTTAATGTAAATAAGGTTAATTTTCAGCCAGCAGCACTGTTTGCTGAGTGACTTTTCATGGTTTTGTGGGATTCTTTTCCCATTTCAAAACATTCTCATTATCCTAATTAGTTGTACTAAAATCTTGGATAATCAGGAACTGTATAGTTATTTAGAAAGCTCATATTTTTCCCCAAGGAACATTGCTTTCAACGAGTGGTTAAACTGAACATTACCAAACGATAAAGAAATCTAAAAATCTTGCATTCTAGTAGTTGTGAAAGACATCTTGTGAACGAACACCTACTACAGCTATAAAATGTATTCATATTCTGAGAGATTTTTTCAGGACTCAATCCAAGCTCTCTTTGGATGGATTGTAGATTTTTGTTTTCTCATTCTTTGGTTAATACACTTTTGGTACAAAATGAAGAGTGATGGAGAAAGAAAGTAAATATGTTCCAACCAAACTGGTTTATTATCCAAAGAATCTATTAGCCATGTGAGAGATACTAGTTTTGAGTCTCTGACCTGATCAGTTAAAACAACAACTTGAACCAAATTCTCTTACATCGAAGTGAGTACTCAAAGACCAAAGCACTAGTTAGTATAGACTGGAGAAGGAATGTCTTTAAGTAGCTGAAGGAAACATAAAGCAAATAAAAAATACAGCTATATTTTATGTAATCTGTCAGTCACAGAAACATTTCAGTGAGTGCAAGTATTAATGTTTGTTGGATCAATTTCTCATGCAGCTAATTCTTTTAAAAGCAAGAAACCTGTCAAAATAGGGCTTTAAAAATAAATGAGGCTTCCAAATGAAGACCAACATGGAGGATTCTAAAGACAAGTGGTGTAATTTGAAAGATAAGTCAAATGTGAGCCACTGCTAAAAAAGGAAGGAAGTAAAAACATTTATAATGGTTACCATTTAGATACACAGAAGAAAAACAAGACTGAAGTGCATGTCTCATTAACTCAGTTTGCCTCAAATCCAGATGAGAAGGCAATAGAGCTGTTATCTTTCACAAATGAATGAATGTAGTTTCTGTAATTATTTAGCTATTATTTATACAAAGGCGGACAAGGGAAGGTGAACACAGAGAAACACAAGCAGTGCATTCAAGAGGTATGGCATTCCAAGGAAAATAGTCTAAAGTTTAGCAATATTCAGAAGGTACTAGGGTACCTAAAGTTGCTACTGGTTAAGCAATCCAGCACAATTTGAACAGTAAAGTGCATTGAGGGGAAAAAGTTCACTGGAAGACAATATAAAATTGAAAAATATTATAATGCATCTCAACTTAATGTGATAATATTTCCCGATGACTGAGTCATAGTCTGGAGACATGGACATGAGGAATCCAGCAGTCCTTTGATAATCATCATCATCATCATCATCATCATCATCATCATCATCTAAATTTTGAAGGAAACAATGAAGCTGTATTGGTTCAGAATCTATCCCTTTCATCAGCAGAGTTCTACTGTCTTCAGATTCATCTTCTTTAACTCAGTTCCTATGGTAAGATGCCGTTTCTTCTCATATCAGACTCAGTTTCCAAATGCCTCAAATTTTTCTTAATTTTTCAGTCGTATTTTTTCATTTGAGTGCCCTTTGTTTGCAGATGTAAATTACCTACTATGCTTTCTGGTGACCAGCTGTATCCATAATTGTTTCTTTTGGTTGCATAGCTGTGCATGCATATTCTGGAAAACCTGCCTCTGAAGTGTGAGTTGGTAACTCATTCATATGCCTAACTTGCAGCGTGTTGTCATGAACATGGTTTTAAAGTTTCG
Organism: Pelecanoides urinatrix; assembly: GCA_013400755.1. Taxonomy (NCBI): domain Eukaryota; kingdom Metazoa; phylum Chordata; class Aves; order Procellariiformes; family Procellariidae; genus Pelecanoides; species Pelecanoides urinatrix. The sequence continues at coordinate 57,468 of VZTQ01008411.1, read as the reverse complement.
ACATAAGCAGCAGACTTTTGAAAATCAAACCATATACCAAGCCAATTTAATTCAACCATGTCTAAAATAAGTACCTTGGAGCAAAGCTAAATTAAACGAGTATCAGTAAGATGGTAAAAAAATCTTACAAATTCAAGCAGTGAAAAATAATTCTAAAACCACGTTGAAACCCATAAGAAGCACTGAAATACCTAAGCTATTCTTTCTTATTTTATTTGGGCTTCAGAAGTCATTTGGTCAATGAGATTTGACAACATCCTCTTGGAAGAAAAACATACACTTGTTTTTTTCGGAATCAATTTTCAGTCTAAAAGGAAAAGCAACATGTAAGCCTATTTTAGTTAAAGTGGATTTTTTAATCTAAAGTTCTTTCTTGAGTCTCTTTAATATTTCTCCTTGCTAAAAAATAACAGTCATTAATGTTGTTTTACTGTCTTTGGTGAGGACCAAGTAAGTTTTTTGTAGCTCTGAACATGGAATAGTATCCAGATTATCAGGTTTGGGTCTAGACCTTGATTTCTTATTTTTCAATATCTAGCAGTTTAGTTTTGAAGATTTGAATGTGCAAAAATAGAGATCAAACCCACACTGAAGTATGCATATAGCTTAGGATACTAAAGACAAAGCCAATGATGAATGGATTAAAGAGGTATTTCTTGGTTTATCTCTCAGGTTGGAATTTATCAAAAATTTGTAGGAAATACAATGGTTGAACAAGAGCAAAAGGGCTCTGATTTTAATTTCTTAAGACGTGTATTATTGCTATGTAGTGTTGCTATTACTGTTAACATTAAAACAGTATTAGACTGAAAATCACTAGGAACACCTGCTATGTTATTAAGTCTCCATCCCCTTCCAGACTGCTTATGAAGTTTACCTGAAATACTGAATAAGTTTCATAAACATGACATCAGCTCCTAACTAAATCAACAGTATGTCTTCTTTATAATTAGAGAAGATGGGGCTGATTTGACTAAAATTGAACGTCTATATCTCAAGTTCTCAGTCTAAGATGTATTTACAGTCGGTACAGTTTAGTGCACAATTCATACCTTCTTAAAGTGAACAGCTAAAAGAAATCAGATAGATCTTATTTTGAAGAGCCATTTATTCCCGTTGACTATGAAAGAAAAGTAAACATGCTAAGCAGTGTACAGTTATGAAGGATACACCTAAAATTATTATAATTTTAGTAACAATAGAGTCATAGAAATGTTGATTGAATGCTACCTATGGAGGTCATCTATCCAAACGCCTGTTCAGATCAGGTCTGTTGCCAACACTAGATCAGGTCATCTGTAGCTTTGTCTAGCAAGCCTTGAAAGCCTCCAGGTTTGGAGGTTCCTCACCCCCTCTGCATAATCAGTTCCACTGTCACTTTGATGTCAGTCTGAACTTACTAAGTCACAATGTGTGAATACTGCCCCTTGCCACTGCCATTTTGCCATGGATTTCTTTTAGCTTTTATTTTTTTTAATTATAAAACTGATTCTAATCTTTATGTATCCAAAGTTATTCTTCCAAAGATGTTGCCAATATAACCCATACAGAGCTGTCTCCCTGAATGTTACCAGCAAAGAGCTGTTTTGCAGAGTATTTATTTTCTTCAGACGAAGAAGTTTTGAAGTGACAGGCAATTTCTAAACCTGGGTAATTCAGTTATCAAATCCATAGTAAGCATCATTTTTTAAAACTTAATGGGCCAGATCCTTCAAAGGCTGTACTGAACAAGCATGACATTTGACAGAATCTTCATTCTGAAAATATTGTTCCTTTGTGCTCACCAGTAAACAGTCTACTTTTGGCTTTCTTGTCACTCTATTATGTTTTTCCAGTGGTACAGGAGTTAACAGGTAGTAATAATATGCAGTAAATGCTTTAGTATGGAGGTGTATATCATAGGCAGGTAACAAAGGTATCACATTTGATTTGTGTGAGAAGGAAAATATTTGCAAAGCTGTTAGTTACTCCATCTTTAAGTCATAAATCTATCCCTTAGAGTTTTTTAGTGTGTTAAGGAAGAAGATTACTGGCTACAGTTCTAGATATATTCTATCTTTCATTCATTCACAACCAGAAGTGGCACTGGGTTTTCAGCCAAATAGCATGTATTTGTTATTTATACAGAAAAATATTTAATTATGGTAGCAATTTGTAGGCCGGTCTGTAGAATAATTTCGTTGAGCTCTTTTTCTTCAGCTTGCATGACTCTCTGCGATTCATTGGATGTGCTTCAACTCTTTTTTCAATATAAATGTAAAGTACAAGGAGAGAAAGAATAAATGTGTATATTTTAGATATTGGGGAAGTCAAATATAGATAACATAGTTCTATCAGAATATAAACAAAGGAAAAAAATTCTGACTTAAATAATGCAGGAAAAAAATGGGAAATACTGTAAAAGACATCCCCAGGAAATAATTCATTAAAAGTTATGCTAATTCTAGTTTGCTTTTGTCCAGGTCCTACAGCCATGACCTTCAGGATCCTAGATTCAGTAACTTACTGCTGTCCATGATCATAAGTTGATACTGGGGTTTGCCTAATGCATGCACTTTTAACTTTAGATTGTAGTCAGTGGTGAACTTATTTTGACCTAAAGTTTAAATAAAGGCACAGTGAAGTCTAAAACTGAGGCTATAGAATGTTTAACATCAAGACAAATTACTGAAATAGTTGTAAAAAATAACTGAAGTTGAGTGCCATGCTAATTAACTTCTCAAGTACTTGCTAAGTACATTGTGTTAAATATGTGACTAGGTTACTGGTACACGGCTTCTACAGTTCTGTTGTTACTATAGATTTTGATGAAATTTATCAATAAGAATTACAATATTTTGGACAACATTTAATTTTCTTTCTTTAACACCTAATAGACATCTGTGTTTTTAATTTCCTTCTTGAGTGTGCTAAATTATATTTGTTAAAAAACCTTATTAAATATCACCACCACCAACAACTAAAAAGTCAAAATTAGATTTGAAAACCATAAATGCCAGAAATGCATCGTTAGCAGGCTATGTCAATCATAATGCTATGGCCTGTTATCTTATGATCAAATAAAATTTGCCTGTGACACTGTATATGATAATCCTTCTTTCCTTTCATTTTGCTTTTGTTTCTCTTAGGAGAAGATATGAAAGCTAGTGTAGGTACTCTTGCTGAAATATTTTATTTCTTTCCATTTAAAAAAAAAAGAAAAAAATGCTTTCTGACATTCTTTCGGTGTGCATAGGTATACTGGTAGGTGTACTGGTGTATATTATTCAAAACAACATGAGTAGTAGACATAAATATTCCATTTGAAGGGAGGAATGTTACCAGCAGAGGTGGAGTGGATGATATCTTGGCTCTGTCAATCCACTGGAATGGCCAAAACACTGGAGCTAGAAGAGAAGAGGAAGAAGCATGTGCCAAATTGGCACATAATTGTTCTCCATTTGAGCAAATGAGAAGTAACATCCAGAATGCAGATCCAGGAATACCGTCCAGAATAGCTCTCTAGTTTCACTTCTGCTCCAGCTGCACAGCTGTGTCCATCTCTTTTTGAAGTGGAATCATAGGTATTAATGAAATATTTTTCCCATAGTAAGAACTTTCGCTTCTGTCCAATAACTAGGGAACATAGATTGTAGTTGCATCTAGATTCATTATTCAAATTCTAATTTATTGATAATATGAGCTTTTCTTCATCACAGATCAACAAAGCACATAGAACAGCATGGTACGTTGTACAAAATCTGTTAGGAAAAATTCAAAATTACACTTCTTCAGTTTTTCTAGTTTCTAGTGGCATCTGATTCATTTCCTCAGGTATTGGTTATCTTCCTTCTTAACTGAGGAGACAGCATTAAACTCAATCTAAGAGTTTAAATTTCTTCTTGACTGTTCTTAGGCACTTTTCCTGTCACTAGCCAGGGTCAGTTTCTAGATAGTTAGAGAATTAAAAAGGCTTTATTCCTGTAAATATTCTGGGAGAGAACAGGTCAGGTTCTCATCAATCCCTCCTCCAGGCTGCTGGCACAATTCCTACATTTGCTTTTTCATTGTTATCTTCATCATATTCAGACTCAAAAGTTGAAGCCCAAAAGTTCAAATTTTTGCCATCCCATCCTTTAATGAATGCTTCTCTCCCTTCTCCTCTAAATATTCTAGAACTATGTGCTGTAAGAAAGAAATGACATGCTTAAAAAATGCAACGCTACGATCAGTGGTACCCTCTATTACAGCATGAAATGTAAATGAAAAAAAGCTACATAAATAATCAATGGCTCGCATGTAGTCGACTTGTAAATGAAAATGAAAATCTGTGTATCATAGGGCATTTCAGTACTTACACTGCTGTGGCTGCAGCCATCTAGATTTTAACATTTTGTTTCAATTGAAAATGCCCATAAAAGTTATGGTAAGATTTGGAAAGCTAGTATTAGGAATAGAATATATTTTATAGCAGAATGTCATTAAACGATTAAAAATATATTCTATGATGGTAAGAGGGACAAGACTTTCTCAAAGGAAGTGTACAAACTCTGATCTGCCCAGGGGGAGGTGTGGGCACCCGGGCAGCTGTCTCTTGGAGTTGTGCTAAGAGAGCAAAACAGTAGGAAAGGCACTCGTGCCACAGAAGTTACACTGGCATTCAGTTTTAAAAGTGTGAAGGAGTACTGAACACACAGATAAAATGGAAGGCACCTCACAAAGAGTTTTTCAAAAGCGTTTCTTCTATTGGCTTTTATGGCATGATAAGGAGTTCTGGGATTTTTTCCCTCCATGAATTCTTAAAATATGGTGCATGTATGTGTGTTGGGTCATTCATAAAACAGAACTTATCCTTAAAGCCACATAACCAGCAAACAGTGTCAGTGGCAAACCATTGCCCAAGTAACTTCTCTGACACTTTTCTTAACGTGAAGGAGGAGAACAACGTAGATTAAAGGGGCTAAATTCAGTATACCATAATGTACCAGTCTTCAGCTTTTTGCTCACTGACAAAGAGCAAAAGTTCAGTTCTCAAACTTAATTGTCAGGAGATCAGGCTAATAAGGATGATATAAAGATAACTAGATAAAGCCATTTCTGTACACAAATATATATAGTCACAGATGCACAGCAAATTCATGCATTTCTGTAGATCTGCTGCTACCATTTTTCCCTTAGAGCTGATTTTTGAGTCACTATTTCATACACACTTTGAACAGAAACTATCAAAAACAGCAATATTAAAAAAATACTTTTATTTCCATACAAACATTCTTGGTTTCTCCCCCCCCCCCCCCCCAAGTCAGGGGAAAACATATCTATTTTAAACTTTGCATTGGTGATTCTGGTATCAGAAGCCATTAGTTGTAAGCATGCAGAAACAAATATGAACATTTTTCTAACTAGCTATTAGCTGAAAATTACAAATGAAGGAAATTCTGCCATAGATCTTGTTCTTAGGAGTGCATATTTCCAACAGGAAGACTTTTACACAATGATATTTGTTAAGCGTAAAACCACTGAAATGACAATGCAGTTGCTGCAGAATTACTGTCCATGTTTTATGAAGAATGCATGATATGTCAGTGTATCTGTCACAGTTATCTGCTTACTTTCAAATTAGCTTTTTATAATGACTAAACAGAATATTATTGAACCAAAGCAATCCAGGGTAAGTAATACTGAAGTATTAGGTTGTTGATAAATGGCTTGGTAGTACCTAGAATACTGTATATGTCAGATATCCAATATCCACATATGTTGTGTTGAAAGTAAATAAAGCTTGCCTTTATTGCCTCAGGAATCTGCCTTAGGAAATGAACTACATAAATGATTATTGGGAGAGAAGGTAGTCTACTTAGTACACTTTGAAAATGGCTCATTTCTGTGGCAAGTTTGTCTAAAGAACTATAAACAAAAAAAGCACATATTTAAACATGTAAGTGGAATATATACCTATAATAAGTGTAACTGTATAGCAAAGCCAATTCCATCAAGCTTTCTACATCAAGCAGTATGGAGAATAACAGCAGAATACTGGCACTGGCTTCTGTCTTTGGGTGTGACTTCTGTGCATAGTTTCAGACCCACAGAAAAATTCATATTGTTTGTAATCAGTGAGGTGGAGGAGTAGGGAAAGGCACAGCATGTTATTAACCGTCCCTGTAAGTTTCAGCAATGCAAGACAACAGCACTTAAATATGGAGAAAAGGGAATACAATAAATGGGAAGGATTCTTGCATTTATACAGAGCTACTGACTAACACCTGAGGTATGATTGCATTATGAAATGTTTGTTTTCAGTACTTACTCACAGGCCTCAGTCTTGCAAATGAGTACACACTTTTTTCCACTTCAATGGCTGACTCGACAGGCTTTCTTGCAAAGAATAATGTGAATGGGTGTTGAAGGACCGGACTGAAATCAGATCGTATGTACAGGTAGCTAACGATCTTCTTATGTAGTGCTGAGAATTAATGTTGTTTCATTATTTTGCTTTCTCTTTTACCTGTGGATAAAATTAAATTCAAAGCCTGAAGTACCATCAGGATAAACTGTGAGATATAGTCTCTCTTTGCAAATTAAAATGGGAATCTTTTAATAATATAATTAACAAGTCTTATATGCTGGGTGATGTTACAGTGTCCTTATCAAGTACTTTAGAATCTGGAGAGACGTGAAAATATCTTCCCTTTGCTGGGTACCTTTTATGCAAACTCTTCTTATATGCCAGGATTAATTGCCTGAGATTAGTCCTTGTCGTACCTTCTATAGAGGCATTAGGAAAGTTTTAACCTAAAACTACTGTGCAGATAGAAGAGAAGTTATAGGGTGAGATAAACAAGAGCAATATACTGTAGTTATTATCCAGTAGCCCACTGATAATCATTGCATTCAATTTTAGGTTAGCAGGGGCTATCCTGACAAAACGAAAGAAGAAAACAAAGTAAATACAATAACATTTGTGCAGCCTTCTTTTACAGTTCAGAAATGGAGCAATGGACAAGCAAAAAGGAATCACCTAGGAATTTCAGGGTAGCACATCAGATTTCATCATCATTAAACAGAAATGACAGTTGCTATGGTTTTCTGACAACCTCCATGGGAGGAGCTGAAAATCTGACTGATGCTCGTACAGGCGAGTTATGCCATTCTTGGTAATTTTTCCTATAGCTTTCTCTATAATGTAACCTCATGTTGTAACTAAAAAGATTCAGGATGTTTCCCCCCTTCTTCTAATAATGTAACAGATTATTAAAATCTTCCAATATTATTCTAATAAATAAAAGAACAAGATGCTTTCATCTTGTTAAACCTAAAGCAGCCACAAATTGAAGAGCCATGATCTATGTAACTTACAAACTTCAGGCTTTAACGTAGTATCTATACTGGATAAAGCCAAATGACTATTCCCAAACTTTATGCAGCTCTCCAAGTTGTAAATGCAGCTCCTGCTGAAGTTCTCAACATACAACTGCTATGGAAGAGAAGGAGAAGTATTCCAGAGTGTCTATAGCCCTCGGATGCCCAGGCAATCAGTAGTAGCTAGCTCCCATCCATGCCTGGCAAAGTGTGTTTCTAAGGAGCAGCAAGACAATGGAAAAAGCAAAAAAACCAGCTACAGTTTTAGTACTCATTATTTTTATCATAACTAATGTTATCTGTAGAATAATTTGACAAAATATTTTAGCTGTAATCTTTGTTATATACCATTATATTATTGCAGCAACACAAAATGATACACAACCAAATTTAAAGTTCTTGGTTTTTTTTGTTGGGAATGAAGATGATAATTATTAATCCCTTTAATGAACAAAAAAATACCCAAACCATAATAAGTGGAAATGTATTTGTGTGGTTGCAATATATCATTTGATATACTAGTAATAGTATTCACAATAAACATATCTGTGACACTAACTTAATCACTTTAAACTCTTGAATACTGCATTGTTATCTTCCTACCTGTTGGTTTGTAGAAAGCTGGAGGCAATATTCTAAACTAATAATGAAAGCCCACCCCACAGACACTGTCCTCCTTATTACTTTTTTTCTTTAGTGATCTGCTGGGAATCCTAAACCTGTGTAGAAATGAGCTTTTGATGGATTTTTATTTCAATGAATTTAGTCTAGTGTTTTTTGACTACACATAAACCTCTAGCATTTGCAAAAATCTGGAGCAATGAATTTGACAATTTAGGTGTACACTGCCTGAAAAATATTTTCCTGTGTTTCTATAGCTCCTATTCAGTAAGATCATTTCCTACTCCAGTATTTCATGCATTATGGGAAAGAATGTATCATCATTTTGTATTCCATTTCAGTTAATACTCTTCATCTGACCATATCTGGAACACCGTTATAATTCAGGAAATTCTGTACATAATCCTATTTCACATATTAGGGTTTTTTTAAGGATTGATGATTTTTATTAAAAAAGCAAACTTACACCCACTCAAAATCCTAGGTGCACAGTTTACTCATAATGTAGCATAACATACTACTCTCAGGCATGACATGATGCCCAGTGTTAGTGACAGAAACATGACATTCTCCATACATTCTCCCTCTTTACATCTGTCATCACTACTGTGAAAAATGAGTACTTTATGAGGAGAGGAGGGGGAAAGGCTGACAAATAGACAGGTCACATTGCAGAAACTTCTTGACAAACTCTCAGAGGGGTGCTGTGTCAAACCTCATGTCATGATTGCATCAGTAGCCAATGCAGTAGCAGACCAAGAGGGGAAACAAAAGGTCATATCCATGGAAGTGATGGAAGATTATTGTTTTGCTGTCTCCTTGCGTCTTTCACTGGGATGGTACATCCATCTGATAAACCTTATCTTATGATTAAGAATCTAACATTTTCAGGGAAGTTTTTGTTCCATTTTATAGATTTCTTTTTGGTGTTCGTTCAGTGCCTAACAAAATGCGGACTGGTCATATGAACCCCTGAACATATGAATAATAAAGTCAAGGGAATAGATCTATGTTACACCAATACATGCTCTGTGAAAGATAATTTCCAGTTGTTATAACAAGTAACATCTCGTGAGGCTACAGCCTAAAAGTTTTTTTAAAAAAGTATGTCCTTTTTCAAGGACTGGGTGGAGACAAATTTAAGAACTAATCATTGTGGAGAAAGAACTTAATTTGTTATAAACTTCAATAAGTTTCCAAACATTTCCTCCCACCCTAGCTTTCTGGGTCTCTACTCCCCAGCCCTCTTATGAGGGTTTTAGTATTTTTAGTTCTCCCCATAGTGTTTGACTCTTAAGAAAAGTCTCCAATAATGTGATATCAATCCTCACAAAGAACTGGAGATGTGTCTGGACTTCATCTCCATTCTTTCTTCAAGTGTTTTTGTCACAAGATGTGGAAAAAAGATGCAATTAAACAGAGCATAATTTGCTAGTTTTCTTTGCAGAAATGCTGTTCTGTTACATGAATTTCAATGCAGAACAAAACATTTTATCATGTTCTTCATTATCTGAAGAACTGGTGTGATTCCATCTTGAAATGATTTGGCTGATAAAAGCTAAGAAAACAGGGATCCTTGTATCATTCAGTCCCCATGTAAACTCTTTCATCTTTTAAACCTGTCCTATTTGCCTGCCTCTGCTTCTTGTTCTGACAGATATAGCCAATAGTTAGGAAAAATAATATGTAAAAGAGTATCTTAAAGAAAAATGCTTCAGGAATATTTCTCTCTCATAGATTTACATTTATTTAGGTAGATTTATTTTCCACGATTTGCAGAATGTCCAGTCACATTTTAATGGTTATTCAAAACCAGCGTAGTATTCTTGGCTACATAACACAGTAAGCAATAAAAAGGCATTTTTTTCAGTAAGTGTATACAACAGATACTCAAAAGACATTTCTCACTGAATGTTGCCAAAGGCAAAATGTAATCTACTGGCAAAATGGATTATTGAAATGTTAGAAAGATACAATTACCCAGCCATGTCGTCAACCATCAACTGTTCCGTGAAAGGCAGCCTTGAAACTAGTCAAGTCTGTGCTGATGTCAATACAAAGATGCTGAAGGGCTATCCTGAGAAAGAATCTAGTAATAAAATATCAGTACAAGGAAATTTGAAGCTATTAATTATGGCATCTTGCAACAGGTGTTTTATGATGACTTTTTACACCCAGGAAAGCAAGAACATCTAATCCCTAGAGTTATTAGAAATGTTTCTTCTGCTGTGGTGTTGTACTATGCATTCTGAGCTCTCGTTGAAAACTTATCAGCTTATTGAAACAGGCATTACTGAAGTGAGCATTTAAATTCAGTATCACATAAAAGACAATGAGCTATTTATAAAGCTATATAAAAGGAGAATGTAAAAAAAGAAGATAATGAACCATCTGTGAAAATGATCTTGACTGCCATGACTTCTGGTCTTGTTAATGTCACCTGTGCAGACAGAATTAAGATTGAAGATGTTGGTGAGGAAAAATAAGTCTTATGGTATTTGAGGGATAAATGGGAGGATCTAGGAAATTGTGTTAACCAACTAGTGAGCTTAATATATGTGTAACTGGGGCAAGATTTATTGGCTCATGACATCCATTTTTAAATCATTCCTGTATGGAATTATTCCCTTTGGGATCCTAAACAAAGTCTGCAAAGACAGCACTCAAAAAAATTCAGAGAAGACTGGAGTGAAAGAGAGCAGAGAGTTTGATGAGGAAGAGATACAAGCTGGAACTAACGAGCCCCACAGTTTAATGAATCATTCCTAAAACCAGACAGGAGTGTCATTATCTACATACCCTTGTTATCTGTGAAACCTCAACAGAAATGGATTATGCAGACATTGCATTATGACAGCATGTATAGAGTTTGCCCCACTGGCTGAGAAATGCATTTCTCTGGCAGAGACATTTGTTGCTTGGTTGTGTTTTGGGTATTTTGTGTGACCGATATTCTGTTCTTCCTTATGGGTGCAATTGAGCGGGTGCACGAGTTAGAAGTGTATTCGGGTGATGATTAATCTAGTGTTTTCCTAAGGGTATTTGGTTTTGCACATAATAAGGCAACTCAGGTATTTGTGAAAATGCCAGTTGAATTGGGAAGCAGTTTAACCAATTCCCCAGGAGTCCAGATGCTCCATCTGTCTGCTCAGGAAAACATGTGGGTATGGTTACAGTTGCCAATATTGTCCAGTCCTCTGTATGTCACCACAGTGTTAACGGGGTCATTTCACTGTGCTGGGAATCCACATACCTTGAGTTAAATTTATAGCCATATCAACTGAATTCTTGCTTTAGAGCTACTTTTGAAATGGGAACTTAGGACTCAGTAATTTAGAGCCTTTTTTTTCACTGATTTGTGCTATATTCAGTTTGTTCCAAACTGGATTATCTGTAGGATTGTTTGTTTGTTCTTATCCTGTAAAAAGTCAAAACCAAAACCAAATCAGAAACCAAAATCAAAACCAGCTCTGAGTGAAGTTTTCCCTGAATTCAGCTCTGTGGTTTTATGCACTGAAAATTCATATCTTGAGAACTGCTTGCAGTTCTGGTCTCCGTGCTTCATGGAGGACATAGCAGAGGTAGAGAGAAGGTACAGGAAGGTATAAGAAAGAGCAATTAGTGTGATTGAAGGGATGGAGTAGCTTTACAAAGTGAGACTGAAAGGTCTTGGTTTGGAGAGGAGAAGGCTAAGAGGGGATATGTCTCAGGTTTATAGAATCATGAAGGTAGTAGATAAGGTGAAGGTCAAACAATTATTCACCAAATCCCACCACACTTTAGAGCTTTCAGAAAAACTAGTCGATGATTAATTTAAAACCCAGACTTGTGCTGGTACTCTCTAGGCTGGTCTGAGAGGGTGGCTGGGCTGGGCTTGGCGTGAGCTGGGTTTAGCAGGCAGTCCCTGTGGGACAAACAGTCCCCAGGGATACGGGGGGCTATAGGGGCAGCCTGCAGCCCTTCCCTAGGAGCAGGGACAAGGGAGAAAGCTGGGCAAGAAAGTACATAAAGATGGCCCAAGACTAAGAAGAAGGAAACCCCACCATAAATATCACAGTTCCTCAGGACAAAGACCTAGGGATGACAATGACTTGTCACAACCTTCCCCCCCACCCAATTTTTGAGGAAGACTGATACTGTCAAGTATAGGGTGCAGAGGGACATCGGAAGGGTGAGCATAACACCAGGGAAGAGGGTTGGACACTAGGAAGGACTTTCTTAAAATATAAATAATTTTAACTATTATTATTAAAGATTTCTTGATTTTGATAATTTGAACTACTAGAAAGCAAAACATTAATTGAACTGTTTATAAATTATTGGCTTCATATATGACACATTCCCTTTTTGCTCATTTCAATGTTTTGAATGTGACACTGCCTCTCCTCCCAGAGTCCTTCTGTTCAAAGGATGTGAGGGAGAGTGTGGCAGTGTCAGGTGCTGTCTCTCTGCAAAATGTGAGTCACATGCACCGAAGTGATATAAGTTGCAGCTGCAACCCATGTCTTTGGATTCTGCTCAAGGTTGTTCAGTCCAGGTGCTCATGACTGTGGAGGTGGCCATAAAAATAATCGTGATTGCTGTAGTCTTGATGAAGCAAGGTTCCAGCAGATGTATTTGATTCTTCTTGGTTTAGGAAAGGTGGGGCAGGAGAAAAGCCTGTGCAGGAACTGCTGCTCCTGCTGCTGTTGTGCTCAGTGGGGCCTTCACATAGACACAGAGAAAATGAGGAATCAGTCCTTCTCTCCCTGCACTTCTTGTGGGTTCTGGAGAGTGTGTGGGCATGGACAAGCTAACATAGCCAGGCTGACATGCTCCTCCTAAGTACCTGTCTTGTATGTGGTGGTAGTGTTGTGACTACTGAAGTAAACATTCTTGGTTTCTGACCAGTGTTTAGGGTAATAGTGTATTTCTTATGATTCTGCTCCTGTTTATAATTCCTATAAATTTCATCAGTGCGGTATATTAAGATATGTTAAGTTCATAATGGGAGCTAAAATGGACACCCATGCCATCTGCTACGATGATCTCAAAATACAGATCATTAGCTATTGTCTAACTGGTCTTGGAAAATACCTTGACCAAATAAGTGTATAAAGCTGATTACTCCAGAAAAAAATGTCTTGAAAGTGCAAAGCCTGTATTTCCTTCAGTACAGTTGCTTTCAAAAACATATGCAAATATTTCTCGGAAAAGAAAGCATTTAGCTGAAGCTTGGCAATTAAATGTACTTACTAGGAAATTAAATATATGACATTCTAAAACCATACTTAAGTTGTCACATTGGTGTAGTTTATGTACTAAAATCAGACCTCTGGCTTGTCAGCTGTTTCCACAAGAATTAATTCACAACAAGTGACCTCCTTGATTTTGCAAAATAAAGGTTCTTAAGTTCATAAGTGGAGTCCATGGATATTCTTTATTCTTGGTGTTTTATTTGTGTCATTAATTAATAACTGTGCCATTTGTTTCTCCTTGGGCAAATTACTGGCAAAATAGCTATTGGATGGACACTGAGATTTTTAGATTTATTTCTTAATAAAATGGTTGTCACATGCATTTGAGGAATTTTAAAGATCAATTAATATATTGGTCACATACATAAACACAGGAACACACACACAAATAGATATACATATCCACATATATCCCTACAAATACAGAGAGAAAGAAACAGAGAGCATGCCAGTTTCTTCAGGAAAATTTAGCTGATTCTCTTTTTTAAACAGAGTTAAACTGTGGGGATCTCATTCCCAATAATCATCTACCATGGTAAGGAAACCACTGTCTCCTTTTCACTAACCCATGTATATTGTAGCAGCAGAGCAATAAGAGATAAAGCAAAGACCTTGAGTCACAGCATTTTTGTAACTATATAAAAAAAGTTAATTGGGAGATTTGCATGTAGACATCAAGCAATGTTCATATTATGCATGTCGTAGTGACATTTATACCCATGTATTTCACCAGTGCTGCATTTTTTGTTTGATTTCTTCCATTACAGGATTTGTACATATGTTTTTTAATTCTGTGAAAAGCTAAGTGTCCTAGAAGATGAACAGAGTTGTGAGAGAGAACTGGATATGAAATAAATGGTGATGATTTATCAGTAAGAAAGGAGGAATAAATCAGATATACACCATATAAACAATCAGAATTAAGCCATTCTAGTCTAGTGGCTGGAATAGTAGTTTTATAGCAAGATGGTAAAGACACTTTTTTAACCCTACCTGTCTCAGACAGTAAGTGCTCCACCAAAGGTACAGATAGTACAGACTACATTGTTTAGAATACAGATTCATCTTTCTTGGAAAGCTATCTGTCTGAAAATAACATTAAAAGAACCCAATATTAAGTATTTCACATTAGATTATGTTTCTTTATAACTGTTTTAATAATATTTAGAATAGTTTATTCTTGATGTTTTACTATCTTTTTTTGTGTGTTTGTGGTTGTTATGGAAATCAATATTTTAGAGCTTTTTATGCTTCAGTAGTTTTTTGTGAGTTTTTTTTTTAAATAAGTGGCATTGGATAGGTAGCTTTTATGTGAAGATTATCTCAAAGCCCAAGGAAATGATTAAAACAATGAAAAGACTTACCAGAAACCCAAAAATGACAAAACAGCATGCTAAAATATAAGAGTTGGCAGAAATTAGGCGACAAACTGCTGCTCAGCAGCTGAAAGTCTCCTTCATGTCCCTCTGTTCTGCGTGACACCCCCTGGCAGTGAGGGGCTGAGCGGGTGCATTGGGGACGTGCCTGGGAGCTTGCTGGACGCAGCTCTGCATTCCCGGTCCCGTGATTTCTCTGCACTCCCGATCACCTGTGCTGTTGGAGGATATCTCAGGGAGAACGGAGCTGTGTGAGATCCTGGCATGCACTGTGGGTGACGAGCATCTGAAAGTTTCCTTATGCTGACTCTGAACTGCCACAAAGCCATTCCCCTGCTGCCACCTCGCCAAAAGTTCTGCATGGGGCTGCATGTGACCAGGCAAGGTGAAGCGCTGCGTACCCAGGTGCTTTCCTATTTTCTCATTCTGCAACATACTGTCAAAA
The DNA here is from genome assembly GCA_013400755.1 of Pelecanoides urinatrix. NCBI lineage: Eukaryota > Metazoa > Chordata > Aves > Procellariiformes > Procellariidae > Pelecanoides > Pelecanoides urinatrix. The sequence goes on along the minus strand of VZTQ01008411.1, from coordinate 42,448 downwards.
CACTAACGAACAAAAAAAAGATACAAATATGAATGAGATCCTGAACCCAGAAACAGAGATGAAAATCTCTGTATCAACAGCTCGGTCCCCTGGGCCATTTGATCTCTTTTAGAATGGGTATCCAGCATGATGTCACCTTTCTTATCTCCTTACAGCCTGGTGGTAGCTATTACAGACTCATCTTTCTGTTGTTGTTACCAGTTTCCTTATGCTTTCATTGCTTTCTTATGCATATCTTAGTTACAGTAGAAGCCATTTTGACACATTTAACCTTTAAAAATAAATCAGGTTTCCTTTTTTGAACTTCAACATTGCACATTTTGGAGAACCTTAAACTAATGGTCTGGAATTTCTTCTTAACAAATCAAATCCTTAATTAAGAGTTGAAGCTTCTACAGCAGTTAAGCCATAAAAATCCTTCCTCTCCCACCCATTTTTTTTCTTCCTATCTTAACAATTGCAGAAACACTGATTTTTAAACAGCAGAGTGGACAATGTAGAGAAGAAAAATACCTTGAGAGTTTGTAGACAGTGCTATTATCTTTTAGGTAGAATTTACAAACAATATGTGGTTCACCAAAAATAGTTCTATAAAATTCTCTGTTAATACCAACCTTTATTTCCATTGTCTATACCAAACAGCAGCTTTGACATTGGACAAAAGAATTTCTTTAAAGGGGGAGAAGGGACCCAGCCCTTCACACTAGACCTACTTCATCCATTTTCCTAACCGCAGTTTTAATAGCTAATCATATCTTCATGCTTTAGAAGAAGTGGCTTTATAAAATCCCAAGATTAAAGCTCTTTCAGATTTATTATTTATTTAAGAAGAAATTCCCCTTAAGTTCATAAAATGTGTGAACTCAGGCAGACAGCCCATTTGAAATTAGATTAGGTACTTTGAGACATCTGAAAAGGTATGAGTATTTTATCAAAGAGAGACCTGAACCAGCCAGGGCTGGGCATACAACAGGCTCTCTCTACCCTCTCATTTTGAATTAAAGGAAAGGGAGATCACTCAGCACTTCAAAGGATCTCAGGCTCTCAGCTTTGTGGATAAACAAATCAGTGGCCCAGTTCTGCTTGTGTACAACTCAGAGGGAACAGTCAGGGATATGTTTTTAAAAAGAAAATTTATTTAAAAATTCACTATTTTTTCATAACCTAATTCTGTTGATGTAGGACAGAGACAGTACACTTGCATAAATAGGACACGTCTAGTTGAATTAAGTTGTTTCTGAGCTATGGGAGAGACCTACCTTTTTTTTTTTTTTTGGTCTCGTCCACATGAATTGGTAGAACTCTAAATTTTGTGTGTGTGTGCTCATTTTCAGTATTTCGATTGACACTTTTTTCTCCCCTGAGGTAATACTGAAATGCTTAACACAGGTCAATCATTTTGTAGTTTCACAGAGATTTTTATTACTGTTTGTTTTCTTCAGTCTCTTTATTTCATTGTGATTAGCATCTTCTAATTTTAAAAGAATACATTATGGATACCTAGGTGAATCCATTGTAGTATATTCCCAAGACCTATCTTATTAATCACGTCTTTAATTTTGAAACTTAGAATGCTGTCAGTTGCTTTCATGCTGCCCTCTGTTTTCAAGGTGCCTCTGTCACGTGTGCTGGGACTGTCCGTGGTACTGTCTGTTTTCTCTTGCCAAGCCCCTGGGGGACTTCCAAGCTATCTTGTGCAGCCATTTTATATTCAAAGTATACTATAAATTCAGATAGAAAAATATTAAAATATCAATATAATCGATAAGCACTTCTCCCTCAAATATTATTTACTTAAAAACCTACTCCAGCAACATAGTAGTTTATGTAAAAGTTCATAATGTCAAGCTGGGCTATACAATAATACCTGAAGTGTGTACCTAAAGAAAAGTTAATCCTGTGTCACCATAGAGAAGCAGAATGCATAGGTAGCTTATGAGACATTGTAGTTTATATTTGGAAATCTTGGAACTAAGCTTTTACACTTAATGTACCTCAACCAACCATAAATGTTATCCAAAGACTAAATAACGGATACCATCTTTCCATAGAAAGAACTTTTAAACAAAATACATGCCTATTTTCTAATGAACAAATATTATCTACAATATTATATATAATTCCTTAGAATGTATTTACTGTTTCATGTTTGCAGTCTGTCAGCACCATTTAACTGTCTGAAAATGCAGTCCACAAAGAATATCCCTCTCATGGTATAGCATAACATTTGAAGAGATTGGCATTTTAGTTTGTGAAATGGGTGATATTTTCTGTATGGATTCTTATGGAAACCTGTGATAATATACAAAAAGGAAAAAATTGTAATGTTTTACATAGCTCTAAAAAGAGTATAAATATTTATTCCAAGCTGTTGGATAAGTAAAGTATTTCATATGATATTTGAAATGTGTAATAAGTAAGCATAATTGCTATTGTTACTGATAGTAACTATAATCAAAATGGCTGACAAAGAGAAATTTTATCTTAAAAGAAAACATGCTTTAATTTTTCACTTTTCCTTTTTTCTTTTACTTTCTTCAAGAAGCAGTAGGCAGAGAACGAAAAATCAGCCTGAAAAATAATTCTTTTAATTTTGTTTAAAAAAACCCAAAACCTTTACCTGGAATTACTTTTCCTTTCCCCTTCCCTTCCCTTCCCTTCCCTTCCCTNTTTTCCTTTTCCTTTTCCTTTTCCTTTTCCTTTTCCTTTTCCTTTTCCTTTTCCTTTTCCTTTTCCTTTTCCTTTTCCTTTTTTTTTGACAATACTTTTTTTAATGACAATCTTTTTTTTTTTTTTGCTTGCTGTCTTTTGTTCTTATGGTGCAGAGGTAAAAAATATAACCTTTTTTGTATACTGGCACAAGCAATGTGCCAATGAATTACTTTTTTCCCTGGAATTTAGCAAGGTTCTATTTAAAATGGCATCTACATTATGTGTTTTCCCCCTATATTTGTTTCCTTTGAAGAAGTTCAGACTGATTTTCAAATTCAGAAGCATGATGTTTAATCAGACTTTTTTCTGAGATGAATCATTGCAGATTATAAAAAGATCACTAGAATCAGAGTGTGACATTTTAAAGCGTACATGCAATGGTTTTAGCTCCAAATTTCACTGTACACGATTTTGTGGAGACTCACATGCATACAACCTGAACTTTTCATATAAGACTGTTAGGGCAGAGGCATATATAGAAATCATAGTTTTAAGCCTGCTTTAGCATTTGAATATTACTTGTTTCTGTTATTTTATATGAACTTTCACTCAGAAAAGTCAGAAAGAAAAAACATGATTTTTTTTTTTTTCAGACAAAATGTTTGAAATATGTCATAGAACCGGTTTTGGTTAATAACAAGGTGCAAGTTTAAGTTGCAATAATAATAATTATATATAACCTCAGTAATGATAAAAATGCAATGGAAGCAACTTGTGTAAATAAAAACTACCTTAATGTACTATTGTGGTTGAGAATTGCTTAAAATGAGATAATGTAGATAAAATGAGATCTAAAGACATCTAACAGTTGTTTTGTTTTTTTTTTCTTCAAATCTTTCCCCAGTGTGATGTTTCTGGATACTTAGCTCCATTGAGATAAAAAAGTACTTTCTTCTTAACAGGAAATTATCAGCTTACTGTGAAATTGTGCAATTGTAGCTACATGCACTTCATATTCTCTCTGCTATGCAGAACTGAAGGTCTGTTTTATTTTTCCTGATTATTGTTTCATCTTATTCAGTTTTCACTCCTTTTTTTTTCTAAATTTGATTTACTTTATTATCATCTTAATGTTTTCCACTTACAATATGATGATTTTCCTAAATCCTAGGAAATTATGTTGGCCAATAATGTTCATTTACATGTTTGCATTCAATAAAGAGGAGGAAATGATTTTAGCTTTGAGTGGATACATTTCAAACTATTTAAAATAATTTGGAAGACAGTAAAGTTGAAGTGCTTACTGGCTAATGAACATGCAATCTGAATGCTGTCTTCAGTTTAGCCATTTTCGAACTAGTAAGTGGCTGACCTTACCCGTATGCAAATGGCTATACAGAGATGAAATTAGTAACTAATGCTGGATTTTATCTTGACAAATTTAGGTTGCATTCTAGAGTGATGCTTTGTACGTGTTTAGCACCTGCTTTTCAAATCAGTTTGAAAAATAATAAATGGAGTATTTGCTGTTTCTTTGATTTTTGAAGATACATTTCTCATGGCATAATGACATAGAAACTTAGGAAGGTTTTGAACCTACGACCACAGAAATCAGTGACAAGGCTCCCAGTGATGATATGATGCAAACCCGTGGATTCTGAACACAAGGAAAGTAATAGGGATGCTGGGGGTATAAAAAAAAAAAAAAAGAAGCTGTGGGTATAGAAACTAATTCAGCAGAGGTACAAGCTGAGGTTTCAGTTTTTCACCTTGAAGTTCTAGGGATCAGACAAAACTTGCTACCGAATTCTGAAAACAATGATACAGTAAATCTGATACATAAACAAATCTACACAATGCCACAATGACNTCCCCAAGCCTGTAACGTTGCCTGGGGTTGTTGTGGCCAAAGTGCAGCACCTGGCACTTGGCCCTGTTGAACCTCATGCAGTTGGCCTCAGCCCATCGATCCAGCCTGTCCAGGTCCCTCTGCAGAGCCTTCCTACTCTCCAGCAGATCAACACTTGGCGTCGTCTGCAAACTTACTGAGGGAACACTGAATCCCCTCATCCAGATTGTTGATAAAGATATTGAACAGGATCGGCCCCAGAACTGAGCCCTGGGGAATACTGCTCATGACCAGTCTCCAGCTGGATTTAGCTCCATTGACCACAACTCTCTGGGCTCAGCTGTCCAGCCAGTTTTTTACCCAGCAAAGAGTGTACCTTTTTAAGCCATGAGCCGCCAAAATCACTCCCTTCACCCCCTCACCTTATTACAAACAAATATATAATAGTAATCTGTACATAAATGTGTCAAGCTCTACATTAAAAGCGTTCTTCTACAGGCAATTCTCATAAAGTCTCACTGCTCTGGTGGTTACAAAGCTGTATTTGTTTCCACCTTAATTTAATTAATTTAATTTTCCTTTCTTTTCTTGTGTTAATAATTTCTTTTCGTAAAGCTTCTGTCCCCTCATCTCACTTTTCCCTTACCCAATATATAACAGTCAGCAAACATCTTTCTTGCTTTTTGCTAAATCAAAAAAAGAGTACATTTTCTAACGATAAAAACTCTCCTTTCTACTTATTTCCTTGTCTGTATATGTTCCATTCTGAAACAGCCTTTCTTGGGCAAGAATGAATTTTACAGAGTTGAAAAAATGCTTTTGCCAGGCTCTTGTAAAGTGGTCAATTTCTCTTAATTTCTTCAACTATTTGTAAACTCAAAAACTCTCCTGAAGTCTTGCACGTTATTATGGTCAGACTAACCTCTTTTCCTGTTACCTCAGTCTTTAATAGTCAGAGCAGTTACCCTCAGGGTACTCAGCCCCCTAAGCTGGAAGACAGGGACAGCGAGCAGGATAAACCCCCCATAATCCACGAGGAAGACATTAACGACCTGCTATGCCACCTGGACCCTCACAAGTCTATGGGGCCGGATGGGATCCACTCGAGGGTACTGAGGAAGCTGGCAGAGGAGCTTGCCAAGCAACTCTCCATCATTTACCAGCAGTCCTGGTTAATGGGGGAGGTCCCGGATGACTGGAGGCTTGCCAACGTGATGCCCATCTTCAAGAAGGGCTGGAAGGAGGATACGGGGAACTACAGGCCGGTCAGCCTGACCTTGGTGCCGGGGAAGATTATGGAGCAGTTCATCTTGAGGGTGCTCACGAGCCATGTCCGGGACAACCAGGGGATCAGGCCCAGCCAGCACGGGTTCATGGAAGGCAGGTCCTGCTTGATCAACCTGATCTCCTTCTATGGCCAGGTGACCCGCCTAGTGGATGAGGGAAAGGCTGTGCATGTGGTCTACCTGGACTTCAGTAAAGCCTTTGACACTGTCTCCCACAGCATTCTCCTAGAGAAGCTGGCGGCTCACGGCCTAGACAGGTATATTCTTCGCTGGATAAGAAACTGGCTGGATGGCCGAGCCCAAAGAGTTGTAGTCAATGGAGCTAAATCCAGTTGGCGGCCGGTCACGAGTGGTGTTCCCCAGGGCTCAGTTTTGGGGCCAGTGTTGTTCAATATCTTTATCAACGATCTGGATGAGGGGATCGAGTGCTCCCTCAGTAAGTTTGCAGACGACACCAAGCTGGGCGGGAGTGTTGATCTGCTGGAGGGTAGGAAGGCTCTGCAGAGGGACCTGGACAGGCTGGATCGATGGGCCGAGGCCAACTGCATGAGGTTCAACAGGGCCAAGTGCCAGGTGCTGCACTTTGGCCACAACAACCCCAGGCAACGTTACAGGCTTGGGGAGGAGTGGCTGGAAAGCTGCCCAGAAGAAAAGGACCTGGGGGTGCTGATTGACAGCTGGCTGAACATGAGCCGGCAGTGTGCCCAGGTGGCCAAGAAGGCCAACAGCATCCTGGCCCGTATCAGAAATAGTGTGGCCAGCAGGAGTAAGGAGGTGATCGTGCCCCTGTACTTGGCACTGGTGAGGCTGCACCTCAAATACTGTGTTCAGTTTTGGGCCCCTCACTCCAAGAAGGACATTGAGGTGCTGGAGCGTGTCCAGAGAAGGGCAACAAAGCTGGTGAAGGGTCTAGAGAACAAGTCTTATGAGGAACGGCTGAGGGAACTGGGACTGTTGAGCCTGGAGAAGAGGAGGCTGAGGGGAGACCTCATCGTGCTCTACAACTACCTGAAAGGAGGTTGTAGCGAGGTGGGTGTTGCTCTCTTCTGCCAAGTAACTAGCGATAGGATGAGAGGAAATGGCCTCAAGTTGTGCCAAGGGAGGTTTAGTTTTGACATTAGGAGAAATTTCTTTACTGAAAGAGCGGTCAGGCCTTGGAAGAGGCTGCCCAGGGAAGTGATGGAGTCACCATCCCTGGAGATATTTAAAAGACGTGTAGATGAGGCGCTTAGGGACGTGGTTTAGTCGGCATGGTGGTGTTGAGTTGATGGTTGGACTCGATGATCTTAGAGATCTTTTCCAACCTTAATGATTCTATGATTCTATGATTTGTGGAGGTGGGGTAGCAGGAAACCTATTTCAGTTCTACTTTTTTATATCTCATGAAGGAACTTCTGGGTCTGTTCTAGCAAGTTGCTGATGTGTTGGTAAGAAATAAAAAGGAAACATATTTCTGAAAGCCCTTTTTGTTTTATAAATTACTGATGTTTTTGCATCCAAGTTTGGGCTACCACCAGGGCATGGATTAAACAGAGGATCTGTAAGGAGTTAGACAACAAATATGTTTTTAAAGTCTGTAACAGAGAAAAAAAAAAATTCCAAATGATTCACTGTTACTGCAGTAATTTTGGAGACTAGGGAATAATAGCTGAGTGTCAAGTTGTTAATTTGTTCTGGCCATGTTGGTCCAGTATTATAAACAATTTCCTCCATTTCCAAGGAAGAATTCCTGGGGGATAGGAGTGCAGTGAATACACTATGCAACTATTCTTCTGTGTCCCTCTGTGTTACAAATGTGTTTGCTCTTGCGTTTCACCAGACTCACTCTGAAACTGCATATGGAGGGTGAGTTCCATTTGTTCCCTTTTGTTTTTCCCATTTGATCAAAAATACTCATCTATTCATCTTTTTTGAAGGAAAATATATTCATTATATTTAACTGAACTGGCAGAGCTTCATAAATATTTGTTTAGTAACTTAGTAGATATATACTGTTGAATGGATTTTTAAGAGGGATATTAAATTTTCCTGCCGTTTCTAAGCCTGATGTTTTTTGGGCAGCCCAAAATTGTAAATGACAAGAAATTTGATGCCATCGAAAGTAGTGATAAACATTAACTTCCTTCAGTAAGAAAAGGTCTGTTCATTTTTTTCAGCAGCTTCAATATGACAATCATATATTTAAAAAGGCATTCTTTAAAGCCATTTCTCACCTTCTTTATTATTTTGGCCATCAAAACAAACATTTTTATGTTTAAGATGAAAGCAAAGTATGCTTCTGTTTAATCATGCTGACGAGCTTTTTTTTTTAATATTTAGGTTTTCAATTAATGAGTACAAATATTGAAGTTTTGTTTCAGTCAAATTCTGAAAATTTTGGGGGGCTTATATGTTAAACTTCAGTCTTTAACAGCATCCAGCAACCCAAAGCAGTACTAACACCAATGATTTATCTTATTTTTGCATGCATGATCAGAAGACTTTTACGTTGTTAGTGATATATACATATACTTTTAAATTCTCCCACAATGAATGGCTGCTAGTGAGAAGCCAGGGTTATGGTCAAATGACACTAGTGTTTTCAGCTGCATTACGCCCTGAAGGTTTTCCCTGTTCCTCATGTTCAAGGTCAAAAGGTAGAAATTTTTTTACTCTTGTTCTTCACCAAAGATAGAAAAGGAACTACAGATAAATTATATGTTAGCATCCTACATTGGGAAGGGCACCAACAGAGAGTGCAATTAAATACATAGTTTATCTCCTTGCTCTCACATTTAAAGTTAGGCACATTTCTGAGTACCTAATAACTAGGGCACAGGAGAACCACTTCCTTGTACGTTTTAAATTTTAAACCAGATGTTTTAGTTTTATGGGAAGCTTATAATCAAGGTAGGACCCACATGCAATTCCACATTATTCAACATTAATCTGATCTCTTTCCCATTAATATCAAAGATAAACTTCCCAGTTACTCTGTGGGAATAATATACCTTTTTTCCTAATGAGCATGAGATGAACATAAATAGAATTTCAGTATTAACTAAAATTAATAGAAGAAACATATTTTAAGTAAGTATGTTGAATTAATTCAGAATTTTTTTCCCTTTTCATTATGCCTATATGGCTGCCTAAATACATATTTGATGTGATTGGCAAACTACTAATCTCACTTAATTTTGCAAAGATTCATGTTGAAGAATCTGTTTTCATTCAGCCTGTGATAAGGACCATTTCAGTTTATGGGAGTTGTAGGTACACATGAAGACAGCAAAATACTTAATATTTCCTTAGTTTTGATCTGTTCAAGTATTGGCCAAGAAGCATTGAAATTTTTGTCAGCGTTCACAAGTGAAATCACAGAATAAAACATGAATGTAAGATTTTCTGTTATTAGAAGAGGCAGTACATTATATTGGAGTATAAATACATGTCAGTAGTTTTCGGTGAATTTTATTTTATATGCTTATTAAATAATTTCACTTTGAAGGAATTTCACTGCTGTAAATTCCTCATGAAAAAAAAAAGTGTTGAGACTTCCCCATATGTAAAGAAGACAGCAGTGTTAATGCTTGTTATGATGGACTGAGGTTTTAATTCTACATGCTTAAAAGTGTAGGAACTGTATTTCCTCAAGTACTATGGGATTTTAACCCCTTTTTTTTTTACCTCATATGAGAAATAACAGATATGGAAAAATAAGATTTTCTGACAACTTATCCCATAAGTTATCTTAGATGTTAAAATCCTATTGTGATACAGTGAACTGTAGTCTTGATAACTCTTCCTTTCCTCTGAAAATAATTATTAGAATATGAAACAATTTTAATCACTTTTTTTCGTAACAGCATTTAGAAATCTTATTCGGCACAAGTTAGCAATCTTGATGGAGCTGGAAACCAAAAAATGAACTGAAACAACCCTATAGAGTTAACCTGTAAGTATACTTACTGGCAAAATTTTCCTAATCCTTGTTGCAGCTGCCTAGTGCTCTATTCCCTACCACCCAGTGATGGGATCTAGCTTTATGATTTTGAAAAAAAGAGAAAAAACAAGCTTGGGTGACTGCTGTAAAATAATTTTTAGTATAAAGGAAACTGAAAATACTACAAAAAGTAATTCATTTCTTCTAAATCTTCTTCAATGGTAATTAATTGGTACTTCAGCAAATATTCAGCCTTGTTAGTCTCATAAAGGCATCAGCTTTGTAATTATCAGAGCCAGGCTTACTCCATTCTAACAAATTTGGAAAACATAGTGCATGATGTGTATGTCACTATGGTTTTAATTCACTTAATAATGTAGCACAGAGAAGAATTTCAAAGGGATGTATAACTTCATTGATTTTGATTTTAAATTATCATTAGTAGACCACACTTTATGACGAGGTTTACTCCAATATTCTACCAATCTCTACTAAAGGCCTAAAAACATCATAAATTCTTTAAAATATAACTCAAATGGCTAGTATTACAAACATAGTTTTAATATATTCTAACTGATTCTTAGGAGACACCAGAGAAATAACCAACCTAGCTATTATTCAGGAGTCATTACATTATGCAAAAATATACAGTTGTTATTTTTATTCATAGGACAAGATGTAAGTTTTCTGTTTGGTTTTGCTTTTTTTTTGCCACTGAGATTGTGAACAGAAACCAGAATTGTATTAACATTATATTAATGTTAATTAATTTACTAGCTACAGTGGTGTTGAACACAGTTTTTGCCATTACTTACAGAAGGCCACAGGCTGTGGGCTGCCCTGCCCATGCAGGTCCCGGGGGGTGGCTGGGCTGCCCTTGGCCTGAGCGGGGCTGAGCTGGGTTGACCAGGCGCCCGGTGGCCGAGCGCCCATTGCCCAGCCTGTCTGAGCTCCAGCTCTGTGAGTGTCCCTGGGGAAGGGGTGACAGCCCCGGGCAGTCCCTGCCAGACAAACGGCCCCTGGGGATACTGGGGGGATGTGGGGCAGCTTCACCCCTTCCCTGGGAGAAGGGGGAAGGGAGAAAGTTGGGGTAAGAAAGTACATAAAAATTGTCAAGTGTAGGATGCAGGGGACTTTGGAAGGGTGAGCACAATATCAGGGAAAATGGTTAGATGCTAGGATGGGCTATTTTTAAAAAATAATTTAAACTGCATTGTTGTTGAAAATGTTCTATATATCATAATATGCACTTTTAGACTGTTAAAACATGAAATTGACTAACAAATTTTTGGCTCCACATACATGTGGTGTGTTCCTTTCTGGTCTTCACAAGTTACCGTGTGTAAAAAATGTTACTTGTACTTCACTAGATTGGGCTTTCAGGAATAGATAGAATTTCTCTGCTGATTATATTATGTAAGACGCTGTTAGCACATGGCAAATGAATAGTCAGAGAGGCACAACTGCATTGAGAAATCCCACTAAAATGTTTGAGAAATGTCATTTAAGGAAATGTTTGAATTAAAATAAATTTGTATGGCAAAATGAGGTGATACCCTAGATTATGTGATGATAGCATTAAGAAAAGGCACAAATACCTCTGTGGAAAAGAACAACCTTATCGCTAGTTGTAAGCTTGATTTTTAACCAAGTAGTAAGGATTCAGTTGCCTTAATGTGGCAGCCGAGTGTCATTTGAGATTCTGTAACGTACAGTGCCTGGTGTCCAGCTGCTGGTACAGAAAAGCCCAGGTCTGCCATAGGCACATGTCATGTGCATACCTCAAAACCCTGGGCCAGCTCAGGGACTACGTGTTCTGGTTTGGTAGCTGAACCCCACAGAGTTTGGATTGGGTAACCAAGACAGCACTTCACTTAAAATAGTAAATGAACAGTCCTGAGGACCTCAGGGAAACGTCTTACTGGACACATTATTTCTCAGTAAGAGTCATATTCTGTTTAAAAATGTTTGATTAGAAATAATTCTCCTTTGTTCAAATTAGCCAGTCTCTGGAGAGACTAGAAACAAACTTAAGGGGGAAGAGATTGGGCTGAGAAAGTGTATTCAAAACAGGAACAATTAAATGAGCACTGTCTTTCAATGCTTTGTTGACGTACTGGCCACTGAGCTAACTGAGCACTTCACATAATTAAATATTCCAATATCTCTGGTAGGCAACCAAACACTTCTATTCTTCATAAATTTGCTATGAGTCATGGGCATTCAATGAGGCTTATGGCATGAGAAAGTGTGGATGATTGTTTTTTCCAGCTGTATGACCACACAGTATATTAATACTAATGAAGTCTCTCAGATTCATCCTGCTGATGCAAATCCAGAGGGATGCAATGCCTTCTTTAAGTCTGTCACCAGTATGAGTGTCAGTATTTAATAACATCAGAACTGGAGTCAATCCCACATATCCTTCCTGGTAGTCACAATTGCATTGAAGAAAGTGAACTGGTTTTCTGACATTTTAAATGCTTTTGTAAAATGTTTTTAGGTTTTTATTTATAAAGAAATATTTTAAATTTTTGAAAATGTAGTTCATTCTCTGTATAAATGCACATTTTAATGAATTAATAGGAGCATCCAGTTGCCATGAAGCTTACATAGAATCACCTTACTTTCTAAACCTGTTTATCCTCTAGTTTTGGCTTCTTTAGTGTCCTGTGTTGATTCTTTGGAAAAAGCTACAGGTATGAACACAGAAAATATTTGACTTAACTTGCTAATTTTATTAGATTACAAAATGGTTTTCAGACATGTCTTTGGGACACATTTCTTTGGTATTACAAATGCCTGATTTTTTCACAGGTATTGAAACAGAATTGTTAGGCGTAAAGGATCAGATAGTTGCATCTAAAAGACAGTTTGTTAGCTGCTAGTTCATGCCTATAAATCAATGGTTTAATGCTTTTAAGATTCCAGCATATACTTAAGGCTTAGTGACCTAGTAGATTATTAAAAAGTCATTTAATATCACAGACGAGCTTAGGACAGAACCAAACAGAACAAAAGAAAAAGAAGAAAGAAGTGTGCACTAGACTTTACTTGCTTAAAAAATATGTACAACTGAGATTTACATTTTAAAATAAGGTCATTCTTGGACATACATTTCCATGAAATTTAACATCAAGCTTTCCCATATATATGCACAAGGATATGAGAATTTGGTTTTCCCTTTTTTTTCAAAGAAAACTACCCAAGCTTTGAAGTATAAAAAAATCCCATTTAGCACGGAGAGATGAAAGTATCTATGAATAAGTACACAGAACTTGTAAATCTGACATTCAGAATAAAAATACAGCTCACTGTCTCGGCATAAATCAATCAGTGTGCAAGGCCTTCCTTGGGGGAAGGAGGGAGGAGGAGAGAAAGAACTTTGGTAAGTTAAAGAAATCTGCTCTTTTTAAAAACGAGTTAACAACAAAACAGCATTGAGGATGAAGAAAAATGATGTTAAGTTATCTGATGACAGGCAGAACATTCTGTTAATATTCACCCATATTTAAAACAAACTGTCAGTCAAGACATCTGTAGAAAGCACATGTTCAGTTGCCACTGAGGAGACTTGGTGTGTCGGTCCCATAGGCTCCTTTTCCTATAGCCTTACTTACTGCAGTTTGCATTCATGTTTGAAGTTTATTTAAACAACAGAAGCTGTGGTTTTTTTTCCTTTGTCCTCCTGATTTTTCTGTTTATATAGAACCAGATTGGATTGTTTGAAAATAATGGAGGAACTGCCTATTTATCTTACAGTCAGTCTCTGGTTTGTACTAGCTGTATGCCCTTAGGTCATATCCTTTTTCTCTAGAAGGTATGCTCTTGCGGAGTTCTTTACATGCATCAGAAAACAAATACATTTTCAGTCATGAGACATGTTCTTTTCTTTCTTTTTGAAATATTTATATGAACAGAACTTTGTTGTAAATTTATTTATAACCTCTATTACAGGAAGGGTTAATAGTTACATAACACCAAAAGTCACTTTGGGGATGACTAGTGTTACAATTTTTCTTTTTAGAAATTAATTTTTTATATAGATGATAACTGGCCTTGAATATGCTGAAGTTTATTACTTCTGACAGAATTACTTTGATATAGGCATTTCTAATAATCTACTGCTTTGAAAACACCAGTTGGTCTTATGTGGTGTTATGGACACTGTCTACACACTTAGATTTGGTTACTACCTTAACTTTTTTGCTAAAGGTTTGCACTTTGTGATGTTGAATGATGTTAAGATATTATTAGTGATTTTTTAACGTACAAAAAAACCCTTACTGCTAAGATAAATAAGATAACACTAATATTCTGAATTTGATTTCCGTAGAGAAACATGTAGGATACATGCTCAAATTTGTGACTAGTATCATCAACCTTCAACACCCCATTATTTTCACTAACAGTGATTGTAAATCGTTTGGATTGTTTACAAGTGTAGCCATATATGTTTAAATGTGTCTACACTGAAGACTGCATTTACTGCAGAGATACCTGAGTTAGATTTGCTCATATAGGCAGAAGCAATCCGGCTCTGACAGCCTGGAGCTCAGAGCAGCTTCATTTATGCAGTTTTCTGGCAGGTTGAATCAAACTGCAGGAAGGTGCAGTGTCTACTCTGTTTTACATACAACATGCGTAAAGTAGTGTACTGTGTGGGTTAATAATAGCTAGTTTGGGATATATGTATGCTAAAAAGTTAATTAACATTTTAAAGACAAAGAAACAGAGAAGTGAAATGGATGGCGAAAGGATGGGAATAGGATTCAGTCTGTTAGAGGGGATGTCCTTCAACCCTCTAAAAAGAACTAGAACAAGCCTGATGTCATATGTTCCAGTTTAACAAAGCTTTTAGTATTGTATCTATCTTTCACTGTCCCTCTGGGACAATGGTGAGTTTCCCATTCTATAATTTATTTATTTAAAGCAGCACTAGCCTTAAATAAATGGAATGGGATAGCAATGGGAGAATCATCATGATTTCTTTCTCTTTCAGTGAGGTATTGAACTTCATAGAAATATGTGGTGTAAAATATATATACATCTGTATTTTCAATATGGCTTCTCCAAGAAGGGAGTTTCTTAGCATTTCTTATTCTCTCACTCTTTTATATTTTTTTATTGTCATTCTAATATTGGAATTTCCCTAAAATAATCAGTTATAAGTACAATCATTAATAAGCTGTTTTGCCTGTATATAAGACCTATATACATAGACATATATATAGCATAAATATATGACATATATGGCATATATATATATATGTTATATACACCATACTAAATAGATATTGAAAATTTGTTTAACCATTTTTCTGACTTCAAATAAAAACAGATCATGTAGGTCCATTTCCTGGTGTGAAGGCTGTTAAAAAGGCCTGAATTAAAAAATAAAAACAAAACATCACTAATACCTAACCTCTGTGTGAATTCAGACCCCCTATTTATATAACTCAAGAAGGAAACCCAAATTTACATGTTCAATTTATTCTAAATTTATCTGCTTGAGCCAGTGTTAAAGAAAACTACCAGTATGAAGCCCAGGCTTTCTGAAACTAAAATTAAAGTTGACTTCATTTTGAATTCAGGATGAACACTCATATCTCCCTGCCTCTATTCTCACCATTGACTCTGTCTTCCTGTTCTGTATCATCGCTGGACTATTTCATTTTCACTCTCATTAGTCTCCCCCCTTGAGAGATATGCCTGGAATTACCTGTGGGCAGACGAGTCTCTTGAGCAGTCGATTCCACAGCAATTGCTTATAGGATGGTGTGAATAAATTCTGAACAATACCTGCGGGCTCTGGCTGAGGCAAGAAAGACTAACAAAACCATCACAGTTGCTGTAAAAATATAAAAATATTGTACTCCATCAGCAATGTTGCCATTGTCTCACATTTAACACTGGCTAAATAGTGATCTTTTATAAATGAACTGTGTAAATGCTAATGGCCATATCTTCAGCAAATGTAACTGTAAAGGAATTCACTCTATCTGAGTTATATCACTGCTTTGGGGAGATGCTTGGTCATGTGGGACTTGGGCAGACCTTTATGATTTCTCTGAATCACATGTAGGTATCCGAAAACCTCTGAAGTCACCCTTTGTATCTCACTGTTGGGCCCTAAGTGAGCAAGATGTTTATACAGATATTTAATTTGAAGCATCTTTAGATTGCCACTAGCCTCATTGGAATTTCTCATTTGCTTGGAATTCAGGTATGAGTTTGAATAACTAAAAGAAGGATTGATCGAAAAATGACTTCAAAATATTGTTCATAAATAGATAAAATACTGCAGTAGCAGAATCCTATAGATCCCATTCAAAAAACATAGCTGTAATTATGTGGGAAGTCCTGCACAAAGAAACATTTTTAAGGGATGAGGTTTACTGAATCTCCTCCATCCATATTATTGTTTATCACTGACAAATGATTTTTTAGTATAATGTTTGCAATGCACAATATTGTTTTAAAACATTTCATTCTATATGTTTTCACATGGGAGAGATAAACTTTGTTCCTAAAAAAAGAAAGCTTTTGTAATTCTCATACTGAAGCAGTCCTTGTTACACCTTTCATGTCCCTCATTGAATGGAATATTTCATATATTTACATATTATATACTGGCACAGTACCTAAACCCCCCATCAGTCTGGAATAACTCTCCTATGTCTTCAGAGATATGTTTAGTCTCAGTACATACAAGTAAGTCCCGGAGAAGAGGAAGGTGGTCCCTTGAGAAAAATGTGTGGCAAAGAGGGGAAAGTGTAAGATGAAAGAAAGTAGCCTCTGTAGTGAGATATTATGGAAGCTGTTAAATTATTCTTTTGCTTTTTTTGAGATATATATTGAAGAAGCCTAACTGAACCACTGAGGGAAGTAAGATAGAGCTAATGAAGGACCAAGGAATGGTCCTTGTTAATAGTTACTATTTCAATTAGTTTTATTATTTTGAAATGGCACAAATAACATGTGATTTGGTAATAATGTAGAAACAATACGATAATATATAGATGTGTTGTATTGTGTAAAGAAAGGGTGTTCTCTGTATGATATGCATTTTATTCTGCTAAAATGTATTATGTTTAAAAAAAAAAGGAACAGTTGCAGGTTTTGAAAAGGTTTTCCAGACTTAAGAAAGTCTATCCTTACCAAATTTGTTAGAATGTTTAACTTTTATAATTTGACTTTTTAGAGTTTTAAAACAGCTGTACAAGGGTAAGGAAGGACAGGAAAGATATGAGAAGGCAAAAACTATAGCAATAATGGTTACATATTATTTGAAATCAATCACCTTAAATATTGTTTTGGTAATAGATAACAAACAAAACCAATGTTTGCTTGAAATTCCTGACAATGAATACCACACCCAGACTAGGAAAGCTATTTAATTTTGGAGGTCTAGATGCAGAAACCAGTTAATATCCTGCCTCTAAGTCACAGTGAGACCCAAGCACACATAAACCCCTGCCAGCTCTCTTATTTCTGCACAAAAGCAAGCCAGGGAATAACTCAAGCTGGGCTCAGTTGTGCTCCAGCAGGAATGTTTTCAATAGTGATTTCAAAAAACAAATTCATTCTTGAATAAAGCAACTGAAAGCACTGCCAGATATCAGTCACCTGGTGACAAAGACTAAAGGCTGGCAAAATTCAAATCAGTGGAAACAGATACGTGTATGTGGTTTTGAAGATGCTTTAAATAAGAGGTACTGATTCAATGCTAGTTCCCTGAAGATGTGGAAAATTCCACTTTGATAAACTCTATTTTTGCTAGGATCCCCATATTAGTATATTCAGAGGCAGAAAGGACTAAATAAAACATAGACAGAACCCATCAGTTGTCTAGCAGGGCTATAAATGGCATCCTTTATCCTGACTTGTAATTTTCTGACTGCATAACTTTAAAGACAGGCTATCTATTTTGCAAGGTGACAAGAAAGAGAGAGAAAGATCTAACTCAGGACTGGCTGGGGGGAACACCTTGTAATTTTATCAGTATTTTTCTGTTCCTTTTATAGCAGCATAGATCTACAGTCGGTGCAATTATTAAACCGCTGTATATTAGATATCTCGCATATACTAATATTAAATATCATCATATGCACCAACTCAGTTGCTCTTTAGTTTTTATATAAAACCTGAAAGATTTAAAGACTCATGAGCTGAAGAAAAAAAAAATCAAAATAATGTAAAATAAGGTTGGTGTTAAAATATTATTGTCATGTTATTAAAGTAGCATACAGTGTATAGTGATAGATTTATTTAACAAGGACCATTGGGTGGGGGGCATTCACAAAGATCTATGTTTTCATAGTTCCAATTGAGACCAGTCTTATGTAAAAATTTAGGAGCTTATTCAAAATTCTACTTTTAATAGGCATATACAGATAAAGTTTACCTTATACATAAGCCATAGCCCTTTATGTGAATATAAACTGCTTTATCTTCCCAACATATTCAAAATCCTTGCCCTTCCATGTTTCTGATGCTCTCACCCAGTGTTTGTAGCAGCTGATTAAGTATATATCAGACTTTCTTCTCTCTGTCTCAAGACACATCATATATTGCTGGATAATGATTAAAACAACCACTTTCAAAGGTCATATCGCATAATTCATAACTTCTCATGGCTAACTTTTAACACATTATTAAGAACAAAAACTAGCTAGTGTTTCAAAAGTACATTTTTTACCTTCTCTTGATGTCAAGTCAGCTTGTAGCATCTCAGTTTCGTTAATAACTTCAGTTTTCTGATGAGTGTAATAGCTGATTCATCACCCTGTAAAGCAGGCTACTCACTTCAGGTATCTTTGAAATCTAGCAGCGTTTCTTCCTTTGACCTCAATGTATTTTATATCAGACATTTGTCTTTTTTTACATTATTATTTATCATTTTTATGAGCATGATTATAGAAGAGAGTATAATATAAATACATCCTTTTTAAATGAAATTAAATTAACATACTTTCTTCATAATGAAAAGTATAACTAACTTCAGGCATAACCCTAGGTGTAACTTTAAATGCTTTAAAAGAATGATCTTATGGGTAAAGACCTAGAAGAATGTATCCCTACATATCCTACATATTTTTGAGATGCTTTTTTACTGCCTCAAATACTTCAAATACACATCTTCACTGAAAAAAATCTTGCCCTGCTTGGAATTTAAATGTTTATGCTTTTGAAATAAATAATCTGATTAACTGTAAGATATATTGTCAGTAATAATGGATAGAGAAAAGAATACATTGCTAATATTCTATAGAAGAAGACTTTTCATCTTTATTTTGAAAGTGACAACTTTTAATAGTTTAAATGGTTGATTTATTTCTTTTAATAAAAGTAGACTCAGTATTTCTGAAACAGTGAACTGTTTTTGTGTACTGTTGACAAGGTGTAAGTGTGTATTTCTTATTGAAATACGTTTGCCTGGGACAGAGTTAAATTTCTTCATAGTAACTTGTATGGTGCTATGTTTTGGATTTGTGATGAAAACAGTGTTGATAACTCTGGGATGTTTTAGCTATTGCTGAGCAGTGCTTGCACAGAGTCAAGGCCTTTTCTGTTTGTCAGACTCCCCTGTCAGCGAGTAGGCTGGGGGTGCACAAGACGTTGGGAGGGGACACAGCTGGGACAGCTGACCCCAACTGACCAAAGGGATATTCCATACCATATGATGTCATGCTCAGCAATAAAAGCTGGGGGAAGACGAAGGGAGGGGGGGGTGTTCAGAGTGATGGCATTCCCAATTATTAGTTTGTGGGTTCTAATCTCCCCAACCAATTTAACCATGGTCCAGACTTTTCAGAGCTGTTGTGTGTCTCATATTGATTTAAAGTTATTTGAATTCTGGCAACTTTTGGGGGAAAAAAATGTGTTGTGGTTTAAAGTGTGGAGGCCTTTAAGGGCAAACATGTTGGCTTGGTATCTTTAGAGCATGAAGATTCATTAGGTTTCAAATGCGCTGAGACTTAGATCCCACAACAAAAGAAAAGATATGGAAATACTTTGACCAAGATTGACATGAAAAAAATTGTCCATTTTTGCCTGGAAATCTAAACCAAAGTTTGTGTTCTTGGTTTCAACAGAAATAAATGTTTTCTTGAAAGCTTTATTTCCTACCAACAATCCTATCATTTTATTTTAAATGTTACAGTGGTGAAACACTCATCTACATTCTTGATGTTAAACTTAGGCATATGCGTATCACCACTTCTTAAACATCAAGTATATGACAGGATCTGCCAAATTTTCAAATCAAACACTGCAGTATGTGTGTTTTGAGTCAAGGATACTAGCTGTATGCCATGAAAGAAGTATAGTCTCAGTTAGCTAGCTCATTTTGGAATATGTACCAAAATAAAGTGATCAGTTTTATGGCATTCTTCATTCCTTCAGCAGTTGCTTCATTAACTTAAGTTAAGCCAATTGAGCAGCTTGCATTTTTCTCCCATCATAAATCTACAATTGCTGTAATTTTTGCATTGGTTTGTTAACTGCAAAGAAGAAAGGCCCATCGAGATATGGTCTTCAGAGGATTCCCTCCACAGTCAAAAGCAGTTGTAAGGGCTTTGTAAGAGAGGCAGCAGGGCTGAATGTTGAAGACAGGTAATACTGAAAGAACTGAACCTTTCTGGAGTTCTCCAAGATTTAAATTTATTTCATAGGAGAATGAAGAGGGCACACTCAGCTGAAAAGTTCCAAAAGTCTTTAATTTAATAAATTAAAAGTGTAGGGTGTTGCCTTTCTTTTTCTTCTTCTTTCTACATCTTTGCCTGCTCTTGAAATAGTGTGGCCAGCAGGAGTAGGGAGGTGATCGTGCCCCTGTACTCGGCACTGGTGAGGCCGCACCTCGAACAGTGTGTTCAGTTTTGGGCCCCTCACTACAAGAAGGACATTGAGGTGCTGGAGCGTGTCCAAAGAAGAGCAACGAAGCTGGTGAAAGATCTAGAGTGCAAGTCTTACAAGGAGCAGCTGAAGGAACTGAGGTTGTTTAGCCTGGAGAAAAGGAGGCTGAGGGGAGACCTTATCACTCTTGACAACTACCTGGAAGGAGGTTGTAGCTATGTGAGGGTCGGTCTCTTCTCCCAAGTAGCAAGTGATAGGACAAGAGGAAACAGCCTCAAGTTGTGCCAGGGGAGGTTTAGATTGGTTGTTAGGAAGAATTTCTTCACTGAAAGAGTGGTCAAGCCTTGGCTGCCCAGGGAAGTGGTTAAGTCACCATCCCCGGAGGTATTTAGAAGACGTGTAGATGAGGCGCTTAGGGACATGGTTTAGTGGTGGACTTGGCAGTGTTAGGTTAACAGTTGGACTTGATGATCTTAAAGGTCTTTTCCAACTTAAATGATTCTATGATTCTATGAATATCTAGCATAAATGCACTTGCTATTATTTTGCCAGCTCTTCAGATTTTGAAATCATACATTTCTATCAAAAACAAGCACCTATCCAGCTATTTTCACAAGTGAAGCAATGAGGACTATTTTAAGATCATTTGAATATGTGAGATAATAAAACTAAAATAGGTAACTTAGTGTAACTTATTGTGAAGGACTAAACTGTAAAGCATTTGTCTCAAAGATTGCTTGTCTAAGCAAAGAATAGTATGGGAGCGACTGCGGGGCCATGGAGACCTCTGGTTTGCAGGGGCTGCGCCGGGTGCAGGATTCGGTTGGGGTCAACCNTAAGTCACCATCCCCGGAGGTATTTAGAAGACGTGTAGATGAGGCGCTTAGGGACATGGTTTAGTGGTGGACTTGGCAGTGTTAGGTTAACAGTTGGACTTGATGATCTTAAAGGTCTTTTCCAACTTAAATGATTCTATGATTCTATGAATATCTAGCATAAATGCACTTGCTATTATTTTGCCAGCTCTTCAGATTTTGAAATCATACATTTCTATCAAAAACAAGCACCTATCCAGCTATTTTCACAAGTGAAGCAATGAGGACTATTTTAAGATCATTTGAATATGTGAGATAATAAAACTAAAATAGGTAACTTAGTGTAACTTATTGTGAAGGACTAAACTGTAAAGCATTTGTCTCAAAGATTGCTTGTCTAAGCAAAGAATAGTATGGGAGCGACTGCGGGGCCATGGAGACCTCTGGTTTGCAGGGGCTGCGCCGGGTGCAGGATTCGGTTGGGGTCAACCAAAGGTCATGAGAGACCCCGCACTAGCCACAATTGTGAGAAGCATGTGCGCACGTGCTAGCCGCGTGCTAGTCGCGTGAAGAGCGAGGCTGGAGGCGCGTGAAGCCTATGCGCGTGCGCAGGAATGTAGCAAAGTGCAAGTACGTGCCGTTGCCATGGAAACTGCAGCCCTTGAGTGAGGATAAAGGGCTGCACAGACAAGCCCTGGCACGTTGCCCACCGCCGAAACCGAGACCTTGAAGGTTTGGACCCCGGCGCGACCGCGTGACGTGACCACCCACTGCTGAAACAGAAACACCAAGAGATTTGGACCTGGGTGCGACCGTCCACCTCCGAAACGCCCTCGGGACGCCGCGGATCCATGGTGGTGACTATTCCTGCAACTCTATCCCGAATGCTTGCTTAATTTCTATCTTTGTTCTAATCTACCCCATCGCTAATAAGTTTAACTTTTGATTATAAAAGTTGTTTAGGACATTGGAAATTGGCGGCATTTGACCTCATTTGTGTCTTAATCTCGCTCCTGGGATCATATTGAAACCTCCCCTGACATTGGATTGGGACACTTACCTACTCCAGTAATTCTGTATTTAGGTAATTATCTTACCTCTACTTTGTTTCATATGTCAGTTGCATGGCTTTCAAGCAATCTTCTTTCCTAAACTGATTTGCAAAAAGTTGAGTAGTTTTTTCTGATCAGCTAACTAGCTTATTGTTACAGAAATTGTTCAATATTCTCATTAGTGCTGATATGCTCAATCTTTTAAAATGAAGTTTAATTAAGTGCTTATATTTGTATGTTTCCACAGAATGTGAAGCAACATCAGAAAAGCAAGTGGGCAAGCAAAGCAGCACGTACTTATACACTGATGATCTTTTGATGTTAAACAACTTGGGCTGGAATTTTCAAATGTGCATAGGGGAATTAGGCACCTAAATTTCAAGGGCAATACTTCTCAATGGGAATTACGGTTTAAGGTACAAAGAATTTCATTAACTTAAAGGAGACAGTAGTTAGATATCCAGCATCTAAATTGAAAATTGTAAAATGTCTCTGTACCATGACTGCCTTTCCCAAGTCATATCTGAACTCTTTTGGAACCTACATTTTTGGCTTAAAATTTCTCTAATTACCTACACAATTTACAAGGACTTATATAGATATTTTGCTGACTGATTTTCTTCTATTGTGAAATTCAATGAACATTGACTGGCTTTATGTGATTCTTGGACACTTAATATAGAGCAGCTATATACAAGCTAGAGGTACTATTATATGTGAGATCAAGATACACAGTGTCTAGGGCAAATTATTTTTCATCATAACCTGCAGAACTATTTGAAGTGTGGCTTGGTGAAGTTTATTATAAAGTTTTTTCCATTTATAAGGAAATAGTGATAAATACTGTAAATGGGAGTTAGTTTATCCTCAACACACAGAGTGTTTGAAAGCCTAGCAAACAGAACAACCTTAGGAAGTCTATTGGATTGTACGTGAAAAACTTGTAGTTGCATGAAAGCTAGCAGGCTTCTAGTGTTGCATCCAGAGCCTTTGGGGAACAAAGACACAAAGGGAAAAAAATCACTTCTGCAGTGTGTGTGCAAGACTATGAAATATTTTCTTTGTTCTGAATTGATCATGAGGATATGGAAGTATCTTGGCAGAGGAAGAACAGAAAATCACTTATCTGATTAAAAAAAAAAAAATCCCAAATTAAAAACAAACAAACAACCCAACCAAATCCAAGGAATCTCATTAACTGATGTGACAAATTTCTTATTGATTTCACCCAGCTGTCATCAAGATGTGACATTGTTTGGCTAACTGTCCTACCAGAGAATTCAAACACACATGGAAAGAATGAAGATCTATAATAGTTTTATCTGTTCCTTAACACATTAGAAATACTGTTCCTTTTTTTATTTGTTTTGTACAGCAAGTTGCTGTCTTTTCCATGGGTAAGCGAGTCACTAATTAAATATAAGACCAGATCATGAGCCAGCAACCAACCTTGCTCATGAAATCACTGGACCAGCGAAGTATCATGTACATTACTGTTATGCACTGCTACTGTATTATCTCTAGTTACTGTAATAAACAGATTGGGAGGATGTTTTACCCCTCTGTTGTATTACTTACATATTCAGTCCAGCTCTTGGTAGTTGGAAAGATTAGGGAAAAAAGTATGTAATGACTTGACTGATGAGTATGTGTATTGAAGCGTGTAAGTGAAAGTGCCTGACTTACACCTGGAGAGAATTAATCAACCAAAAGCAATGACAAGTAGCATATTATATGTTTGCAAAGTACATACTCAAAATGAAGTGAATGTTTTATTAAGAGGTTATGATTTAAAAGTTTAGTTTGATCCCTTATTATCATTGCTCACATCAAATATAATTTTTTTCCCCTTCACTTAATCTCTTCTCCCTGAAATCCATCAATTATTAGGCCATAATTCTTGCTTCTGATTGTATTCTAATTATTATTGGTTCATTTTAGTCCTTATGTTGGTGACTTTGTATGCTCCTTTGGTTAATGTGGGATAATAGTCCAATACATTCAGTGGTTTTTCATTGAACTCTACTTGTACAGCTAATGCTGCATGGTAGAAACTTTTGAGTTAAGTGAATATTGACCAAATATATGCATTTTTTAATTATGTTTTTGACATATATGGAAACAAAACTTACACCAAGAACTTGAATGTGACAGAAGTTAGAAGCAGAACAATCTAACCTAAAAGGAAAGGAGAGGAAATTGTGAGGGGATGGAAGAGGTCTGGGGAAGAGCCAGGAGATGTATGGGAGGATGCAACAGTCGTCGAAGGCTGCAAGGGAGATAGAAGTGGATGAAACAATTGTAGCAGGGAGGAGAAAGAGCAGTCTCGCTCAAGAACAGCAATGGTTCAAGGCTTTAGAGGAAGAAAGGAAGATTAATGTTTGTGAGCTAGATAAGAGGAGGAAGACAAGGACAAGCAGGGGAAGAAGAATGGTTATATATGAAAATTGGGATATTTGTAATTGCAAAATTTATTACTATTGTTTTAGTAGCACTATTGATAAAATAACCTGACAAAATATATGAGCTTCATTCTTGGACTGCATGCTAAATACTATTGATACTGCAATATGACAGGATATAAATAAAAGAGCATGCACATTCACCTGAAATTTCTCTCTCAGGAAAAATGATGATTACTCAATCCTCTAAAATGTAAAATACTCAAATCCATGTATGAAAATGAACTTAATGTCATGCGTCAAGTTGGCAATACTGCTTAAAGTTAACACTATCTGTGAAATACTAACTTTGACACTGCACTGTGCTGCACTTTGGAAAGTTCAGTTAGCCCTAGTTTAAACTATTTGATTAGGCAATAGCAGAAAATTCAAATTGCAAACCCCTCAAATTACAGATTATAGAAAAGATTACTCACAATATCTGTAAAATCCCAGATTCACAAAAGAGTTTAAAACCATTAGTTCCTCTGTAATCAAGGGGAATTAGTTGCATAATTGCTTTTGTTAATCTGTGCCTTTATAAACATTTAACTGTCTAAGCAAAACATTTAATGAAAAATTTAAGGAAAGGAACAAGCTTATAGAAATAACATTCTATTTTTTTTTATGAACAAAGAATTTCACTCATGGAGAAGTGAATCACTTTCTTAGGATATTAACTAACAATAGCTTTTTACAAGGTTTTGATTTGTTTAAGACTATGCAGCTTTCCTTTGCCTTTGCTTCTACTTACTCAACACTTATGACCTTGTCTACCTACAGATACCATACCCATTAAATCCTGTTATTACAGTCTTTATTCAGCCTCATCAACTTCTCCAAATGGAGTTGAGAGAACAGGAGAGGGGAGAAATATGAAAGTAGATTTAATAGGGATAGATAGTGATTCACAGGGTTTCATAGATACCATTAAGATAACAAACAATGTATTCTCAATGAATAAATAGGGTTTTATAAAAGCCTTGCAGCTTGCTCCTGGTGATAGCTTTTAAAGTATCAAGAACTAAAGCATACATTTTCTTCAGTCAAGGTTGTACTATGTAGTCATGGGGATATTAATGTTCTAAGGGGCTCATTGAATGAATGTCAGTCTTCTTTTATACTCAATGAATATATCTTTCTTGGTTCATGAATTGAGAACAGATTATGATTTTTATGAACTTGTTCTTTTTGGTATTGTTCACTGGATGTTTTTGTGTGACCCTGCTGACTCCAACAAACACCAGTCACGATAGGATTGTGTGGGCATAACTGAAAGAAAGTTGGTATAACAAGTTAAATACAACTGATATTAATTAAATGAATGAAAAATTTCTATCCCTTTTTATACCTGAGATGTATTCCAATTGCATTGCAACCAGAACTCTGTTCTACTTTTGTAGTACTCATATGCTTGAAACTACAGAGACTCCCATCCTATTTAAAATGGGTTTTTATAATCCTTTTCAATAGAGGAAAACTCAGAAATGTAAATGTTATGTGGGAATTCTATCATCTATGTTCAAAATCTCCGTCTCATACCTACCTCAATTCAGTGTTTGGACATCTTACCAATGAGTAGACTAAGGAATAGCCACGCCATCTGCATAAACATACGATGTGGATGCTCTGACTTCATTCACTCTAATCCTCTTTGTGTCATGATGCCACTACCTCTCTCTTGACAATATCATCTTTCTGTTGAAGCTTCTTCAGCCTTCACAGTGATCTTAAAACAATATGTAAGTTTGGGGGCTAATAATCTTAGCCCCCAAATTATTACAATAGGCTTTATGTAGGATTAAAGAAAAGGTTACAGTTTCAACTGTGTCTGTGATTGAGCGTGCAGATGTCTTGCTAAATATGTTTGTGTAATAAAAGATCCCTTACGAATTCCTGGAATTAACCTATTCTTCCCCTATTTTTTTTCTGATTTTCTAGAATCAGACACTGGATAGTTTTCTTTGTAGACTCTGATACATTATTACTCACAGCTGATACAGTGCTTCAAAGTGTCTTTTATTGCAAAATAAACACTTGAAATATGCCACTGGATATGAGGAATGGTCTGGATGGCAATGGTTTATAGTGACAATGCAATCAATTGTAGGTATTAGTTTTTAGTATAGAAACAATTTGTCGGTCTCATTGGCAAAATGAAGTTTGGCTTATCTTTCTGATCAGCAGGACTAAGAATACCAAGGTCAGAGAAGACTGAAATAATTTGGAAAATGTCTGGGTTTAGTGTTTGTTCATTTGTTTCTGTCCAAATTTACATTCCTAATACTTTGTATTATCCTGTGTGTTAAAAGGAAATTAAACTTGCTGGAAATTTAGTTCAGCAGATTCATTTTGGAGAAGCCTAATGAGTAATTTTAATTGTTTTGTAGAGGATATATTTGAACATTTCCAAAGTAATCTTAAATCACTTTGCAAGCCCATCTTTTAAAAGCCATGCATTGTACTTTGAAAGAAAAAGATCAGAATAAAATGGTTACGATCTCTTACGAAACATTTGTTCCTGTACAATAGTATTTCCCTTGTTAATATGTAACTATGTTTTATTGGAAAGGCAGTGAGTGAACTTGCTTGTCATTTTGTTCATCAATAATGAAGGATATTTCTACTGATCTGATAACTGTTCATAAAAAAAATTTTGAATGCATGCAAAAAAGTTTTCTAGCTTGCACTATGTGAGAAAACAAACAGCATAAGTGGAGGAACTCATCCTTGTAATCCACAGAAACCAGCAATGGAATAAGAAGGATTTGATATTTGGAATTCTCTTGCATTGATAGAGTGAGTCTACGTTTATCTTTTGTTGACCTTCACAGCATAGAATGGAAATACATGTAGATTTTCATGGATGCGTCAGCAGTGAAGAGACATGTACAAAACACTGATACTAAAACTATTTAATTGATTTTTTTGAAAGGAAATAGTTTATCTAAGGAAAGTAAGATCTATAAAGCAAAATATTAGAATATTGGTAGACAGCTGGGCATAAAATATCCTAGTAATTGATTAAAAAAAGCAGTAGCAATATACATGGAATAGACTTTTGCCCACTCTTGCTGGAGAAGTTTGAATATTTTAAAGAATTCATTGTCACTTTGAAGAACAGATACTTGTTCTAGGCTGAGGCAGTACTGAGTGAAAAGTTGAATGCTACATTACACTTGCTAAGGAACTAATGTGCATTATCTATTTTAACAATATTTATGATTGGGAAGTATAGCTGGTAGATGATACGTTAGATTGCAAACAGTGTCATAAAGTAGAGTGCTCTTTCCGTTAGCCAACTAAAATGCTGGACTTCATGTTCCCTCAGATGGAATTTAATTTGTAATAGAATATGTGATTATGAAGTGTACGTTCATAGATGGTGGTTCTTTTGCTATATGTCGGCTGCACTAAATAATCTCCTACAAGGTAAGCTGTACAGCTGTACCATTGTAAGTCCAATTAATGTAGAAAAGCATTAAGAATGTGTGTGAAGCAGTGAACTAACACTGTCACGGGTCAAGTGGAATAAAATATGAATAAGAAATACATTGCTTTTAAGAATCTTCACCCTTTCACCCCTTGCTGTCTGACTTCTTACTATTTATTTTATTTATTTAGGCTTTTTGTTTGTGTGGGTTTACACATTTAGGAATAATCAGAGATCAAATGCTAGAGCCAATGCTATAGGCAACTATAACAAGTTCTACGGTGCCTGAAATTTAGGTACCTGCTCCTCCAGGGAAAAGCAAATTACAACTAGACATTTAGCATCTTAGTAACACTGCCTCAGTATTACATTAGAAGAATTTGGTGCATAAAAGGGTTATCTAAAAAGCCTGGATACTAAGAGGGAAGCAGCTGAGATATGACCATTAGCAAAGGGATGAGATGTGAATTCCTGCCCCTCTCTAGGTGCTAAGTGCTTACATGTTGAAAAGCAGGTACTTCTGTCCAACACCTCTGTGGTTCCTTTACAACTCAGAGTTTTCTAAACTTGGTAGGGATTTCTATACACTTAAGCATATTTTTCAAAAGGACTGGGGAGGTCGAGCTCTGTTTAAGCTGCTCCTATTAGTAACTCAATAGGTTTGTAGTCTGGACACTCTGAAAGGGAGAAGCACACAATCTGATTGTTCTCAGTATTGTTACTGGATTTTTTAACCTAATATCTGTCTTAACTCTTTCTAAATCTTAAAAAAATCCAGTTAAAAGTTTAGATTTAATTTTAGCAATGAATATTTATGTATCTGAAGCTCTTTTCTAAAGTGAACACTTCTGAAATGAATTCTTACAGATCTGTGAAAGAGAGATATAATAATTTCCTTGTCTCATCTGTGCTGCATTGAAACAGAGAAGGAATTCTGCAGGATATAGCACCCGCCTTTGAAAGCCTTGTTATGGTTATGACAGGATTACTGGACCAGGACACCTTCCCAGTCTCCAGGTCTACATGCATACCCTCTTTCTTTACTACAATACCTTCACAAGAAAAGACCCAGGTTATTGCTGTTTGTCAGCTGCTCCCTCATAGACTTGTTTCAACACAAAGGAAATAAATTGTAGGCTGTTTTTTCTGCTGGAGGAGATGCAAAATATTCCAGTACTTTGATCTGAATAATTGGAGAACCAAAACTGCGAGGATCACTGCGGGTAATCTCAAGAGAGATCATGTGGTTTTACAAGCAAAGCAGAATCTAACGATAATGTCAATATTAGAGTGTTTTACTTGTCATTCTCACTCTGAAGTGAAAACACTTCTCTAGAAGCTACTACAGCCATTAAATTAGAATAGTAGCCTCAGAGTAAATCTGCCTTTGGATAAAAGAGTTGTGAATACTCTTTCTCCTTCTCGTTGCTGAAGTATCTTCCAGTTAATTTATCAGGGTTGGACTGTAAGGAGAATTTTAGTTCGGGTATAAAGTACATGTTTATCTTTTTCAAGGAAGAATGAAGAGTGGTTTTTGTCTTCTAATATAAATTTCTGAAGTTTCTTGCCTTTATTACAATTTAAGAAAAGAAACACAGAAATGTCTACAACTCTATTAGTAAATCAGCAGCAGCACCCACGATTGTGAAGCAGAAGTAAACTGCAAATATGAAAAGGCAAATCTAAACAAATAGATAGTCGGGGAAACTAGGTTTTAAACTGGTCAACTTTTCCCTAAATATCAGCTGCCTGATTTTGTTAGTTCAGTTCAAAATAAACTCAGCAATCTGTGACTCCTCATAATTTTCATCTTTTTTAATTATTTTTTTAATTTCTACCTTAAGAAACTACAAGAATATCTTGGAGATAATAGTTGCATATGAGTGAAGGAAGTCTTTGAGTGGAAAGACCATAGTGCTTTTGTTGTGTATTCTTACTCAGAACTTATAAAGACACAGAGGGAATCTTTAGGTCTTAGGTAACAAGCAAAAGAAGTAAATTTGTAAAGGAAAGTGAAGCATCTGTTCATCTCAGATTGCTAACCATTTAAGCTGAAAAATAGTTCATATCAGAGTGTGGGATCCAGGGCCAAACTTTGTAGGCAGCCAAGCATTCAGTGAGAGAGAAAAAGAGCCTCTACCATATACTTTTGTATCAGACTTATATTGAGGAAGGGTTAGATTAGTAATAGGTGAATGTCAGGTTTTTCCAAGGTTTTTCTGAAAGCTTTGTAGAATTAAGTGTCATGGCTTAAGACCAACACACCTAGTAGACTGTCCAGAAATA
>VZTQ01008411.1:0-11570 GCA_013400755.1 Pelecanoides urinatrix | reverse complement strand
GGGGGGAGGCGGGCGGAAAGCAAGGAGGAAAGCTTCCCCCAGGTTTTTGTGTTCTGGAATGCAGTGTGTGCTATAGTGCATTACTTGGTTGTACTTCTGCATTACACATTTTTAATGTATTTTAAAACTACAGTTAGATGCATTTGAATGATAATAAACAGGATAAATTGCAGAGATTTTCCAGTCCACAAAAAAGATTTGAAACTGTCCGTAGCTTTCTCATCTACTTAGAAACATAGCAAATCACACTTTGCATGATCCAAATCCTACATTTTAATTAAAGATATTTTACCACAACTACACTCAAAGCACGGTTGCTTCTCACTGTGAANACTACAGCCATTAAATTAGAATAGTAGCCTCAGAGTAAATCTGCCTTTGGATAAAAGAGTTGTGAATACTCTTTCTCCTTCTCGTTGCTGAAGTATCTTCCAGTTAATTTATCAGGGTTGGACTGTAAGGAGAATTTTAGTTCGGGTATAAAGTACATGTTTATCTTTTTCAAGGAAGAATGAAGAGTGGTTTTTGTCTTCTAATATAAATTTCTGAAGTTTCTTGCCTTTATTACAATTTAAGAAAAGAAACACAGAAATGTCTACAACTCTATTAGTAAATCAGCAGCAGCACCCACGATTGTGAAGCAGAAGTAAACTGCAAATATGAAAAGGCAAATCTAAACAAATAGATAGTCGGGGAAACTAGGTTTTAAACTGGTCAACTTTTCCCTAAATATCAGCTGCCTGATTTTGTTAGTTCAGTTCAAAATAAACTCAGCAATCTGTGACTCCTCATAATTTTCATCTTTTTTAATTATTTTTTTAATTTCTACCTTAAGAAACTACAAGAATATCTTGGAGATAATAGTTGCATATGAGTGAAGGAAGTCTTTGAGTGGAAAGACCATAGTGCTTTTGTTGTGTATTCTTACTCAGAACTTATAAAGACACAGAGGGAATCTTTAGGTCTTAGGTAACAAGCAAAAGAAGTAAATTTGTAAAGGAAAGTGAAGCATCTGTTCATCTCAGATTGCTAACCATTTAAGCTGAAAAATAGTTCATATCAGAGTGTGGGATCCAGGGCCAAACTTTGTAGGCAGCCAAGCATTCAGTGAGAGAGAAAAAGAGCCTCTACCATATACTTTTGTATCAGACTTATATTGAGGAAGGGTTAGATTAGTAATAGGTGAATGTCAGGTTTTTCCAAGGTTTTTCTGAAAGCTTTGTAGAATTAAGTGTCATGGCTTAAGACCAACACACCTAGTAGACTGTCCAGAAATACCTGGGATGGCCATGTGGACTGGGACACCGTATGGACTGGGACATCATGCTAGGACAATGCTCTGAGGTGATGAAATAGAGGAACACAAGCTTTGTGGAAAAAATCATATTCTGAACTTTCTTACGAGCTGTGAAACAAAGCACAGTAGTAGTAGTAAACCTGTCTTACTTCAGATTGTATGGTAAAACTTTCTTTGAAAGTGATTTCTCCTTGTGTTTATACTTACTTTTTGCCATTTAACTTGAAGGATCATGACTCTATTTTGCCAGAAACCTTATACATTTCTAATATATGAGAAAGAGTTCCCTCCACAATCCTAGCCTTTGCACATGTTGAATTAAAATCTAATGTAAAAATAAGATTAGCAGGAAGAGAAGGCAGGGAAGACAAGGTACAACAGAAATAGCTGATTAGTGCAATAAGCTGCAGAGACAAAACACATGCTAGGTAGACACTCATTCATTTTTAGAGGAAAAGAGCTAATAGATTTTTTCTGAGTACAGGATATTTGCTTATTTTTCTTACATATACTTAGATGTATATATTTAGGATTTAACAAAATAAAAACTAAGGTGTTTTTAAATTATTTAATGAAAATAGAAACATTAAGTGTGCATTTTATAGTACCCCCTCATAGTACATTTTGCTTTACTTACACATAGCTGGGATCTGTCTTACACATTTTCATGTGTTAAGTTTCACAATTTTTGTGCTCCATGAGAATTTACTATCCAAAATCCTATGCTTTACAATTAAAAATTACTCTGGGGTCCTGACAATAAACAAAGTATAAATGTTATTATTATTTTATGCACTATTAAACTAATTTTCTTGGGTGCCACCTGATCAGCTGTGCTTTCCTNACAACTACACTCAAAGCACGGTTGCTTCTCACTGTGAACTGTAGCTTCCTAGCACTTCAGTAGTCACAGTATAAATACTGCTTGTCTGCCATTAGGTTTGTCAGACAAATCATTGCTCTGAAGCAGGGATGGTGATTGCTGCACTGCACTGAAATGAAATGGAGGTAAGCTGGAAAACATACATCCTGTGTATAAAACACATTTTCCAGTTCATCAGGATAAAGTTGAAATTCATGGGACAGACCTTCAGCTTGTTTAAAGAGGCTAAAATAGTGGTAGGTAAGATGTAATTGCTTGGAATATATTTTCATTTTGAGCCACTTTATTTTTTTTTCTGGGGTGATTAAAAAAAAACACACAAAAAAACCCCACCTAATTTTCCATTCTGTTTTTACTAGTTTGTTACATCCAAGTTACAGAAGAGTTTTTTTGAATTTTTTACACTCAAATGGTAAAAGCATTATAAACCTAATTGTTGCCTTCAAAAACTGATGTTCACTTTGAGAACCTGGACACAAGACTTCAAATAAGGCAAAACAATTAAAAACTTGTGATTTTTATCTTTGTTTTCACCATCACCCTGTATTTTTTTGTTCTCCTGGGCTGAGATCTATTGGTAAAAGAACAAAACAATATTGACACTACTGGCTAGAGTATTACTAACAAGGAAATGGAAAATCTTCACAAGGCTGGTTTAAGATAACACTAGGAGCACTTTATGCCATTGAAATAGAATTAAAAGTCTGAATTGTGATATTTATATAAATATTTACTACACTTCTTTTTAATTGAGATCTGCACATTGAAAACATCATTTTTTAGCTTAGTAATATCTTGAGTAGAATGGATTGTCTCTTTTTTAAACTATTGTATATTGTTTACTAGGTTGGAAATCTAAACTATTTTTTGCTTGGCACTTACAGGAGTGAGTTCTCTGTGATTGTAAAATTTTGACACATTTATGGTATTTTACTTTTTTAAAGGACACCCAGTTGGAAAATTTCTCTCTTAAAATGACAAATTCTAGCTCTTAGTGATATGAGACAAGAGCCTAGATAACAAAATATATAATAATTCTTTCTGACTGTACAAGAAATATTTTACGATCACAACCATAAAGCATTTATTTCATTTTAAAATCACTATAAGACTGCAAGCACAGTACGTGCAAGATGAAGAATTAGCTGTTAATGTCTCTCTGACCCAAAGGGAGGTTAAGCTAAAGCTGCTTGTTTTCTAGCTTCCATTTCCACAGTGCATGGATTGGCTACATGTTAGAACAGGGCTCAATGTTGCCTGTAGGTCCATGTGACATGTCACCACATACACTGAAATGAATTTCTCTTTCTCACCCAAGATTTTATAAGCATCTTCAAGGTTAACAGTGATTTTTTTCATTGCTGGAATGAGCATGTTTTCTTCATTTCAGAAGCAGCTTTATCTGTTTCTCCTCATGAATACATGCTTTTAGAACAATACGAAGGACTGCTGCAAGTTGATTAAAGAAAAAAAGCGTAAATAAAATCTGGTTACATAATAGGTATACTTTCTCCTACAGACAGCTGCATAAGCTCACCTTACAAAATTGTATGGAAGTGCATAAGAATATTACAGATAGTATAAGTAGGTAGTATATATTAACACTGTTTAATGCTTTCTAATAGACTATTTTACCAATGTGGTCCCCATATTTGGAGTAATTTTTAGTTATTCTTCTTTAAATTATGAGACCAGAAGCTTGTCACAATGTATTTTAGTAGAAAAGAAAATGCAAAATATCAAAATCAACTTTTTTTTTTTTTTTAATGAAGCCATATATTTATTATAAAACAGTGATTCGGAGGTAGTTTCTTTTCCTGCTTCTTCTCTCGGGAGCTAGTACTTCCCTCAAGAGTAGTCCCGTTGTCCTTTACAGGAAACTGCATGTTCTAACTCCTAATTTGATTGTTTGTCCATATCTAAGTTCAGCCTCAAGGGTTAATCAAACCATTTGGCTCCCATTAAAACCATGTCTGCTATTGTGTGGTTTCTATGCCCCATCACATCAATACAAAGTAGGTTGATTATAATGTTATTTTCCAGAATCTGTGCAATCACTATTGGAGCTACCAAATGAAGCAGTTGCCTAGCAAGAAATGAAGCAAAATCAATGCAAACCTGTTAAATGTTTTCATGTTACCAACCTGTGCATTCCTCTGAAAAACCATTCTTGCAAAAATATTTGTAAGTTCTAGTTTTTCAGCATCAGATACTTGCCTTTGATGTCAAATTTCTTAAAATGACCATCACACAAGGACAACTTATAGTATTGCATTTAAAGAATAATTATATCTTTTCATTCTTTATATTTAACCTTAAGTTTCTTAATCAAAATAAGATTTTTCTTTTTGATTAAGAGAATTAAGACTTTATAAATTAATTTCAAAGAGGTTTCCTAGAATTCTCTGTTGTAAAAGTGAAGTACTTCTCTCTCTAGAGAAGGTAGCAGATAAACATATGTCTGTAGAGGAGCACTCAGCTTTTGTATCCTTTGTATCCATACTGTTTCTTTTAAATACCTGTGGAGGAGAATATCTTCATGTTCTTTAAAAAAGGAGAGTTTCTCCTCTTCGAGAACAAGTTCCTGTTGGGTGTATGCTTTTTTGGCTAATCAGTTCCCTAAACAATAGACTTATTTTCATAATTCTTGTAAGTTGTCAGTTAACAGCCCTTACTGCATCATGAAGAGAAAAGAAACACGATAGTAGGGATCTAGGTCTGCCTTTCTAATCTAGCATATATTGTAAAAGGAATACAGAAGTCCAAGCATTATACTAGGAGTGACGTGTGCTAGAATTTTTGTGGGAAGGTACCATTGTCCATGGTACTTTTAATAACTGACACTTAACAGAAGGAAGGCAAAGGTAATGTAGAAGTTCCACTAATTAGCCTGGTATCTAATTTAATAAAATTAGCTATGAAAAAGGATGTGCATTTCAGCTATATAGCTTTCAAAGCATCCTGCATAGCAAAGACAAGTTTATTACAACCAAAGATTACCATGATATCTTGTTGTGTCAGTGATGAGGTCTATTTTTATTTCCCCTTAAAGGCAATTTTGAAGTGAAAGTTAATGACATCCTTTTCCCCCCGAGAACATACAGTAATCTGCTTTATTGCCAACTTTACTCTTTCCCTGAAAGGCTGTGTGGTTGCTGCAGCAAATATCATGGCTTGAACTGAGAGAGAAGAAATTGTGGAAATCAGGTCCAAACTAGGGATTAGGGTTAAAGACTGTACACAACCCTCACCAGCATTTCTGATCACAGATCAGACAGAATTTCCTCTTTTTGAACACAAATCTAGCAAAATACTTACACATGGGAGATGAAGCCAAAAGAAGCCTGCATGTTTTGGAAGTGCTTTGCTGGATCAGGACCGGAGACTGGCCAACCTTTGCTTGCTACATTGATTTCATGCTAAGTGTCCATATGTTTATAGAGAACTATTCTTCCTGTAATGCCTCAAAATTGTCTTACATTACAAGTGATATAGAAAAAAATTGCTTCAGCCAGTTCAGCAATACATTTGTGGTGTAGTATGCTGCAGTGGTTAATAGAGCACAGCCGCACTGTGAAATGGCTTCGGACAAAAACAGAAGAATGCTGAATCTAATTAAAAATGCAAGGGAAAATGAAGCAGGCAGAGTGTAATTACCTGAGCTGAAATTTAGCCAGGACATCAGAATTAAAAGCTTGTTCTTAGGAAGTTTTCTTCACTTTCTTAATAAACATTAGAGGGACAGGGTATTTCTAAAGTATTTGTCTATACATGTTCACTTGAATTTACATTAAATTCACCCAATTCCCTGTTAGCATTAACATACTGATAAGCTACAAGTTAAGGGTTACTTAACTACACAATCTTTATATGGCAAGGGGTTATGCCTGCAGACAAGTTATTCACACCTAAAGTACTATATTTCACATGGGGTATAGCACGCAATTGGAATGCAGGTTACCCAAACCTAGAGTCTTGGCACAGAAATGATAGAAAATGTGAACAAAGATAGTATATATTCTTCAAAGACAACCTGATGTATGTACCCATATTTGTATTTTTTTCATGTAGTGGAGACAATGGCTCTGGTCCAGACCAGTGAGATTAACAAAGCCAGTACACTTTGTTACAGATGGGTGGGTGGGTGCTGGTGTGGTGATACCAGAGTTCTTGATCCTTCTTCCATCCAGATGCTCCCTCGTTGTCTTCCTCCTCATCAAGGAAGCAGATTTGACTTTTGTGTTACGGTCAGAACAATGGGTTTGCTTTGTTGTCCTGCACCAGCTGTGGTGACCACATGCTGGGCTTCCTAGCAAGTACAGCCCTGCTTCTGTCATTTGGGTAACTTATTATCCATTTTCCTGTTTTCTGACTCTTCTTTTTACTCTTGTACTTCCCTTTCTCCACTCCAGACTCCTCCCAGGCAACCTGCCCAATTATGTTTTCCCCAGTGATTCTAATTTTGCTATACCTGTACTCAAATCTCAGCCTTATATGGTATAAATGATACTTAGGCTCTGTTAGCCTTGCAAGGTTTCAGTCCCCTAAACATCCCCAAGGCTCCCCTCTAAGTATCTCTGAAGCCTGGCACAGAATGGCTCACAACTCCCTGTGTAACCACCTATGAAATCCAGCTGTCCTTCTTGGCACTGTCAGTAACTTCTGTCAGCTTCTCACACTGTTACCTGTCAGGTACAGCAAATTCTCATGTCTTGTCCATTAGCCTTCCATGTCCTGTCCAGTTAGCATAACCTTGAGGGCCCAGCCAGCAGCCTAGCGAGTTGCCTGCAGCTGCAACATACTTTCCATGGGACAAGCACTACTTGGTCCACTGGAGAAATAGAATTTATTAAGCTGATTGTAAGAGCTTCTAGTGTAAGGAGATCATCTGGCAAAGATCTAATTCACACTTCAGAAATATGATCACAGAATATGAAGATCACAATTACTTTGTGTGAATGAAAGTGTTGAATATAACTTTAATCAGTGTCTATAAATAAATGTTATGGTGGTCTAGTGGTAGAGAAAGAATGCAAAAAAAAAATTTTGGGGGAAGAAAAGATGCAACATCTGCAGTAATTACTCAATCTTAATCATATTCCTATTCATAAGACCAGTGCGAACAGATTTTTGGTGACTGCCACATACATCTGGGCTTCTGAACACCTAAAAACAGTGGGAGCGTGTGTCTTCAGAGAACTTCAAAAGGAGGTCTCAAACAGTCAGAGCAACCTGTAGGGTGCTTGCAGAGGATGACAACAGCCAGAGGGGATTCAGAAAATCTGATGGGGTTTAAGTTAGAGATTTGAGGCATGGAAGAGAAAAGTGGATTGAAAATAGTATGAGGTCATGAGATGGACTGTGGTCATGAACTAGGAATTTGGTTTAGAAAACATTGAAAGGTTCTGGGTAGGAGAAGTTAAAAGCTATGTGTTAATGGCCAGGAGTCAGAGATGAGGTGGGTTAGTTTATGAAAGCATGAATTCGGGATTCTTATGCAGCAGATCTTTACTTAGATACCTATAAATATAATCCTAGTTTGGCATTTGGGAAGTCCATACAAGACCATCTCATCCCTTTCTCTCTTTAACACATGGGACCTCTAGGCAGTCTGTTCCTTTTCACTTTCCTCTCCACTGTCAGGTATGTGGTAACTTTATATACCCATTGACTTCAGTGGGAGGTGAGCAATTAGATATGTTTGCAAATCTTGAAGGCCCAGAACTAACTGGTGTGACTTTCAAGATGAATGAGAGTTAATGTTGTAATAACTCCTGTGACTGACAATCATTAAATGTGAATTTTAAAAATCAGATGACAAACACAGGCAATGAGACATTCATAATCAATTTACAGATTAAAAAGAAGAAAGTTTCTGCTGTCCCGGTCTATTAAAACTAAAAAAGGAGTTTCTTCAGGGAAATTAAAATCAGTGTACAAACTGTTCAAAAGTACAAAAAACAAGTCAATGATTCATTGTGACTTGTTCTCTTAAGAATTTAATAGAACAAATGAATCTGCTTATTTACCTTTCTGTGGTTTTGGTTCTTTAAACAAAAATCTGTTTAGCAAATGAATGAACTGTCATTCCACAAGAAAAATGAGATATTTAAATTAAAATGTATATTGGATCTGTCAAGAAATGTATGTTGTTTGTCTGATATGTACAAAATACCCTGGCCTTCAGGAGAGAAGACTTTGGCCTCTTCAGGGATCTGCTTGGTAGAGTACCACAGGATAAAGCCTTGGAGGGAAGAGGGCGCCAGGAAAGCTGGTTAATATTCAAGGATCACCTCCTCCAAGCTCAGGAGCGATGCATCCCAACAAAGAGGAAGTCAGGCAAAATAGCCAGCAAGCCTGCATGGATGAACAAGGAGCTCCTGGACAAACTCAAACACAAAAAGGAAGCTTTCAGAGGGTGGAAGCAAGGACAGATAACCTAAGAGGAATATAGAGATATTGTCTGAGCAGCCAGGGATCAGGTTAGGAAAGCTGAAGACCTGATAGAATTGCATTTGGCCAGGGACGTCAAGGGCAACAAGAAAAGCTTTTATAGATACGCTGGTGGTAACAGGAAGACTAGGGAAAATGTGAGCCCTCTCTGGAATGAAATGGGAGACCTGGTTACCCAGGATATGGAGAAGGCTGAGGTACTCAATGACTTTTTTGCCTCACCAGCAAGTGCTCAAGCTTTACTGCCCAAGCCACAGAAGGCAAAGGCAGGGACTGGGAGAATGAAGAGCCACTCATTGTAGGAGAAGATCAGGTTGGAGACCGTCTAAGGAACCTGAAGGTGCCCAAGTCCATGGGAACCAATGAGATCTATCCGCAGGTCCTGAAAGAACTGGCAGATGAAGTTGCTAAGCCACTATCCATCATATGTGAGAAGTCGTGGCAGTCCGGTGAAGTTCCCGCTGACTGGAAAAGGGGAAACATAACCCCCATTTTTAAAAAGGGAAAAAAGGAAGNCAAAAAGGTCTTGGGGGTACTCGTGAATGAAAAGGTGGACATGAGCCGGCAACGTGCGCTCGCTGCCCGGAAGGCCAACCATATCCTGGGCTGCATCAAAAGAAGCATGGCCAGCAGGTCAAGGGAGGTGGTTCTGCCCTTCTACTCTGCTCTGGTGAGTCCTCACCTGGAGTACTGTGTCCAGCTCTGGAGTCCTCAACACAGGAAAGACATGGACCTGTTGGAGTGCGTCCAGAGTAGGGCCACAAAAATTATGAGGGGCATGGAACGCCTGTCTGAAGAAAGGCTGAGAGAGTTGGTGTTATTCAGCCTGGAGAAGAAAGGCTTTGGGCAGACCTTATTGTAGACTTTCAGTACTTAAAGGGGTCTTATAAGAAACATGGTGACAAACTTTTTAGCAGGGCCTGTTGTGACAGGACAAGGTGGAATGGTTTTAAACTAAAAGAGGGTAGATTCAGACTATAAGGAAGAAATTTTTTACAATGAGGGTGATGAAACTGGAACAGGTTGCCCAGAGAGGTAGTAGATGCTGCATCCCTGGAAACATTCAAGGTCAGGCTGGATGGGGCTCTGAGCAATCTGATCTAGTTGAAGATGTCCCTGCCCATGGCAGGGGGGTTGGACTAAATGACCTTTAAAGGTCCTTTTCAACCCAAACTATTCTATGATTCTATGATTCTATGATTCTATGACTCTATATACCATGAACAGAGGACAGAAGGATCTGTAGCAAAAAAAGTTCCAGTGATGGTATCGTTCTATTGTTTGAAGGAACACATAAAATTTACAGGGATGATTT
Source organism: Pelecanoides urinatrix (assembly GCA_013400755.1). NCBI lineage: Eukaryota > Metazoa > Chordata > Aves > Procellariiformes > Procellariidae > Pelecanoides > Pelecanoides urinatrix. The sequence continues at coordinate 1,622 of VZTQ01008411.1, read as the reverse complement.
AAATAAGTAAATATTCACTTAGGCAGAAGTATCTCTAGATGTTCATAGTTAGATTTTTTTAATAAAAGAAATAGAATGAGTCAAAAGTATCTGAGGTTCCTTAATTTGTTTGGCTTTTTTTCTGAGAGTGGCTCATAGAGAAGTTTGGAGCTGCTATAAAGCCATATGTTCTTGTCCCTAGCAATGCCTTTAGGCTATGTTTTACTCTGACAGTCCACGGTATTAGGAACAGGTGAGCATTTTGTGATATGAAACTCCCTCCTGTGTCCAGCCAGCAGAAAAGACTAGATCAACCAATTGTGACTTCCATCCACTGCCAAGGTCACTGATTTCACCAATATGAAGGAGACAAGTAATTATTTTCAAATGTGAGTCTATTGCGTACGGAAATGGTAAACTCACCAAGAGTCAGTGGAGCAGTGCTGTTTCCATTCATACTCCAGCAGCTCACATATGAGGAACTCAGCAGAAAGATGTTATAAAATTGAAAAAAAAAAAAAAAAAAAATCAGTATTACAGTAGAAGAGCAAAGTGATATCCTTTAGTTACAAGAGAGGGTCATGTTGCTGCTCAGTTGCATTCACTTGATTTATATATTTTTCTTTTGTCATGCATTGTTTTGCTTTAGGATCTGTACAGTCATAAGTAGAAGGAAAGAGACCGTGGTTCAGTTGCTGATACTTTATGACAAGTGATTTATTTTCATTAATAGTCAAAGAAAACTTGTTGGTTTTATTTACTTTTTAATTAAATTAAATCTTTCATCGGAATATTATTTAAATTATCCAAATGGGTGTCAGCAAAATAATTTTCTCATTCTATCTGTGTAACTATTTTCTCTTGTTAATGTTCTTGTAAACATTGTAATCATTATTTTGTCTTTCAATTTCTACTTATTAAGTGAACATTTGGATAAGAGCAGATGATTTAAGGAACTTCAACTGCACTCTTTTTTAATATGTGATTTTTCTGTTGAAAATCCTTCTAGAAAAAATCTTTTTAAGTAGTTAATTCAGACTTTGAGTTCTACATCTAAACTATATATTAGCAATTAATATGTCCAGTAATTTATTAGAAATGTGTGTGGAGCGCTTTTTTACTATTTTTACCCTACAGTGTTCCTATAGTGTATGTAATCTTGTGTTTCTGATTAATACTCTCAAAATAGAAGTGTACTCTCTGCAATAAGAGGAGAATGTAGTGGCAATTTCATTTCTGATATTGTGATTTTCTTGGATATGTGACTTTTCAAGAAGATTATGAACAGCTATGAAATTGAAAGAATTATTTAAATATTTGATTCCTGGGCTGAGATGCCAGCTGGTTTGAATCAGTGCAGAACTCCTGACTTCGTTAGAGAGGCAGTGATTTAGATGGTGGATTAGGTTCATTGTCCTTAACTGAGAGAAACATCTATAGGGCAATTACGCTATTAAAGATTTGTTGTAACTGGCAGGATGTAGGAAAGCTCTGCAAGCACTGTTAAGAAATAGTCAAGACATTGGTGTGTTGTCATGACTCTTTCAGCCACAAATCTGAAGCACAGCACCATACAGGCTGCTAGGAAGAAAATTACCAGCTATATAAGATGTTACTTCAGAAATAGGAAGAGAGTGAACTGA
>VZTQ01008410.1:19688-121098 GCA_013400755.1 Pelecanoides urinatrix | reverse complement strand
GACAATTACCCTCCTTGTTTTCTAGAGGAAGAGATTCAGGCTCTGATTCCTAGACTCAAGAAGTCATTTAATTCAGTTTGCACCCATGTCTGGAATAATGGTGGAATTTCAGAAATAACCTCTTTTTAGTGTTTCTTATTGGCCAATTTAATAAGGTTCATTTTGCAACACCATTCTCTCTCTCCTTCTCCAAATATTTTGACTGATAAATCCCTGTTATTAAGACACCTAAGTATGTGGTCAAAAGATTTAGCTCTCAATGGAACTGGGTATTTGAACCATGCTATTTTTTTTGAGAAAGTATTTAGCTTGCTCCCGTATTCTTTCTAAGACACGCACACACACACAAAAGCAACCAATGTATATATAATTTAATTTTTGAACTATAAAAATGAAAACAAAAGACAATTGAATACTTGAATGGAAATGTTTTTCAGTTCTTTGTCTCTGTCATCAACTAATGTTATACAACAGTCCTCCTTTTGAAAAGAATGAAACACTTGATCTCTTTTGAAAGCTCCAAACATCAGATGTAGCACCTAATAATACTTTACCAATAGAATATCAAAAAAGATCTTTTGCTCAATGTTTCACTGCCCCTGTCTAATTTTTTAATAAATTTATAGCATCCAGAAAGTTTATTATTCAGTTTTACCTATATACTGTTTTACCTATTCAAAATCAAGTATGTATTACAATTTTGTAGCAGTTTATCATTTTGAAATTAAGCTGTGTGAATAAGACTGGTTTCCCTTGGAACATAATACAAAGGTTACTGAACTAGAATAATTTTCTCCTGAAGTTTACTTTAATGAAATTATTCTATTCTACTTTATTGTTATCAATCTAGATACGTCTAATGTGACTCCACTGGTCAATCTCAATACATGTACTCTGCTTCATGGTTATCCTTGGAGATTAAATTTCTGCTGAATAAAAGAATCTACCATTCTGTCGTGCAGGTCAAATTGTATAGGTCATGGATTAAAACAAATAGACAAACAAAAAGTACTTTTTTGTATCACAGTCACAGTACACAAACTTTCCCTTTTCCTTATCTTTGCTTGCAATCCACACTTTAGGAAAGAATAATAGAAAAAGTAAAAAACTTTGATGAGCCTGTGCTAAGAACTGTGTCCCTGAGGTTATCTAAAATTCAGCGGCACAGACTCATAGATTTCCTTCTGCTGTGTTTTCCACATTACAAGGTATTTTTTACCTTCTTAGATATATTTTGCTACATACCCTAGTCTCCTAGGTTTCCTTTTCTGAAATGGAATCTGCAATTTAGGGGGTTGCGGGAAACAATTCAGGTGGAAAAAAATAATTTAATTGCCTGTGAATAAAAAGGCTGCAAAATACGCTTTAATTCAATCATTTGGGAGTTGAGAGAAGACTGGAAAGTAATTTTTTTTTTTTTTTAAACTTTCACATGATACTGTAGCACTGTTTGGGATGCAGAGGTTTAGTAGCCTTCTAAAAACCAGAACAGCAATAAATTAACTGAACAATAAGCTGTTTTAAATTATTTCTGACATGGAAAACTAGGATTTTTAATATTTTCTTAGCAATATTTGCCCTTTCGATATGGTATATAAATTAATTGGGCAATCATTGCAAAGAGGTTTGCTTGCTTTGACTAGGCTTTTATCATTATTTACAATCACAGCTTATTCTAAATAAGAAAATAATTGCTGTTTTCAAGCATTAGCAAACTGCATAGGAACGTTTCAATGTACTGGTTTCACTGAAAATCTCTAAGCATATTTCTTAGGTAAGAGATGGTTGCAGATCCCTGGAGTTTTTAACATTGATAATTTAACATTGTAGCATTCAAAATTAAACATTTGACTTAACAGGACTGCTGTGGTGAGAACTCCTGATTCAAAAATCATTCCCACTGAAATGGCAATGAAGGACAAATAAAGCAATACTATAATTTCTGTTCATGGCTCAATGGAGGCCGCATGGAAGAAGGTGGCTAATGCTGTCTTTGGGGGTATCAACTTGGTAAGGAAGCAGGTCTAAGAGTGCTATATAATATTTGGAGGAGTATTTATGTACTGAGGATGAGTTCTAATGCATGGCTAGAATATAAATTTTAATTAAGCCAATATTATAAAACTGTTTCATCTCCTGTTCCACATGTCTTGACCTCTGCGGAGGTATACTGGTCACAACAATGCTCACTTAGCAGTTTTCATTGTTAAGAACCATCACGCTCAAAATCACCTTATGGTTAAAAGGCACTACGTATATGGTGCCAAGAATTTATAGTTAGTCCACCTGGGTTTTTTTAACAGTCTAATAGTCCAAATTATCTACTTAATACAGAAAAGACTCAGTAATAATACAGTTAAAGCTATTTCCCCCCACAAAACCCGCAAACCAAGCACACCCTCTTAATAGCTGTCTTTTTTTTTCTATGTCGGTGTTATGTTCAACCTACCAGTGCTCCTCTGGTCTTCCAGGCTGGCCATTTCACACTCTCTTGAGGGAAGGGTGGAGGAGTACCACAAGTCCTTGCATGTGATGTTCATAGTGGGGCTTTCTTCCTTTCCTCTGCCAATAAAAACATTACTTCAGTATCACCACCTTGTTTCTCCTCAGCTTGGAGGCCTATTTTGGTTTGTTATGACAATCTACCTCTTTTTCTAAGTGACCAGAGAAGCAGGACCGGTGTTCACCAGATGGTAATACATAGCCCTGGCTCACTCTGGGGAGGCTTAAGTCACTCACCCCCAGGAAGCTTGTGTGGCCAGTGCCACCTGGACCGGGACCAGGCCTCAGAAGCCCCAGAGCAGTGGCTGGGGGCTTCTGCTAGTGATGGCAAAAATCACATTTACTGGGCTACAGAGTTCAAAACTTTTTATAGGGATAGTTACTAGTCCTTTTTCGTGTTTTTTGAAACTGAGGAGTCTTAAGTCTAAGACCACATTTTCCAAAGGTGACCTCTAATTTCTTGGGTTTTGTCTGACTAACTTCACAATGGTCAGAGGGTCTGTTTTTTCCCAAGCTGCTGAGTTCTCCCAATGCCGAGATCAGTACGAACAGTGAGTACTCAAGCTGAGGTGTGTGTCTACATGGGCATCAAAGCTCTAGGTAAGTGAATTGTGTCGAGAGTAATTCACTTACTCAAAGTCATACTTCCTGTCAGATGGAAGCACGCAATCTGCTGATGCAGTGTCCGTGGACTCTCACTCAGGTTCTGAATGCATGGATTTAGACTTCCACCTGTTGTAATTCATGACCTTAGTGAAGGGAATATAATTTGAAAGAAAAAAAGATCATCTAAGTGAATAGAAATTCTGTCTTTCAAAAGGGAAAATGCTTAGTTGTTTGGAGGGGGCTTTAAGAAGTGGATTATGGTGTGTTTAGATTTTACACAAGCAAACTCCCTTTGTGACATTTGGTGTCAATGTCAAATTTAACTCTGAAGGAAATCTCTGAGGGGAAATAAAGCATTGCTTTGAGAGAGTCTACCACCTGAAACATGCAAGTGAGCACTCAAGTTCCATTTAGCAGGTGAAAAAGATGCAGTGTAATCTTATCAATTTTTTAAATTCAGTTTTCTTTTATTGGGAGGTTTTCAAAAGTGGACTGGCAGATTAAGGGATAGAACCCGCATGTCAATGAGAAAAGCAAAACAACTCTTAAAGGGCAGATTTTTTTGCATTATCTAGTAATTCTCCACATGAGTTTAATCTCTGTTGCTAGCAATTGAATGTTCTCATTAATTTTTCCTCTCCTTTTTCAGTATACAGCTTTCATCTGAGAGGTCCATTATCAAAACTCATTTATCAAAAGAGCAAGATGCAGTTTAGATGGAACTCTAGGTCAAGGCTAATAAACATTTATCAACAGAGAAAGTTGTCATATAGGTGAGATGCTGACTGTCTTCAGCCAAGAAATTTCTGGAAATGGAAAGCACTTAACTTTGCAGAGAGAGCCCCAGCAGGATTCAGAACTTGCTATAGCTGTATTCTGCAACAGCCGTTATATTTCTTCAGTTACGTTTCTTAAGGTTGCACAGTAACGGCCAATCGTTCTATAGATTTTAATGTCAGTTTTAGTATTGAAGACCTTATTTTTTGCATCTAGAGTTTTAGATTACTTACTAACATATTCTTTCATAGTTTTAGTGTGTCTGGTGTGTTTACAACTGCTTGTGACTTCTGAACAAAAACTTCAGTTCCTAGCATTTTTACTGATTATCTTCCCATCTCCTTGACAATTAATCCAAAGAATATTCCCTTTCAAATATTGTCCCACAACTTATTCTATTACAGCCCTGGGCTATATAAGCTCCACTCCCTGTCTGTGGCAGCCTGGGAGCCAAATAACCTTTTTGTGCTACATCTGGAAGCTGCTGCTTAGGGCAAGGGGCAGATATGGACTTCTCTACCAGTGAGGGGAGGTTGTGGTTAGGTACTGGACATGGCTCTGTAATCATACAAGTGCTCTTATCTGAAAAAAATCTATTTGTTCTGAGGGTTTCAAACAAAGGCAGGACTTTGTGAAGTAACTCTGGTTTAGAATTTCCTTAAACTTTCTGAGGAAGAGCACTGTGACTGAATGAGCCTTTGAAACTGAAGTCCCTCTGCAGCATCTATAGTACTGCTGCAGTGAATCACAGGACAATTCAGGTAGGAAGGGACCTATGGAGGTCTCTAGTCCAACCTCCTACTCAAAGTGGGGTCAGCTAGATCCAGCTAGGGTAAGCTTTTCTGGCAGCTGTGTCCAACTAACTGAGACCTGGAGGCAGGGTGAGTTGCTTTCTATGGTGCTGGAGAGGGGTTATACAGGGAGAAATTGTTCCTGATAGATGGCTCCACTATTGTGTTTAAGGCTGCTTGTTTATGACTAATGTTTTGAATGCTTCAGTATTTGAAAAAAATGTCATTTCTTAGTTGTAGTGATTAATAATCCTCATTGTTACCTTGTAAAAGATCTTTGTAGGTGTTCTTTTGTAGAAGTTTTGATTAAATCAGATAAGGCTGATTTAAATGAAACCTGGACTGTTTTTAGCACTTCTACTAGTAATAGCCAATATAGCAATTCCCATAGGAACTGTTTCCTCACTTTAAATAAAGAGAATGTTTGAGGTAGAACTTGGTAATAGACCTTGTATAAAACTGAAGAGTGGAAAACCAAGGCATAAGTCTTAGTTCAGTGAATTGCTAATGCTCTCAAAAATTATGTTTAGCAGCTTGAGGCTTTGAAATAACCAAAGACCCACATAACATTTGCCAAAATCATTTAATTATTTGATGAAAATTTGTATAGGAATAATTTTCTTACTCAAGTATTTGAGTGTCAACTCTTTTGAACCTGATTTTAGGCATATTTAAAACTGTTTTAGTACAAAATTAACTAATCCATACAAAATCAGGTATCAATTGGTCACATTTCAATTTTTGCAAATGCACATAAACATTAATAAGGTTACCTGTGTATTTAAAGCACCTTAAGCATCTGGTGGTGCTGGTATTTTTCCTTCTTATTATGGTGAAACTTTTTTTTTTTTTTTTTGTTGACATGACAATGAAACTTTTCTAAGTTGTTTTTCTGTTTGAAAAGGCAAGACAGGCTTGAAGCTTCTTTTCCTCAGCAGATTTTTAAGTACCTTGCTTCTTATTTGTTTTGGAGAAGTGGAATAAAATTGCTAATGTTGATATAATTCTTCAGTAGGGTGTCAATAGGTAAGTAGAGCACTTTGTAAAATGTGATAGGCATCACAAATTATATCCTTTCATTTCTTTGTGCTAGGTCTTTGATAATGTCAGGTAGACTTACTACTGGTTTGCTTCTAATTCTTTCCTACCTGCTTAACATGAAAGCTTCTTTGCAATTTCCTTGTAATAGAACACAAAAAAACTTGTTTGCTATCGAAGACTGAGACCAGGGAAAAATGCAAATGGAGTTCATGCAGCTGGTTACCATTATAACATCTTGAACAATTGTAGAAGTGGTTCCAAATCACAACTCCAGGTATCATTATCTTTTTCCCCTTACGAAATTCAAGATCTGGATGGGCACTTAGGCCAACACCTGTAAAAGCATTTATAGCGTTAGATACCTAAATAGATATCAACTTATAACTCTGTCCTGTCACTGTTTGGGAGCTTACCTCATGGGGGGAGACGATGCAGACCGAGTGGCAGTGCTTTGGTTGGGGGTCCCACATCTTGTGCTGGGCCTGAGTTTGCCTGGCAACTGCAAGCCCCGAGTTTGCCTGGCAACAGCGACATGACGCCACTGGGCGGTGACCACAGAAACCCCTGAGGAGGGGTGTATAAACTGCTCCTGTAAGCCCAGTTCGAGGGCTCCTGAGGAATGGCTGGCCCACGCCTTGGTGATCTCCCCTTACTTGGGACGCCAGGTAAGATACTTTCCTGGGAACTGAATGATACCTATTAGGTAGATTGTAAGGAATTAGGAATAGAAGCAGAAGAGTCCCCACTCGTAAGGTGGTGTTAATTGTTATCTACTTAATAAGTGCCTTATCTTAATAAAGCTCACTTTGTGCCTCAGACTTGGAACCTCATTCCTTCAAGGGGTAGATAGAAGCAGAGGGTCTGACGGCAGCACCTCAGCTATTTCCTTAAATTAAATCAATGAAATCTATCTGTTGAAAGAGCATTACAGAGTACACTGTAGAGGCTCTTTTTTTTTCTTTTTTTTTAAACCACTTCCACCAATAGGAATATGGATTGCTGAATTTTAATCTAACATTCAGAAGTCAATTTGAGGGAGCAAAAATGAAACCGAAGTTGTTTCCTTCAAAGCTTATCTATTTGAACTTTACTATTATTATTTTTTAAATCAATTATTCTTTTTTTCCACAAATGTATTGGTACTGTCATTGTTGTTAAATTATGCAACACACTAAATGTTTGAGGACTTTGACAAAGGAAAAGCTCTTATGACATTGTAAGAAGCCCCTTCACTCTTAAGATGTCCAGCAGGCAGTGAAACTGTGCAAAGGCTCTCATATTAGGAAACTTGCTTGATGTGTTCTTGGCAGGAGATCCAAATGGGTCAATGTCTTTCTACATGAAATTTCAAACACTGAACTGCTTTACGTTTTAATATGATGATACTTGGACAGTAGTATATAATAGTCTGCTTGTTCCACCCAAAATGAACATAGTAGAAACCAGAAGACTGAGGAGATTTATTATGTCTGAAAATTGTGATGAGAATGCTGCCATGCCTTTGATGTTGTGAGACAAGAGTGAAAGAAGTCTTACCTGTTTTGTGTATTTTGATTATAAATAGTTATGAATTCTTACGCATTCTAGCAAAGAAACAAAGATGAGCTGAAAAATCAGAAAATGTAACAGAAAACGTTTTCCCTCTTTTACCTAGGGAGAGGTCTTATAATTTTTTTTTTAAGGTTGGTAATAATCTATTGTGTTACCTGTGTATCTTCATAGGAGGAAGATTGTATAGGAAGTGGTCATTGTCAAAAGTACCATTGGTGCCATGGTTCCTTGATGCTGCTGGTGAAGGAACGAAGTCGGACCTCCATTCTTTGGCAGTTACCTTAAAATAAATTCTGTCAATTTTTTTCTTTTTTTTTTCTTTTCCCAAAGAGCATTTGCAAGAGGACCATATACAATACTAGCTGCTATGAAACACTGATGGCAAAGTTTCCTTACAATGTTGGTATGTGTTGAAGTATTATCTGAAATAGTTACTTAAAACATCTGATAATAGCTTCCCTAGCAATTTTGTAATGACTAGTTTTGATGCTAAGCTGCATCGGATCTAAATATTTTCTTCCTGTTGATCAAAGTCCAAAGTCCAATGTGATTAAATTAGCAGAATGAAAGTCGTGGTTCTCCAGTAAGTCAGAATCTGTCAAAACATCGTGGAATGAAATTGCAACACTAGTAAAACTTTTTTAAACTTATGAAATTAGTATAATCAAACTGTAGGCAGTAAAAATGCTTCAGTCTAAGGGATGTAGAACTACAATTTTAACTAACATCAGTATATACTTTTTTTCTTAAAGAAAAATAGTTAATCGGTAATGTTTTTTTTTTCTGCTAAGTACCTTTGTAGGCATACTGTGTAGTAAAACATTAGCAAGAAGATAATTCAGTGGTACTACTGCTTGTAAATATTTGTTTAGGAATACTGAATTAAGTCACTCAGAATGTATTTGAAGCTTTGAAGGAATTTTTGCTTTCTCTTTTTCTGAAATATGGAAAGGTATGTTTTTCTTCATAATTTTTCTTAACCTCTGTTTCTCAGTTGGCAGCAACTTCATAAATCCATTTCTCTGACTTTTACACTCCTTTCTGTTGTGAAATTTGGGACTAGTTTTTTACTTTCTTTTAGGAGTTTTACACTGTGTACCAGTACTGAAGTACATTCAGTGCATAAAACAAATATTAGAATATCTCTGTCCTTCAGGAGTGTTCAGTTGGCTGATACAGTCAACACCCTTTACAGTGAGCTTGTAGCATAGTTGAAACATAAAGGCAAATCTGTCCTATAAATGATTCCTTAATGACAGGAGTAAATTAAATATTGTGTGGGGAGAAAAAAAAAAATCTGCACTATTCTGAGATTGAAATCTTGGTGGAACTGTTCTGAATTAGAGGCCTGATTCTCATTGCTTCAGCATAGCTCCCTCAATGTGAGCAAAATGTATGTTAGCATCCTGCACTTGAATACTCTGCACAAAGACTGACTCCTGTTTCTTGCATCTCCAGGGATATAGATGGCAGTCAGTGAATAAACCGTAAGCTCTGTGTGTTGCAGGGCTTCCCTGTACTGGGAAGGTGAAGATGCTGTTTCTCCTTTAGTACCAGACAAGTTTGGAGACTTCAAGGAGGCAGTTCAGCAGAGACTTTCACAACATTAGGCCTCAGCAGATGTCTGAAGACACCAAGTCATTAGTTCTCAAGTGCAGAATCAAACAATATGTAAGAAATATCCACTGTGAATCATGTCTTTGAGTTCTTCTAGTCAAAGTGAAAGATTAGAAATGCTAAGTATGTGACTTGTTCAACTATAATTACTAAGAGGAAATAAAATAAATAAATAAATAAATTTGTTTACCTTGCCACAGAGATTTTTTTATTATTTTCCTGGATTAATTCTAAAGGTTCATGGAGGCGAACAAAGTCCTTTTTTAGGGGGGGAGAAGGAGTGATACGTGAAACTGAAGACTAGAGTTGCAAGAAGTCTTCATTTAGACTGGTAAGATTAGGTAATTTAAAATAGTACTAGTCTGTCCCGTCCTATTCAGAAACCTAATGTAGATCATACTTTCTGACAACTATTAGTACATTCATTTTAGTTGTCATATGCTTGCATTTTGCAATAGCAGACATCCAGATATGACTTCTGAATTTTTTCTGAGACTTGAAGAGACTACAATTTGATTCTATAGGTATTTTGATCTCTAATATAATCTGTCATCATTTTCTCTTGCATCTTAACATAAATACTACAAGTGTTTTGTATCAATTAATCCTTTTCAAGATAAAAATCAAATGCTTGTAAGTGCATTTCACATTAAAATAGGAAAATAATGACTTGACTTGTTCAAGATCAGAAGCAAATACCAGCTTTCTTCCTCTGGAGACTGGTCCAAGTATCAGTGCTGGAGTATATCTCAGCAGCTCAAACACGTATTTTTGAATCATTACTTTCTTTCAACCCAATACAAAATTAGAGATAGCCCATTGCAAAATTAGAGACTGTTTATAGACTTGGGATGTTTGGATTTTTTTCTGATTTGGGTGTATTTCTAAATGTAACATTCTTTTATGAGCAATAAGCTATATGTTCTGTGCTAAATTATCTCCCATGTGTGTGAGATACTGAAACCTGAAAGTGCCTTACAGAGCCCCATACATGCTGTTGTCAGCATTTTCTTCCTCTTTTAAAGATGTATTCTTTTCCTAAGTCCCTTCTTTGTGTTGTTATCAAATCAGGGGGAATAGATGTAATTTACATAACTTGGGAATTCATTTAGATGTATTCCCATCAGCAGTTTTCAAAACCCCTTTTCATTTACTCTTCCAAGTGTTTACAAATCCTCTAAAATTATCATTTGTTTCCCAAGTCACTAGCAATCATCTTTGCGATGTTTCTTTTTCAACTTTTCAACTGCCAATACAGCTGATTTATGTTCTTTTTTGAAATCTTCCCTTTGGCACCAGTGATAGGGCAATTGTATTTTGCTAAGCAGTAACAAAGTCTAAATTAATAGACTTTGTTTCCTACTGACATTGTAAGCTATCCAACACTCCAGGCTGCAACTGGTTTTTGTTGGGTTTTTTGTTTGTTTTTAAGGAAAAAAGTATCCATTTCCTTCTGCACATTCGGTGTCTCATTTTCTTACATGAATGCTATTAATTTGAGTTACATAATTAATTGATTTTTTTCTTACTGTGGCACATGGAATTCTTTAAATAGTAATAGTCAAAGTACTGGCAATACACATAAAGGGGAACGGGCTATAAATGAATGAACAAACACAAATATTTCCCCCTATTCTTCTTAAGGATGGAGCTATCATAATTAGTAGCATAAAATTATTGTTCAGTCAGTGAGTAACATTATGATTACTGTATTGTCCTCAGAGAGAGTTAATTAAAAAATTTTAAATCGATTGATCCTGCTCACTGCAGGGGGGTTGGACTAGATGACCTTTAAAGGTCCCTTCCAACCCAAACTATTCTATAATTCTATGACTATGGAACTCTGAATATTGACAAGCTGTGATTAAAACTCAAGCCAAATGTAATGTTTACAAACTACAGATGGAATTAACCAAGTAACTCAATTAATTAATGGAATTTTTAAAAATTCCTTTGGAAAGGTGCATCTGAAAAAGTTCAGTGTGAAGTTAGGACAAAAAATGTTTCAAAAATTCCAAACTAACTAGAAGGCTAGAACATTTCCTGGCTTTTCAGTATTTTATTATTGAGGAAGTAGGTAAGTTACCTTTTACAGATTCGTTTCAACTGCTCTATGCATCTATGTGTCATATAGGGTAATTTCCATGCCCCACTCCTCTTCCCCAACTATATCTTTAGATATTCATGTGCTGCATAGCTTTACTTCTAATTTTTATTTTCAGAAGGAAGGAAAACTACTTCTCTGATGATTCTCCAAACCTTACACTGTCACAGATGATAAAGGGTTTCCATTCCCTTTACTTGGTCACCGGATTACCCTACTCTTTCTTCAGGCTATGTTGCTGCTGGTTTTTTTTTTTTACCTGAATAAATGATTTATTGAAATCAAAATAATTTCTGTTATGGTAGTTAAATTCCCTAGAAATAGTCTCCTGGAAATTGCTTGCTAGTGCCAAGAACACTTGAAAAGTTTCAGTCTTTTATAGCTATTAGTGATATTGCATTATTCGTTACCTGAATGACCTATGTTATATATCAGCTTTATTATTGCAAATCCTAAAACTTTTCTCAAGATCAGAGGGAAAAAGGTCAGAGTTCAAATTACTTTCGTACATATATATATATATAAAAACACACACATACTATATACTATACTTTATATAATTTTTGTTGTGATTACTTTGGTAGCCCAGATTATGGGAATGGACTGCAATACTTTGTTTAGTGTGCAAAAACATTGCTGCCCTCCACTATTGCAATCAACTTTGTTGATGTGGTGCGTTGACCTTGGCTATCTGCAAGACCCCCCCAGCCACTCTCTCATTCACCCTCCTTGACAGTACAGGGGAAGAAAATAGGATAAAAAAGGTTGCATGTCAAGATAAAGACAGGGAGATCCCTTACTAATTACCATCACTGACAAACCAGACTCAACTTGGGGAAAATTAATTTAATTTATTGCCCATGAAAATAGAGGTGGATTGTGAGAAACAAAGACAAAAACACCCTCCCCCAAAAACCACCTTCTTCCCAGGCTGACCTTCACTCCTTCACTCCCTACTCCTCGACCTCCTCCCCCCCGAGCAGCACAGGGGGATGGGGACTGGGGGCTGCGGTCAGTCCATAACAGCCCCTCCCTGCCGCTCCTTCCTCCTCACACGTTTCCCTGCCACCGCCTGGGGCCTTCCCACGGGCTGCAGGGAGACCCCTGCCCCACCGGGGTCTCTCCCGGGGCCGCAGGGGCGTCTCTGCGGGGGCGCCCGGAGCCCCTCCTCCCCTCCTCCTGCTCTCCCCTCGGGGCTGGCAGGGCTGGTTCTCACAGGGTTCCCCTCAGCCCTGGCTGCCGGGCACCGTTTGGCCCGGGCCCTCCCCGAGGCGCCCGCCCGCGGCTGAGGGGCTCAGCTGTGCCCTGCGGCGGGGCCGCAGGAGCCGGCTGGAACCGGCTGTGTCCGGCACGGGGCAGCCTCGGCCGCGCCTCGCAGGGGCCACCCCTGTGAACCCCCACCAACACCTTGCCATAGACATCCAATACAGAAGTATACTGAAAAGTAATTTAAAAGTTTTAGCCAGTGTCTGTCGTGCATCTTTTGTTACAGATTCATTGTTATGAATCCTGTTTTGTAAAATTTTTACAGCCTTCTAGACTCTTTTTGCAAATTACATTACACAGACCTTTGAAAGCAACATGTCTTTGAAACTCCTAAAATTCTTCGCTTATCACCTCTCTAGTACTATGAGTTTTTATTTAGCCTACTCTTTTTTTTTTTTTTTTTTTTGTAGGGTTATCTATTAGATTTGTTGCAGATTAGTTTCAAAAGTGGTTTGCAGTGATGGCTGTTCATATAGCTTGTAACAAGCACCAAAGTCATAGCTAAATATTCAACAAGCTACACTGAGGTAAAAGGGTCTGGCATTTACTGTCAGGTCAGAGAATATTGGTTTAAACTCTCAGCCATACATTTTCTACCTGACCTTGCCACCAAAAAGCAGCTTTGAGTCCCTAAACTTGTTGTCAAAAGCTAATTGGAGGATACCAGTTACAGCTTATAAGTACACTTGTGTTAGAACCTTTAACTGTAAAAAAGAAATACTTCTTAAATAGGTCTTGAAGGTATTGGAAATGCTGTGCTCCTGACATATTTCAGGATAACTTGTGCCTAACGTAGCTACATTCCTACAAAATCAATTCCGGTATGTCTGCCTCAAAGGTAAAAACTTCATTTCCTGTTTCCTTCCCCAAGGCTTCTGTAAACATGGTAAGTCCAGGAATTTTTTTTTTAGGGAAAAGGTTAGTAAGAAATCATAGAATCATAGAATAACTAAGGTTGGAAAAGACCTCTAAGATCATCAAGTCCAACCATCAACCCAACACCACCATGCCCGCTAAACTATGTCCAGAAGCGCCTCATCTACACATCTTTTAAATACCTCCAGGGATGGTGACTCCACCACTTCCCTGGGCAGCCTGTTCCATGGGCTGACCACTTTTTCAGTAAAGAAATTTTTCCTAATGTCCAATCTAAACCTCCCTTGGCACAACTTGAGGCCGTTTCCTCTCATTCTATCACTAGTTACTTGTCAGAAGAGACCAATACGCACCTCATTACAACNGATATTGAACAAGACCATCCCCAATACTGGGGAACACTGCTTGTGACCAGCCACCAACTGGATTTAACTCCGTTGACCACAACTCTCTGGGCTCAGCTATCCAGCCAGTTTTTTACCCAGCAAAGAGTGTACCTGTCTAGGCCGTGAGCCGCCAGCTTCTCTAGGAGAATGCCGTGGGAGACAGTGTCAAAGGCTTTACTGAAGTCCAGGTACACCACGTCCACAGCCTTTCCCTCATCCACTAGGCGGGTCACTTGGTCATAGAAGGAGATCAGGTTGGTCAAGCAGGACCTGCCTTTCATGAACCCGTGCTAGCTGGGCCTGATCCCCTGGTTGTCCTGGACATGGCTTGTGAGCGCCCTCCAGCTGAACCGCTCCATAAACTTCCCCAGCACCGAGGTCAGGCTGACCGGCCTGTAGTGCCCCGGATTCTCCTTCTGGCCCTTCTGATAGATGGGCGTCACATTGGCAAGCCTAATAAGCCTAAATAAGCTTTAAAGCACAGTTTAAGAAAGGTGCCTACTGTGACAACCTGCAGGAAAATGGCTGGAGACAGTGCTATCAAGTTATGACATCACTGAGATTGCAGGAAAGCTGAAGTACCTCTCAAGAACAGAATCGAAGCATGGGATCTCCACACATAGCCCAGCAAATGTTCTATTTTTTGCCATCACTAACAGAAGCCCCCTGATCCCTCAGTGCCCTGGGGTGTGGGGCTTGCAGGGCCTGGGCCTGGTATGGGTGGTGCTGGCTGCCCTGGCTGCCCTGGGGGTGACTCTCGCCTCCCTGGAGTGAGCTGGGAGTGTGCGATACCATCTGTGCTGATGGTGTGACAGCCACAGTTGTTTCTGCATGACAGATCCCAGCCTGGAGTGTCCCAGAGGCTGGGGGTAGCTAGTGAGCACCAGCCATGCTGCCCTGGGTGCCTGGAGAAGGAAGCTGAGAGTTTCTGTGGAAAGGTATGAAAATAAACCTAAGCAGGTTTAGGGCTGAGGAGGAGGAAATCCCTTCCATAGATAGTGAACACCATATTTCTCCTGGGACAGACCTCAAGAAGGTGATACCTTGTCACAACCACCCCTGCTTTTGTTGCTAGGGACTGAAACTCTGCTTTAGGAGCCAAAGAAGTCCTGGAAGGGTGAGCAAAACACCAAAACAGAGGGGTAGAGGCAGGGTTAGGTTTTTTTCTATAGAAAAAATTTAATTGTATCATGAGACTTTCCTATAAAAATTTGAACTAGATGTGTTGTACGCAGACTAATAAATCATGTATCAGACTGTAAATACTTAGCTCCATAGCATGCATTACACTGAACATCCTGCTACGAGACTCCTCCTTGCAGGTTGTTTGGATTTCTTTGAGATCTGCTCTTTCCTATATTACAAAATGAGTTAGCATAAAATTCAGATAGGAAATTTGCTTTGTAATGTGCTTTTCCCACACTTAGAGAATTCTGAGCTGTGTGACCTGGAAAGGAGGTCTCAGCTTCAGAGTCTGCATCAAAAATGCAAGTTAGATGCTCTTGGGAATGTCTGTTTAGAAGACTTTTTAGTTCTGTGAGGCTAATTAAGCGCTAGGTAATGCTTTGTGATGATTAACTCATTAATCTAAGAAAATAATAGAAAACTCTTAAGTAAGGACTTTTTTGACATATATATGGAACCCTACATATAGCTGATTGTTATCTATATCTGTTTTACTAAACAAAAATCAGGTCACCTTCTGTCTTACTACTTAATATAGATACCTAACTATTAGCAGAGTCTTATGAATGTAACTTGTATTTCTTGCCTTGGCATATTCTGACTTAATAAACTTAAGCTGTTGAGTGACCTACTTTACCTGCCATACTGATTTTCTTTAAAGCTGTTTCTTTGTTTTGTTTTGGGAAGCTTGCATGCACTTCTACTGGCCACAGTATTTCATACACATCTATGTATATATGGTATTTTGAACTGCCCCAATATGAAACTTTGGTCTTGATCATACTCACTCTTCAGTATTGATGTTTTAAGAAAGCAGAATTGCGGGGGGCTGCTGACTGGGAAGAGTGAATTGGGAGGGATGGAGACATGAGTCATTTCATGATGACTTCTGTGCTTGCTTCTTTGTGCATTGTTCCAATGTTCACATGCTGACACTTACCTTGGTTAGATGTATGTTGTTCACTCTCCTATGGCAATGGAAACATGGTACTTTTTTTTTTTTCAATTACTTTGTTCATTTATTCTAACTTGATTATAAACATATTGGATATCTTAGCATTCCTTCTATCGATGTAATAGGTTGAACTGAGTGTTGATTTAAGCAGGCAGTGCTGCCACCTGTCTTTTAGGCCACTGCGTTCACACGTCTTAAGATAGAATCATAGAATCATACAATATCTCAAGTTGGAAGGGACCCATAAGGATCATCGAGTCCAACTCCCTGCTCCTCACAGGACTAACTAAAACTAAACCATATGACTAAAAGCATTGTCCAGACGCTCGCTGAACTCTGACAGACTTGGTGTTGTGGCCACTTCCCTGGGGACCCTGTTCCAGTGACCAACCACCCTCTCCATGAAGAACCTTTTCCTAATGTCCAGTCTGAACATCCCCTGATGCAGCTTCATTCCATTTCCTCATGTCCAATTGCTGGTCACCAGAGAGGAGGAGATCAGCACCTCCCCTTCTGCTGCCCCCCTTGAGGAAGTGGTAGACTGCAATGAAGTCACCCCTCAGCCTTTTCTTCTCCAAACTGAACAAACCAAGTGAGCTCAGCCGCTCCTCATAAGTCTTGCCCTCAAGACCTTTCACCATCTTGTCCTCCTCTGGATACACTCTAATGACTCTATGACCAGGTGACCCACCTAGTGGATGAGGGAAAGGCTGTGGATGTGGTCTACCTGGACTTCAGTCAAGCCTTTGACACTGTCTCCCACAGCATTCTCCTAGAGAAGCTGGTGGCTCACGGCTTAGACAGGTACACTCTTCGCTGGGTAAAAACTGGCTGGACGGCCGAGCCCAGAGAGTTGTGGTCAATGGAGTTAAATCCAGTTGGTGGCCAGTCACGAGCGGTGTTCCCCAGGGCTCAGTTTTGGGGCCAGTGTTGTTCAATATCTTTATCAATGATTTGGATGAGGGGATGAAATGCTCCNTGTAGATGAGGCGCTTAGGGGCATGGTTTAGTGGGCATGGTGGTGTTGGGTTGACAGTTGGACTCGATCTTAGAGCTTTTTTCTATTACTCTAGTTTGATGTCCTTCTTATATTGAGGCACCCAAAACTGCACACTGTTACTCGAGTTGGGGCTGCACCAGTGCAGTGTAGAGTGGGACAATCACCTCCCTCAACCGGCTGGCTATGCTGTGCTTGATGTACCCCAGGACATGGTTGGCCCTTTTGGCTGCCAGGGCACACTGGGGAGTCATATTCAACTTGCCATCAACCCAAACCCCCAGATTTCTTTCTGCAGGGCTGCTCTCCAGCCTCTTGTCCCCCAGTTTGTACATATAACCAGGATTACCCCGTCCCAGGTGTAAAACCCCGCACTTGTTCTTGTTAAATTTCATGTGGTTGACGATTGCCCAGCTTTCTAGTCTATCCAGATCTCTCTGTAAGAACGCTCTACCCTCGAGGGACTCCACAGCTCCTCCTAATTTAGTATCATTGGCAAACTTAATGTACATTCGACTGCTGCATCTAGATCATTTATAAAAACATTAAAGAGCACTGGCCCTAAAATCAAGTTCTGGGGAACCCCATTGGGACTGGCCACCAGCCTGCTGTAACCCCCATTTGCTATAACTCTTTAAGCCTGACCTGTCAGCCAATTACTCATCCAATGTATTATGGATATCTCTAGCTGTATGCTGGACATTTAGTCCAGAAGGATGTGAGAGACAGTACAAAAGCTTTGCTAAAATCCAAAGCCTCCATATCTACTGGCTTCCCTTGATAGGTGACCTTGTCTCTCTTGCACAAAGATCCTTTTCCCGCTGTGAAAGAAAGGTGTACACAGTCTGTCGCCAGCAGGTCTGGTGTAGACCAAATATCAATAATGGATAGTAATCTGAGGGCTGCATCAGGGTAGGAAGTTTTCTCTTCACATCTTTAACCTGGGCCCCAGGGAGGCAGCAGACTTCCCTAAGAAGTAGGTCCGGTCTGCATATTGGGCCTTTTGTTCCCCTCAGGAGAGAGTCTCCTATGACAATGACCTGTCTTTTATTCTTTTATTCTTTATGGGAGTGGTTTTGATGCAGGGCACTGGCTGACTTAACCACTTCCAAGCTAGATGGACCATTGTCCTTGTTATTGTTCAGTTCCACTTGCAGAGCCTCATACCTGTTATGCAAAGGCACCTGGGAAGGTGGGGTAGTCATGGAGAAGACGCACCTGCTGTGCCAGGCAGGAACTTGTTGCCATTGCTCCCTGTGTCTTAAGTCACCATGTTCAGCCAGGTGGAGAGAGGATCAGGAATCCTTCACATCATGTGCCCTGTCCCAGGGAAAGCAGGGTGCTGTTCCAGCAGTCTGTCTGTCTCTCAGACTCCCTGAAACTCCTCAACCTTCTCACCTCCTCCCAGAGCTCTGTCACTAAGCGGAGGAGTTCCTCCGCCCGGGCGCACCTCCCGCAGGTGAGCTCACTGCTGCCGGCCGGTGCGGGCACAAGAGCAGGGCACGGCTGCAGCCTGGCACCGGGGGGGCGGCGTCTTCCCGCCGGAGCTCTGTCTGCGAAGCTGCGTCAGCCACGGCGGGGGCAGAGCTCAGAGAGGCCGGGACTTTCTGCCGGGGGGATGCTGTTGCTCCCTGGTCAAGCTGGCAGAATTACAGCTCCCTTCCTGCACACTCTCCCACACAAAATGCCGTGTCACACCCTATTCGCTAGCGCTCCCCAGGAGTTTCTTTTATACCTGAGGGGGCATGACCGCCATTGCTCCTGGCCCCGCCCAGGTCTCATCAGCTGCTGTCACGGGAGCTGCGGGCTCCTGGCGGGTCTCTCAGCTCCCATGAGGTTCCTCTGGTTTGGGAAACCCCCCTGTGCACTGTGCTGGAGCGATCCGCTGGGGATCATGCAGGCACCGGAGCTGCCTGCCTCGGCGAGATGAATGCAGAGAGGTTGTGCAGGCAGGATATATACAACTTAAATGTATAAGGTAATTATTTACAGGTGCACACTTGTACATAACAGATAGTCAAGGCTTAATGAGCTGTTGGGTTAAGCATTTTCGTGTTCACCAGCACCAGTAAGCTATCCAAAGAGGCTTTCCTCACATGTGTTGGTCAGGAGGGGAAGGGTTGTCTCCAGTATTCTCACCATTCCTGCATGGCTGTCTGCCACTAGCTCTGATCCTAATGACTTCGCCAGATGTTTCCCAACTAGCCTCCCTGTTTATTTATTTTTAAATTATTTTATACCATACCCTGTTGGTGCTTTTCCTCTTGAATCTTTCAGCTACTGATGATCCCCATCTCACTCAATTTAACCTCTGTCTGGAGTTTTAGCTTGTTTTTCTCCAAACATTCCTACAGTTTTTCTCACTATTTAACAATTTTTAGTGAAATCTGAGCTAGGGTCATGCAGCCTTCTCACATCAGAGCTGGGTCTTGGATCCTTGATACACAAGCAGCTAAAACTTTGTGTGGGGAGCAGGAATTTTAAAGCAGAGGACTAAAGAGAAGGTTACAGCTCCGCCCCTCAAAGATTTAGTATATTTTGAACCATGGTGACATTAGCATGGCTATCCTTGGTAATAGGATCTGGTATCAGGTTGAGCCTCTGCTTGATCCTCTGCCTAGCAGGAAGTAGCCACGAATAGGGTTAAGGAACTTCTTAGCAGTAGCAATTATAGCTAAACCTAGTCTTGCCCCTGTTACCATGGTTCATTGAGGACATGATGCTGCTGTGAATTCAGGCCTTGAGCTGTGATTTGATTCAACTTTTCTGAAAAACAGAGACATGTTAATGAATGCTTGACAATTTCCTTAATGTTTGTTAGTTCAGGACATCAAAATTAATGAAAATCTGTCTCTGGCTTTAGTAGTTACAAATGTAATTTTACCTATTAGATGATATAATGCTCTATAGTATATATATAACTTTAAGTACACAAAAATGTTGTTAAATACTGGCTTTTACTTATATATATATATATATTTGTGTCATATATCACTGAAGAGCAATCAGTGAGGGAGCAATTGTGCTAGGGAGAGATTTGGATCTGTCTACTAGACATGGAGATTGTTTCAGTTCCCTTTCTGTGTTGGGAGGGGAGTAAGAGCTAAAGAAGGTAGCGAAGTAATTAGGGGAAAGGAAGTAAACGGTGGAGAGATTACAGTAGGGAAACCACTGAAATGGCAGAGAGTCACTTTGGAATAGACTTTCTTTAGATGTGTGTCACCCATGCTGCTGCTGCAAAAGCAAACAATGTATGTGTGACATTAAAAAAAAAAAATTCTTTCAAACTGAATAGTGAAATGAGATTCCTTCAAAGGATCTTCTGCATTTATTAATAACATGAATGAATTTACAAGGCAGAAAAATAATTCTTCAATTATTTTTGTGTATAACATTGAAATGCATGACTGTTCAGACAATTAGATGTGATCTAATGTAATCAAGAGTACCAGTCTACTGTGATAAAACTGTAATAGATGATTGTGTGTTCATAAAGGATATCTAGAATTAGTGGATCTGTTCCTATGTTATAAAATATTTAAATTACTAGCATACGTGGCATTGGTATAACTGACAGTAGAAAGTTGATAAGTACCTACCAATTATCTCAGCTGATGATTTTTTGGTAAGTTCAACTCAGGAATTAATTTTGTTTTGTGTGCCAATGTTAATTGCCTTCTCCCAGATCGGTTCTTCCCTTGCTTTACTGAGGAGAATAATCATTTCAAAGGAAGCCTTTAAAATTTTCAGAAGGTGTGTTTTTAGAAATACTAATTTTAAAGGTCTTGTACTTGCCTTCAGCATCATTGGTGATCTCTCTTTGTTCTGTAATTATAACACTGAAGATGGTAAACCTTTAAATTCTCAGCTTAATATAAAAGCAGCTTTTCAGTTCAAAGTAGTTTACAGTTTAAGATTTTTCTCTGTAAATGAATAGTTTTCTTTTACTCGGAATTTGTTTTTTGCTAGTGTGCATATGATTTTCCCTTGCTCTTTTTAAACTGGCTTTTTATCTTAGGCATAGTCTTCAATCTAAAGTTTTAGTTGCAGAACATCAGGGTGAATAATTACAGTCAGAGGTTATTGCAAATGCAATAGCAATATAAATTAGTTTCTCTGAAGTTTTACTAATTTTTTTCCCCCTTAATGTGTTCTTCTTCCTCCATTGCTGGAAGCAGTAAACAATGGACTTGTTTATCTGATATACTGTGTTGCTTCAGGATATATGAAGGTCTCATGGGATATTTTTACACTTGGATGCCATGTCTTCTGCTCACCCAACGCATTCTTTCTCGAGGTCAGTTGTAGTTTATTCGTATGTTAGCAGACAGAACATTGTTTCAAAAGCAGTTGAACTAATAAAGTCCCATTTCCTATTGGTACGTGCTTTACATCCTCTAGGGCCTTCTTCCCTCCCTTCTCTTCACTGAACCCTAGCCGCTCCTCAAGCTTGTAACTTCTGACACTGGACAGAGGACAAGAGTGGCTCTGCTCTTGTGGATTATTGTGTTCTTATGGCCAATATCTGTGGCCAGACCATGTGTGATGGCTGCATTCTTCTTGCATTTCTCACTGCAGGGACTTGCTCTGTCTCTACAAAGCCTGTGGGAATTTGATTTTCATTTGGGGTCTTTATTGCTCTGTTAAGTCTGATTGAAATAGTCCAATTGGTGAAAAGTTTACTAAGATTATGCTGAGTTGGTGTAACAAACAAACAGGAATAGGCAAGCAATCTTAGGAAACTTTGGAAAATTCTGCCATTTATTTAATTTATCTGCATTCTTCCAATAATGTTGAATAAGCAATGAAATTTCTGACATATCTCTAACAGCTTAATAGAAGACACTATTTTCCTAAATGTCGTCACATTTACTATCAGCCATGTATTATGTTCCAGTTCAACAGCTCTTATAATTTAGTTTTGACAAATTGATATCTCTTATTGTTGAAGTATTCTTCTTATCACCTTGTGGTTAGTAAAGGCCCTCTTTTGTTACCATTTCATCACATTTTCTTCCTAAACTATCACTTCATCTTATGTACAATCATTGACTCTGTTTTAGTACCTTTTAAAATGAATACTAAACACAAGCGATAGATCTTACTGGTTCATATAAAAATGAATATACTGTTCAATATTGCAGAGTATGATTGAACATGTCTGTGATAATTCCTGATGTGTACAAAGACACTTCAGTGGCTGTCATTTTTGTGATCACCTAAATGAAAAAATCCTTATCTGCACAGATGGCTTTTCCCATGTGTCTTCTAGTGATCTGACTAATTTCCTTTTGGATTATAAATTCCATATGTTGCAGATAAAATAAGTTGGCGCTCATGTCTAATGATTGTATTTTAAAGGAATATTAATATAAACTTAGTATCAATCTTAATGTTTTCTTCAGCAATAGCTAGCTTTAAAAATTCAATGTATTTTTAACCATCAGATCAAATTGTGAGTTCAGATCTTAGTTTAGAATTAACTTTCCTTGATATCATTTGGATAACAAAGTCTTGGTGAGTGAAGTAAGCTAAAAAAGTAACAGCCTTTCTCTAAGTTTCCACATAATTGCAGACCTATCTGTATGACAGGACCTATCTGTATGATTTTTTGTGCTGCTTAAACTAAGGAAAAATAGGAACTAATAAAGAAAGCAGGACTTCTAGTTTGCTTATTCAAATCAAATGTACTGTGTGCTGCAAGAATATTAAATTGTCAGAAAACATCCTTTTGAATTACTGCAGATGCAGATTGTCCTCCGTTCTTCATTCTTGAACTGAATGTTCTCAGCAGTTCTAGCTCAGCTAGGCTGCACTTCATCATAGGCTGTGCAAATCAATATGATGGGGTGTTTGTGAAGCCTTTGTGATCGGCTGAACATGAGCCAGCAGTGTGCCCAGGTGGCCAAGAAAGCCAATTGGCATCCTGGCCTGTGTCAGAAATAGTGTGGCCAGCAGGAGCAGGGAGGTGATCATGCCCCTGTACTCAGCAGTGGTGAGGCCACACCTCGAATCCTGTGTTCAGTTTTGGGCCCCTCACTACAAGAAGGACATGGAGGTGTGGGAGTGTGTCCAGAGAAGGGCAACGAAGCTGGTGAAGGTCCTGGAGCACAAGTCTTATGAGGAGCGGCTGAGGGAACTGGATTTGTTTAGTCTGGAGAAGAGGAGGCTGAAGGGAGACCTCATCGCACTCTACAACTACCTGAAAGGAGGTTGTAGTGAGGTGTGTATTTGTCTCTTCTGCCAAGTAACTAGCGATAGGACGAGAGGAAATGGCCTCAAGTTGTGCCAAGGGAGGTTTAGATTGGACATTAGGAAAAATTTCTTTACTGAAAGAGTGGTCAGGCCTTGGAACAGGCTGCCCAGAGACGTGGTTCATTCACCATCCCTGGAAGTATTCAAAAGACATGTAGACGAGGCGCTTAGGGACATGGTTTAGTGGGCATGGTGGTGTTGGGTTAATGGTTGGACTCGATGATCTTAGAAGTCATTTCCAACATTAACGATTCTATGATTCTATGATCATCTAAACATGAAATTAACTTATTCAGCCATATTTTCTGTGGTGTTTTGAGGGGAGGGTTTGTTTATGTTTTGACTTTTAAAATCCATGCCTTGTAATAAAACTGCTTCTCAAATAGCCCTCACCTTGCATGTTAATTTTTTTGCAATTTATATTTGGGCCTTTTTATTTATTTAAATGCATACTTAGAGCATAAATGTGCATTTTACTAGTTCACTTGTCTTCTGATTGTGTTTATATGTCACAATTACTACAAATCCAAAAATAATTTTTCTGGGGTTTTGTCCTTCAAATTATCTTTTCTTGATCTTTAATGGGAAAAATAATTTAAATACCCATACTAGTTTAGATCTTGTGTGGAAATAGGAGATGGTGCTCTAAATGTTTTCACTTCAAACAGTTTTAAATGTCTTTTGGGAGAAGAGGAAACTTGTTCAAGGGGTATGTTTTATTCAGAATGGATGCATCTTTGGTTGCACTGATGTTCAATAGGTACTGCAATATTTCAGTAGAAAAAGTGTATTTGTATCATTTGTACAAGCAACTGGTTTTGTCCAAATTTTCTCATACATCTCAAAAAATAGATTTTTGTCCAGAAGCTTTTTGGTTGTTAAATTTCTAAATGCTTTTTACTATTTTCTCTTCATTAGGTCTATCTAGGTTCTACTCTTGGCTCTTCTTTTGCTTCCACAACTTAAGAGTGTTCTATGGCACTCTCAAACTTTCAAAAATTTATGTAAATACAACTAAAATAAAGATTATATAATAAAGAACTTCTTAAAGTCTCCTATGTAAGGTTCATCTGGCAAAACAATTCAACAGAATTCAACAAAAGAAGAATTCTCAAGTTATCTCATAAGGTAAGTAACAGTATTTAAGGAATAACCCAGCAGTTTGTTTGTTTGTTTGTTTTTAATGGTTCACTGGTATTAATAACATGGGTACGTTGTTGTATAAATGGCCAGTTTAAGTAGTAGTACAACAGTACAACTCCCCCCACACGGGGGGGTGGTGGGGGGTGAGCGAGCGGCTGTGTGGTGCTCAGTTGCCAGCTGGGGTTAAACCACGACAGTTCTTTTTGGCGCCCAACGTGGGGCTCAAAGGGTTTGAGATAACAACAGGTTTGATTGGAATGTGCTAGATCGAATTTATAGATGTTACTGCTGTTTAGCTATTAATTGACAGGCTCCTGTGCTTGCCATAGGGCTTGCTTGCCTTACTGTGTATTACAGTCTTGTGCTCATTTGTGGCTGCTTTTTGCTTTCACTGCTTGCTGTACTGCTGGACTGCTTATCGTCTTACTGTGCTGTGCCTGGGAACATTTTGATAACAGCAATGGGGATGCTCCTGGGCTGACAGACGGCCAGGGCATCGCTGCTGTTTCTGTGCTGCTGCACTGGACAGGCTGGAACTCCAGTGTGAACTCGAGTCGAAGGGACTGTGACCTCTGGGTGGGAGCAGGACACCCCGAGGCATCTGTGACCGTGGATAAGCCCATGCCCAAGCAGGTACATCTCGAAGCATCTGTGGCCGTGATTATGTCCATGCTACAGCAGGTATACCTCTGAAGGGATTGTGGCCCAAGGATAGGTCCATGCTGCAGCAGGTATACCTTGATGCATCAGTGGCTGTGCATGAGGTCATGCTGGAGCACCTCAAAGCGTGTGGCCGTGGATAAGCCCATGACAGGGGAGGTACACCCCTGGAGAGATTGCAGCATGTTGGAGCAGGTTTACTTCTGGAGGGACTGTGGCTGTGGGTAAGGCCATGCTGGAGCCGGTGCACCTTGAAGCGACTGTGGCTATGGATAAGTCTGTGCCGCAGCAGGTACACCCCTGGAGAGACTGTGGCTCATAGATAAGGCTCCACTTCGAGCAGGTACAACCCTAAGGGACTGCGGTCTGTGGATAAGTCCAAGCCGGAGCAGGACAAGGGGAGGAGTTCATTGCAATGTTAAACCCTATGGTCTGGCCCAAAGGGACCAGGGGGTGGAGATTGTAATGGATATACCTTTAAATTGTTGTAACCCATGATTTGAGTTGCATGTTATAGGAATTACTATAGCAGGAACCACCTGAACCAATGGAGGACAAGCCTTACAAGAAGCAGTGCAAGCACAGCAGTGACCCAACCTGAGCTGGCTTTGGTGCCCAATAACTCCACGCAACACACCACCTCTGCTGACCTGAGTGACCACTGTAACAGATGGAGCCCAGAGTCGTGGACTAAATGAATGCAGTGGACATTTTGTGGACATTTATGGACATTTTACAGGGGTGGTCCATAGACTAAGGGAATGATATCTGTATATTATATCAAAGGATGGGAAGGGGGATGGTGGGTAATGAGGATGTATTGGATAGTGTGGGACCTGAGCATGATGTAAATAGTATGGAATAAGGGGTGGATACTGTCCTGGTTTCGACTGGGATGGAGTTGATTTTCTTTCTATTAACTGGTATAGTGCTGTGTTTTGGATGTAGTGTGAGAATAATGTTGATAACACAGTGATGTTTTAGTTGTTGCTAAGTAATGTTTATGCTAGTCAAGGACTTTTAATTTTCCTGTGCCCTGCCAGGTGCGCAGGGGGCTAGGAGGGAGCATGGCCAGGACGGCTGGCCCAGCTGGCCAATGGGCTATTCCATACCATATGACGTCATGCTCAGCATACAAAGCTGGGAGAAGAGAAGGAAGGCAAGGATGTTCGGAGTGATGGCGTTTGTCTTCCCAAGTAACCGTTATGTGTGATGGAGCCCTGCTTTCCTGGAGATTGCTGAACACCTGCCTGCCGATGGGAAGTAGTGAATGGATTCCTTATTTTGCTTTGCTTGCGTGCACGGCTTTTGCTTTACCTATTAAACTGTCTTTATCTCAACCCACAAGTTTTCTCCCTTTTGCCCTTCTGATTCTCTCCCCCATCCCACCGTGGGGGAGGGAGCGAGCAGCTGTGTGGTGCTCAGTTGCCAGCTGGGGTTAAACCACGACATCTATGTTAGATGTCTCTATTCAAATACTTCTTGCCTTGCATTGGACATCTTTCTGTTTTCCTAGCAAGGACTGGTGCAACAACATGCTGTCATTCACAAGTTAAAACCAGATTTCTGTCCAGGTGCATCTACTCTTTGGATTGCCTAAGATTGCCTGCTCTGATCCAGCTTGGGCCCCAGTTTGGGTGCTGCTACTGCTGGGTTTCTGAGGTTTTCTTGAGCAGTCTCTTCTTTAAAAAAATTTTCAGTAGCAAGGTTCATCACGCCAATGCTGCATGAGCACTTTTGTATTGTCATTAGAGGTGACAGGAGCAATGCAGGAGCAAGAATAAAGATCTGAAAAGACAAAAGATGGTGATGGTTTTTATGAGGATCCTAAATCATCAAATGTGACATGAGTTTTGAGTACAGCAAAGATGAGGAACAAGTAGCCTTATTCTGATCAATAATGTATTTGGTAAAGTCAAATAAGGGAGAGTTTATGTCAAGACATTTCTCTTCAAAAAAGATAACACACACAACTTTAACTGATGTGTGAGGGTTTATAAAAATGAACTACACTCCAGGAGACTGATGTTGTCTTCTCTGGATGCTTCACAGAGTAACAGATCCTTCAGCAAGCTCTCTATCTTGTTTTTGCTGCCTGGGCATTCTGTATTTCCTGGACTGCTGTGTGCTATATGACATTTTTTGGACATACTTGGCCGTATTCTGACTTCCCTAGGATGAAGTGCAATAGACCCAGATAATCAGACAATAGGTGGTTTACTTGAAATACATTCTTTATTCATTTTGATGTGTGGTTCAATTTTGATGCTTCAAGAGGAACAATAGAGAAAGTATAACTTAAAAATATCTTTAAAATGAAATTTTAAAATTTAAATAAATATTAATAAATAGACAATGTTCTTATATGAATTTATATTTTTGTGTGATGCTTTTGATTCTGGAGGAAAAACACAGGAAAAGCAAAATACACAGGAGCATACAGTTTCTAGATGCTTGAATGTGCAAACGTTAACGTGCCTGAATGTCCACACAATTTATAGACAAAGATGATGCCGTGATTTAACCCCATCCGGCAACTAAGCACCACACAGCCACTTGCCCAGTCGCCTGCAATGGGATGGGGGAGAGAACTGGAAGGCTAAAGATGAGAAAACTTATGGATTGAGATAAAGACAGTTTAATAGGGAAAGCAAAAGCCGCACATGCAAGCAAAGCAAAACAAGGAATTCATTCACTACTTCCCATTGGCAGGCAGGTGTTCAGCCATCTCCAGAAAAGCAGGGCTCCATCACACATAACGGTTACTTGGGAAGACGAAGACCACAACTCTGAACATCCCCCCTTCCTTCTTCTTCCCCCAGCTTTATATTGTTGAGCATGACATAACATGGTATGGAATATCCCTTTGGTCAGTTGGGGTCAGCTGTCCTGGCTGTGTCCCCTCCCAACTTCTTGTGCACTCCCAGCCTACTCGCTGGTGGGGTTGTGTGAGAAGCAGAAAAGGCCTTGACTCTGTATAAGCACTGCTCAGCAATGGCTAAAATATCAGTGTGTTATCAACACTGTTTTCATCACAAATCCAAAACATAACACCTTACGAACTCCGATGAAGAATTTTAACTCTATCCCAGCCAAAACCAGTACAGGTGACAAAGGAATCTTTTTCTAATTCTTTGAAAATAAGAGAAAGTAATGGAATAATGGTGCTCAGCCAACTTTGGAGATCCCGTTAAGAAACTAGCAAAATGTTTTTAAACTCTGAATTTAGTCACAGAATTATCCCATGCTGACAAATAGGTATACAACTGGCTGTCTGAAGAATGGAAATTGTTACTGATAACTCTCAAAGCCCATTTTCTAATTGCTATCATGTATACTGAAAGCTCATTATCTATAAACTAAACATTTCATTTTTACATCTATTACCATGATGTCTGATTACCTTGTACTTCAATTTTAGTAATCTATAGAGACACAAAATTTATAAAGGCAAGCTGAGGGGGACTTGAAAACATTCCACAGGACTAAGAGAAACACTACAAAGTAAAAAAAGATCTAAGCTGAAATGACTATAATTACGGCATAATAATTGTCTTACTTGTTCATGGGGTTTTTTTGGTACCGCATAAAATTAACAAGCAATACACCTGTCAGAAATATATTGGCAAGCAGGGTTATATCACCTCAGTGTAGCTCTGAAGTATTATCAGGTAAAATCTTTGAACACAGAATCCTTGATATTAAACACTGTGTGCACCATCAGCAGCAGTCCTCTCTCTGAGATGCAATTAGAGATTCAGAGCTTCACTCTGTAATATCATATGTATAGAAGTAAGTTATAGAGTGAAATTAATATCAGAACAGGTTTTTGAAAAGGCAGTGCATTTGCAAATTTATTGGTTATGTTTCATATTGAGAGAAGCCAGTAAGTTTTGTTGTTCGGTTTTTCTAAAATCCATTTAGGAAGATATACACTTCTTTGAGGTATGCATACACATCAAAAGAGAATCCAAGAGTTCAAAACTTCCTTTTTTGCTCACTGTTTATTTCTAGCAATAAAGCATGTTGAGTGATAATTTTTGACTGACTGAGGTATAAACATTGCAACATTATTTAAATACCAATTTACACATTCATCTGTCTTACAATAATGCTTATTTATCTAGAAAACAATAACATGTACAGTTGGTGAATATTTACCTTCCTCCTCACCATTCTGGAGTAAGGGAGATAAAATCTGTTTGGATACATGTCTCCTAGTAGTTGGCATAGACCATTAAATAGGTGCATAGGAGAAAAGAAGAAGGAAAAAAAGAGAGTGGAACATAATTCAGAGTGTTACCAAGTGGCTGACTGTGCAGGGTTGCAGAACCAAGGCTGATTCCTGTTTTAAAGGGGAAAGTCTACATTAGTAGTAAAAGTGGAAAGCTAGCATTCCACAAACTCTGCTAAGGAATTTGTAGTAGTTTTGTCACAGAAACTTCAAGTTTGAGTTTTAGTTATTACAATATTTCTTCAGTTAAAGATCCAAACTCCTTTGAAACTTTTAAGCGATACTGAAGATTTTTAGGTATAACGCAAAGCGAAATGTTTCTTTTTCTGTTTCTTTATGCCCCACAGCACTCATCACAGATGTTATTCTAATAAAAAGCTGGTATTTGTAAATATCAGTATCTGAATGATTGTGTGATATTTCATCTTTACTTTCCAAATTTTAGCCATTTAAGTGCTAGAGGTCTGCAAAAATTTTTTTTTTATCCACTGTATCTCCCGTTCAGAGTACATTGTAGAGAGATATTAATTTATTCCTGTAGTTTATATGTGCAGCAAGGAGTACATTGGATATGTTCCCACTTACTCATTTTATTTATAATATTAAACATTTTTAGTAAGGTTGTTTCATTTTCTTTCTGGAATGATGGGTTCTTAGAAATGAGATGGAATAAGGAGTAAAGGTGGATATGAGTGTGGCTTATGTTCAAAATCAGCTCTATTAACCATCTGTGTTCATTTGATTTAATCATTATAGTCAGGTTAGCCTCTCAAAATTAGGCCTTTCTAAGGCAAAGAGGTATTAGACTGATGAGTACCTTTTTGAAATTTTCTTTTGTTCTTTCTGAGAAATAAATTTGCTCCATACCCTGAATTATTCTGGGTTTGGATTCACAAATATGAAACAATAAAATATATTCAGTTTGGAAGATGGACCAGTGATGCCAGTGAGCTTAATATGACTTCAATAGGTGAAGAGTTGGGCACATCAGACACTTTCTTCAGGGGGAGTAAGGTTTTCTTCTTTTCCAGATCCTTTGTATTAACACAATCCTTTCAGATGGAAGGAAATACAGATAACAAAATCTATCAATACTTCTGCCAAGGATCATGGAATATGGCAGAAATAAAAACTGAATCAAACTGCCACTGGAAGCTTAAATGCAAAACAGTTTTATTGCTGAGAGAGTCGTGTAATAAGATCCACTTTTTATTTTGTGTAACCGTAAGAAAGAAAGAAAGATACAGATAATACTACCAGACTCTCTAGTATTCTGGGTTTGAATGTTTGCAATGTAATTGTTGACACTGAGATTGAAAATATTAATTCATCTAGTCAGGAGGTATTTTTTAATATGTATATATGGTATGCTATATATATGTATGTTCTGAAAAGAAGGAGATGTATAATTTTTTTTTAAAAAAATGAAATGGAGAACTGATGCATGCTTTTTGATATTTCAGAATTGCATGGGAAATCTGGCAGCTGGAAGCTTAAATAAACTTCATTTATTATTACTTTTTTTAAGTATGTTTTATTAAGTAGTCAGTGGAATGCCATGACTGGGAATGACTATTGTTGGACTACTATTCCAAAGAAATCAAACTTGGAGATAAACTTCAAATGGAAAAATTACCTTTTCAAAAAGGTCAGTTTGCATCAATGGCATCATCAAGGGAGGTTTAGATTGGACATTATGAAAAAATTCTTTACTGAAAGAGTGGTCAGGCCTTGGAACAGGCTGCCCAGGGAAGTGGTTGAGTCACCATCCCTGGAAGTATTTAAAAGACGTGTAGACAAGGTGCTTAGGGACATGGTTTAGTGGGAATGGTGGTGTTGGGTTGATGGTTGGACTCGATGACCTTAGAGGTCTTTTCCAACCTTTATGATTCTATGATTCTATGATTCCATGATCTACTTCTCACTGGTCGCTTCAGGACAAAAAAAAAAAAAAAAAAAAAAGGAAAAAGAAAAAAAAAAGAAAAATCTGAGCATTGGAAATGTTTCTTAATGCTACATGATAATGGCACCTTCAGTAGCAGTCCATTGTATTTATGTCATTAAATTCTCTGACTTCAGTATTATGTTTGTCAGCTGCCCCTTCTGATTCAGCAGTCTTACATGCTGATGAGATGTAGCATCTAATACATGTCTTAAAGCTTAAAAGAAATATTCTTTCTGCTTGTCTGATGAGAGAGTCAGTCATTTACAAAAGGTCATAAACAGATAAGATCTGATAATGGTCATAGGAGATGAACAGTTACAGTTCTGCAAGAGTACTGCTGGCCGTTTGAAAAATTATTGCAAAAGGAACAACTAAAGGCTGAGAGCTTTTTTCTTTCAACTTACCTAGTCCTGGGAGCATGCTTCTGTTATAAAGGAAATCAGACAAACTCTACTCTCAGCCTTGTCTTCACTACAGGTTTTCTCAGCATTTTCAGAGGATGAAAAGTCAACCCCATCATAATTACTGTCTCTTTAAAACAGCATATCTGATGTGTTTATTGGGACTGTTTGTCTGTTGTAAAGACACAGATGACTAGTTACCCTCCCAAACCTCTTGATAAGCTCCTTTTCAGAGTGCTATGGTAGGTTGCAAAGGCATTAGGTAGGGTGTCCTGTTCAATTCCACATGTTTACATACTCCTTCCCTATCATTTTTAAAGAGATATATTAAATATAATATTTTCTGTCTTGAGAAGTTCAGTATTATTATTGGACTGAACTCAGTCCATCTGACACATCCATGACAGAGTGGGAAATCCTTGGACTTCTAGATCCTGTGCCAACATCCAAAACCTGACTTTGGTGTCTTTCAAGTAGAGTATCAGTCCATCAGACACCAGTGGAGAAAGTGCAGGTCCCTCTGGAAGTCAGAATTTTGCCTTTAGATTAGTGGCAAAATCTGACAAGCTTAGATGTTGTGAGAATGGCATTCTTCTATTAACATCCAGAATCTTAGTAACAGGTAACTTCATTTGGCTTGCAGGTTCACCTAGACTTAGATTTCTTACTCTTCTTCCAATATTGTTTGAATGCCCAAAAACCTGGACTAAATTGCTAACAAAGATCAAAACAGAAATTTGCTGCTTCTCTGTCAGTTTCTATGGCTCGTACTTGTAATGAATAAATACTCAGCCAGGTATTAGCATATGGTTAATAGCCTGATAGGTAATAACCTGATCTGTATGATTCTGACCATAGTCTTTCAAGAAAGATAAATGCGTGATTCAATAGTCTGTCTCATGTAGGTATTATATAATGAAAATTTTTCTGATGAAACAGTCCAATTTCCAGGCCCTCCAGAACAATTTGAGCTGGCAGGTGTATCCTCCTCCCAAAGTTTCTGCAACCACCTGTCAGTCCAAGGTCAAGAGCGTTTGGCAGTTGCATTGTGAAGCATATATAAAAGGGGCAATGAGCTCACACATCTGTGCTGGACAGGGGAGAAGTAGCATGATAGAAAAAATAAAAATTAAGTCTTTCCCTTGTATTCTGCAGAAAGCAGTTACAGCTGGCTGCATTTTCTTCTCTAGCATTTCTAAGTTATGCTTTTCACTCCCCAAGCATCATTCTAGGGATTAGTCTCTCCAAGGCATTTTTAACATTGCCTCTAAGCATCATTTTGCACTTCTTGTAGGCTGAGGTAGCTGTTTGGTTTGTACTTACCATGTAAATATACTTTAGAGATTGCTGACTTAGGCTACTAATAAATGGAACAGCTATAATCTCCTACTCCAGAAACATTGCTACTGGCAATGTTTTAAAGCATTAAAGCAGTGATGTCTTCTACAGACACTTCAGAACTTAGCTGATTATATAAGGAAATAATTGACTACAGAAATGCACCTTATCTTGGCCATGACAAACTCCTGACTCCATGGTCATGAGCTCCTAGAATGCTCTTGCTGTTTTCCTAACAGCCACTGAAAAGTAAAATTTCATTCAGATAGCCATGGTGACTGGAGCTATTTTGAACTGCATGACAAGACATGCCAAACCCTCCTTTCTCTGTTGGATGCATATGCCGCCCTTCCTGTTTATGGAAGAAATTCTCTGTATTGACTATTATTTTCCTTGGTAGACTCTTTGGATTGTTTCCTGCATGTTTGGGAGACTTATAAAACCTGTTTCACATGTTGATAGAATGAGAATTGATTGAATTATCTATTGCATTACCCATTTCAAAGTACGAGCTCATTGGGTGTACAACTCTGGATAACAGCTGGTACTTTTAGTCAAGAACATGAACTAGAGTATATGAGGTGCAGGTGTAATATTAATGGAAATATGATGTTCTTTAAAATATTGCATTTTCTGTAATGGGAATAATCAAGTTTTAAAGCTTATGGTAGAAAAAAATGCTGCAACATTATCTTTATGTATGTTTTTGAGTATGCTACCTTTGAAACAAGTCATAAGAGGTCTAGTTATAAATCTGATGAGAGGCCAGTTCACTGATTCCAAAGAAGTCTCTAATATAAACTAAGACTACACTGTAATACATTAAATGAAAGTATAATCAATGTTGTCCTTTCCTTGCAGTACCTTGTTTAGTTGATCATGTTAGTTTATCTTACAGAACCTAAAAAAGTTCAAAATATTATTTCCAGGTATAAAACTTTCTAGTTCAGGATTCCTTAAAAAAATTTCTCCCATTATATACAGGGAGATAGAATGATTATCTAAACAGTTTTATAGTATATTATTTGAATTTATTTTGCAAACAAACATTTTTGTTTACCATTCTTTCCCCTGTATGTCAAGACAGCACAAGCAAATCTACAGGAAAACATTCAGTTAAGTTAGCTTTGTCCTTAGCCAGCAAAAGCTTCTGAAACGAAACATAAGCATCACGGATTATTCAGAGTAATGTTCCTCTATTAATGATCTAATTTCTTACTATACCTTGCTTTCTTGATTTTGATTTACTTAGTAATCCCTTCTTTAAATCAAACTATTGATATCTAAATATCTATGACAGAAAGCTCATTTTTCTTTTAGTTTTTTATCTGTTTGTTACTCACTGTTAGGATGTGGCTTTGGTTTATGGTGATTTTTGTATCAAAAAAAAAATTTCTAAAGGTAAAAATATATTTTTTTTAAAAAAATTCAGAGCTTCTTCATCTTCCTTGAGAATATATGTGGCATGGATGATCTAGGACAGACAGGAAGCACCCTGAAATAACAAGGGATTCCATAAATTAATAATAAAAGTTTATACCTAAGAAACTAACTAAGGAGTCAGTCTAGGTTTAGACTTTACTTATATTCACAATAATTTTCTAACTTTCTTAAGTTCTTATACTTGGAGACAGATTCTCAAGGAGAACAAATCAATATAGTTCCCCTGAGATAAGCTAAACTATACCTATTTGCATTCATCATGATTTTGATATTATTCAATTAATAGTTTTCCTGTAACTTAAGTTTTGTCATTATAAATATTTAATAGAGATATATTTACTTATCTTGTGATTGACAGTCAAAAAATTCAGGGTTATCAGTGTTTTTCCCCACATTTTTCTGCATTGCAAATACTTTCCATAATTGACACAGCACAGGCACCGACTTTTTGTAAAGAATCTTTCATGGAAGTGTACGAGACATTAGTCTTTAAACATGTAGTGGTAATTGAAGATGTCATAAGCAAACAAAGCGGAGTTCTTAAAAGGTAGCTGAAAATCCTATGCCTTTCAAATTGTTTGCATTTCATTTTCTTGAATACTTTGATTTCAATTTCACAGTTGTCACAAGTACTTCTAAGCTGGCCAATCCTAAATTTATCATTCCAAATGCAAGCAGGGAAAAAAAAAAAACAGTATTTTGTTGGTTTCAGAAAAAATCCATGCTGACTTTATGCATAATGATGTCACATAAGCCACAGGTGACACCAGTAGCAATCTAGGTCAGCCTTCTCCATCTAATGGCGGTTGATACCAGCTCTTTCACAGAAAAAAAGCAGGAATTTATAATGAATAATTATGACCTTAAATGAAGTTTCTTCCAGACCTATTTCAGATGGTGATTGGTTGGTGCCTTTAGAAGAAATTTGAAATAAAAACTAGGATCATTTGTTGTAATTTTGAATTATTGAATCCTTTTCTGTCATACTGTGATAGCAACCACCTTATATATGTTCAATGTTCTGTAGCAGAATATACAGCTCATTCTGGTTGCACTTTGTCATATTGTTCTTTATAAATGTAAAAACGGGCAAGTTAGGGCAGATTCTTTCCTGTGTTTCTTGTTTCTTCTCCCAGTGACAGATATTTAAGTAATGAGTAAGAGACATTGAGACAACCCTAGTCTTTCGATGACTTGTCTTTCTTGCCATTTATCTTAAGTCTTATTTTNTGTTTTTCTCGCTATTTGTTTTTCTTTCTATTGTTTTGCGGTGGACAGCAGAAACAGAGAGGGGGGGGGGGGGAGCGGCAGGAGGGGGAAGCACAAGCTGATCTTATTATTTAAAAAAAAAATACAATGAATGAGGTGTGATAACTATGCAATCCTTTTGTGTTTTGCTTTTTGTGTATGAACTTTCTAAGATTTTTAAGATAGGAAAAGCAAAGGAAACCTGATTGTACAATTTTATCCTGCTTGCACTGGACTGGAAGTAGTCTAACATAACACTGGAATCTGGATCTGTTTTTTTGTTTTGCTAGATATGAAGTTCACTTGTCCATGCAACTGTTTCATCAAGAGACCTATTAAAGTAAAGCAGCTGCATAATTTTATAATCTAATTTTCAGGCAGTCTTACAAGGAAAAACCTCAGCCCAAAAACTGACAGTTTGAGCAGAGCAGCGATTGAAAAGAGGAGTTTTATCTACACTGTAAGGATTGTAATTTGTTGATATAGAAGTTCTATCAGACCTTATGCCAGTGTAGATAGCTTCTTTTGACAGATGGATTTTTTTCTGCTGATATGACTGCATTGCCTTTTCATGTGATGTGTACTAAGATGTCAAAAGTTTTCTTCTTGGGAGACTGTCTAGACCTGTTTGAGACCTGTATATTAATAGTGAGAAGTAACATGGAGAGGAAAGAGGAAGGGGTCTTTTTAGTACCTTCCAGCATCGTGCCTGCAGTCCTTTGTAGCTGATATGCACTGGGACCATTAGCACAATGGAGGAAAAAAACCCAAGCATTCTCAGTTATATTTATTGTTAATATTTACAACAATAAAAGTACAGTATGTTTGTAGACACTGTGCATGTTAAAACATTCACTATATGATCCATTTTAATCTATTTTACACAGAATGGTTCTCAGATAGGCTGGAGTGAATTTCTTTGTTTTTATGAAGTTGCTTTGGATTTGTACCAAAAATGTGTTTCTTTTTTCACGCTGTATATGTCAACCTGTCATTCTCTAAAGATGCATTCCTGGTATAATTTACTGTGTACCATATTGCTGATGAAAAGTTTATTGCCTGATGAAACTAATTGCTATGGATTATGCAATGCTATACAGCTCTTTGAGAAATCTAACAGTTTTACACGACTGTAAAATTAGTCTTTTACTATACAATTAAAATAATAGTGTCTTTGTCCCCATTAAGTTATGGTTTGATTGACATGCACACATGCATGCATCAAATAGTTAATACATATAAAAATGAAATTTACTCTGTCAGCTTTGGTCATTCAGAAATGATATACGGCAAATGCAAAATCACATACAGTCTAGTGATTTACAGAAATACAATGAAACAGGAGACAGGATTTATAGAGCTCATCCTGTGCCATCTATTCTTATGGATATGGGAGGGAATTTATAATCCACTCTGCTTTTTCCCTTGTGTGTAAACACAAATAACAGAACAATGATTTTGTTTGTGACTGTTTGAAGATGGAAATTATGCCTTGGGGGGAAGTTTTTCACCACCACGCAAGTCCTTTGCTGTAGGGAGATGTGTTACTGGAAAAATAAATGTATGAATATATATATACACATATGTACAAATATACATGCATGTATGTTTATATACCAATGGATCTTACTTTCTCAGCTTGCCAGGGCTCTGACCAACTGTGTTACTGCAGAAGAGTTAACAAAGAGCAACTGAATTTTAATCCAAACAGGGTGGCCTTCTTTTCTGGGTGGTGCAGCTGCCTCTGAAGCAGAATCTACAACAATAACAGCTTTGCCCTTCCATTTGTCAAGATCAAGACTCTTCTTCTGGCATAGGAGTACAAAAACCAACAGGTTGATGCTGATGGTAACCATCTATATTTGTTAGATTTTCATTAAAGGGATAAATGTTCTGTAGTCTTTGGCAAAAACCATTTGCTGCAATAACCACTGCTTTCCATTACTGCTTCCTTTTCCCTTCTTCCAATTCCTGTCATCATCTTCTGAATACTTAAATAGGTTCATTCTTCATACTGTTCTGTTTTAAGGGGCTTTTGGGGATTTTTTTTTCTTGGGTTTATTTTTGTTTTTCTTTCCCTCTGTCACACCTTCCAGTTTCCTCTTGGGGAAGTTAATCTCTTGTGCT
Source organism: Pelecanoides urinatrix (assembly GCA_013400755.1). NCBI lineage: Eukaryota > Metazoa > Chordata > Aves > Procellariiformes > Procellariidae > Pelecanoides > Pelecanoides urinatrix. The sequence continues at coordinate 83,650 of VZTQ01008410.1, read as the reverse complement.
ATAATTATCAGTGTTATCTTTTCTGAAATTAATGTGTATTCTGGAAAGCTGCTTAGATATTTTTTATCAAAACCTTCACCTTCAAGAGTGCTAAAGTAAATGCAGTACAGTGAGGAATTCCAAATTCCTTTATCTTGGAGCTATTTTAATTCATGCTTGGGTTTTTTTAATAATTTTTGGTGCTTGTAATCTTGAGGTGCAACTTCCATTCAAATGCATCTTTAGTTTTAACTGGAAAAAACCCAAAGTGCCACAAAGTGGTTTTAACTTCTTAAAAGGCACCCTGTTACTAAACTGCTGAAATGGATTGTCTTCATAACTAAGGCAGTGTCAAACTGTAGGGTTTTTTTCTCAGACATTTTAGTCCAAGCTTTCAAAATCTGATACTTGGCATTAATTTGAAATAATTTTACATGGAAATGTCTTCTGAATGCGTATCAAAGCATCCAGCAGTATGTCAGTACAAATAATTTGATTTTAAGGGAGGGGAAGGAGTGTTGTTGGTTTGTTTTTTTTTTTAATTTACCACAGCTGAAATGGACCAAAGAGCAAAAGACCCATTAATGTGAGCTCAGAGCAGTACAAGAGAGAGGAACCAATATGGCTGTCTCTCCTGTAATGCTGATGGTAGCAAAAATAACCTTAGTCAAATAACTGAATGCTGTTGAGCTTTTTGGAGCAAATGGAATGCTTTAAAAGCCAGAATAGATGAGTGAGACTTAGAAATAGTTATTAAAAGTGAGACAGAAAGAGAAAATAAGTTGTACTGGTTTAATTTTTTTAATTTCAAATCTAAATTGAAAATGCTCTTTAAGAAGTTTGGAGAACAAAAGCAAGATATTTGAATCTTTCCTTATGTTCTGCTTTGTCATAAGTCTTTTTTTCCCCCTGGTAGTTAAGTTAACTTATCTGGTTTTAAACTTCACCAAAAATTATTAGGAAAGAAGAAAACAGATGGATAGCTAGTAGATTTGAAGCAATTTTTTTCTTTTGTTTTGTCTTTTCTAGGTTACGGAGGTTTTTCTCCTGATATCTGCACTAGAGTTGTGATGCATCTTCTATGCTTGCATGTTGCTCCAAAGAAATTTTAAAAATTGGAATAGCTGCTGCAACAACTCAGAAAGAAGCATCAGAGGGGCTTCTTCTGAAGTGTATTCTGTGCACTTGGTAAGATACTATATCTGACTACTCAAAAGTCCAGAAAGAAATCTAGGACTCACATTTTCATTCATTGTTTGAAAGTTACATATACTCTTTTATTTACACAGCCTATCATTCCTAGTTGGCTTTATATACATATCGAAAAAAATCACAAATTGTTGGAGGACTGAGCTATTTGATAGTAAATGGAAAGTATGTGTATATTAATGCTTTCACAATTAAAAGAAAACATAATATACCATAGCATTTTTAAACAAAATTAATAACATTTAGACAATTTGGATGTCAGAGTTTCTGATCAGTTTTTCTTTGAAACAGCTGTAGTATGAATACTACCAGAGTGATAATGCTGATTTTAGAAGTATTACAAAATTCTTCTAGGTTTTTTCATTTAGCAATTGCACAATTAAAAGTGGCTCTAGAAATACTATAAATTAAAGACTGGTAAGTTTCTGTATCTGGAACTTGATCTGTTATAGGAAGGAATAATTTTGTTCAGAATCTGAATGCTTTAAAAAGAAGTCATCAAAATGTGGAGGGAGATTAATACTAGGACAAGTACTGGGTGGTTTTTGTGGCCTCCTTATTTTGGTTGATAAACAGTTGAGGCATCTGTGGACATCAACTAGATCTGGAGTGGTTTGTTGTCACTTAAATTGGTGCAATTTTGAGAGAGAGGCTGTCATCAGAGTATACGCTCATCTTGATATTTAGGCCAGTGAACTTTAAAGAGAAAAAGGGTCATTAATTTTCTAGTTCTTGGCAGTGTAAATTTGAGCCTCCCCTTTCCTGTCAGAATGAAGAAGTGCTCAGCTTTTTTTTTTCTTCTCATAGGGAAAATTCTATTTCTCTTCCTTCCAGCTTTCCTGATTAGCACAAAAGTAAAAATAAACTTCAGCTCTATCTCTCAACTCAGAGTAGACAAAGGTACTCTAACAAGACACAAATGTATCATAAAGAAGCAAGGTGCTCAGGAAAGAAAGCATGGAAAGTGAAAGTGTCCAATTTGCATATACTATGTAGGTCATGGCTTCTTCTCGTTGGCTTTTTTTGCATAAAATCGCACACATCTTAAAGTAGGAAAAGGAAGAATTATCCTAGCCTTTTCACAGCTGAATGTAAGCACTCGGTCTGGTTCACTTCTCATCCAGGCAAGGAAGATTTTGACACCTGCTGGCAGCTTAGATGATACTTCAAAAATTATATTTACAACGTGATTGGCTACATGTGCATGTGTGAACTTGGAACTATTGGGGAGGGGATTATTATTATTCTTCCACTACATTAAGTTGATTGGATTTTTGACTGGATTGGATTGGATTTTGTATGGACCCAGGTAGTACAGATTTGCTTAAGCATATATCAATACAAATGCATGTAACAAAGATAGCTTCAAATCTATTTCTTTGCCCCTTATTTAAAATATAAAGCAAAGTGTGTTAGATTATTAGCCTCTGTTGACATCTAGTGGCTCCTGGAGCAACGGCAAGCTGTTTAATCTTTCCACATCATAGAAAGGAAGTTTGTGGGGAGAACAAGTCAAATTATAGTCCTCTGTAGTATTTTTATTTTTTTTATCAGTAAGAACTGTGAAAATAGTTATGCTATTTTTACATTCTTGGTGATTGGTTGAGATCTTCCACTATAGAGTTTGAATAGTGCTATTCTTGAGACTTGTTATGCTTTGAGAACTGAAGGAAAACTGATTCTTTATTCACAGAGGCCTCTCTTACACTGAATGCCCAGTATTATTTCATTCTTCCCTCTGTTTAACATGACTCTCTAATACTTCAGTGATGCGATTTTTACTGCAGAGTAGACAGCATCAAAGCTCAGTCTTGATTTTATCCCATTTCATTTTGATGATGCAAGGCAAATTATCCAGAATTTTTATTAGATTAACAGCGAGGCCCTTGGTAGGTGGCTGAAAGTGTGTTCAGAGAAACTATAGTTTATTAGAAGGCAGTCAGAGGAGTTGCTGTGGTTTCTGTTTGTACCTCTGAAAATACACCTATCTTTTTTAACATTAAGCACATCATTATTTTTCTCAAAAATAACTGCAGTTGAAAATCTTTTCTGCTTTTGTTTGTTTGTTTTTTCATTTGTAGCTACAGAGGGAGCAGTTGCCTTCCTATCTCTTCTATGTACGACATACTGTAAAACTAGAAACTTTCTTGGAGCGAAAAGCTTTTAATTATTTCTAACCTTTAATAGGTTTTATGCAGCTGTGATATTCAAAACTACCCCTGAATTATCATCTCAATATTCAGATTTACTGCAGGGTTAAAAGAGATTCATGTGAAGAACCCCTTTAAAAAACTCAGTTTTCTGAGTACCATGTGGACTTTCTGTTCACTGTTTCATGCTTTCATTTTAAATTAACTTCATAAGAATAAAGGTTCTGCTTCTGTACTCTTCAATGTGATTATAACAGCCATAGTAGAAAAGAAGAAAGTCATCAGCTGTTTCTAGTTATCTAGCTGTCTGTGAAAGTCTAGACCAAAAAAGCAGTCTGGTTTAGGTCTTGCTGTGCTTTTGCTGCCATCAAAATGAGAATTCATTTTATAATCAATTTCTTCTTTTAGCTAAGGCTAGACGGAAAATACCAACATCTATGGAAAATCACATGTAGTAATCATGTTTGAGTTTGAGTTATGTTTATTCATATTTGAGTAAACACTTTGAGTAATTTGGCAGTTTATATATTTACGTAAAACTTAGGGATGAAGAGGTACCCTGTTTACATATATAGAAGCTGTGATATACTAACTTCTGTTTATGTGTCTATCTCAACCCTTTTTGGTTGTGATAACTTGCAGTTATCTTATCTCCTTACAATTTAGCTGAGTTTTTCATAATTCCTGATTGCCTTATGTTTAAATTACAGTCAAGCAGATTAGTAAGACTTGTTTACTGCTGGAAAGGGAGTGGTAACACCACTACATAGAATATTTTGGGCCAGAAGAGGTACTACACAGTTTAATAGGAAATAATGCTTAAGTAATCACTAAGAGTTTCATGTTTTTGTTACAGTAAGTCGAGCTGTGGTTTCTAGAGGGCTGTTTTAGGGAGGTAATGTATCTATTAAGAAGAGTTGAATGACAAAACCACAGAGCTAATAATGGAGTTGTCAGTCTCAGAAATGTTACTATTTATTTAACAAGCAATTTGAGGAATCTGTTGTCATTTTATATACTGGAAATAACAGTAGGAATGGGTTGGTTTTAAAGGACAAACCAAGTTAGTACAATAAAGTCCTCAAAGTCCAATGCAAGCTACTATTTAAAAAGTACCAGTGTGTAGAACCTTTGAACTCAGATTTTAAAAGGCATTGCAAACTCCACAGTTTTTCTGTGCTTGGTTTGTGTGCACCACCATTTGTTTTCTATTTTTTCTTATAGCACAACAACATAAATATGGAGTACAACAGTACTGTATAAATATTAATATTGAGGATACCAGCCTTTATTACACAGAAAAAGCCCATTTCCTGTTTTTATTATGGCTTGTAGACAAGAATGGGAACACCTCTCACATCTATCGTAGACTTGAAGAAAAATGAGAAAGAGATCCTGGTCTCTGGATTAGTATAAACAATTTGTAAATCATGAGCAACTCAGGAAATCAAAAAAACATGTATTTGAATAACTTGAATAATTAGTACCAGTGAATCATTTCATGAAAAAACTAGTTTAGAAGTTTAGAGCTTTAGTTCTTTCTTTGGAACTAGTAAGTTTTAATATATTAAATCTTAGACTACAGTTTAAAATAAATTCCTTCTTACCTAAATAATAATTTTTAAAAAACCCTATATTTTGAGACAATTTAGTAAACCAAATGAATACTCACCTACTTGATTTTTTTTTCACTCTCCCAGGGCATTTTTTGGTCAGAGTATTCTGAATCTTTAGATGGTCTTTGCAGGCCAAACTGGAAGGCAAATTCTCAAGTCTATTTACATTTTTTTTCTGTTGTTAAACAAGAATATGTTCTTCTCTTGTGTTCTGTTTCAGTTCTTCTTAAGCCTTCAATATGCATAGGATATGCACCCTAATGCAACTAGGATCCTTCCCACAAGAAAATGACAGTGACCATGAGTGTTGTCTTTATTTGTATTGCAGTATTGTTTTCTTCCTGTGCAGGAATGGACAGAGTCCCCCCATCCCATCAGGTAACCACACTGCCAGCAGTTACCTGTATCCTCTGGGGACCCCTCTCAAGCATCCTTGGTAGGAGAGTGGGCTGTGTGTTCTGAACCAAAGCATGTCAAAGTTCCTCAAGCTCAACATATACTTTTTTTCTATTTCTGTTGCTGGGCTTGCTTGCTCTGTGACCCTCCAGTTTTAAGATGAGTCATGTGTAGATCACAAGTGGCATTTCACTTGTTACCTGCAATCATACTGCTAGAGTTTGCAGAAATTTGGTGATGTACTGTCCTGGAAAGTCAGATCTGGCCTCTGTCAGATGGTCTTCCTTGTAACAATTCTCAGTATTTTCAGTTCCTCACCAGTTTAATTGTATGTAAATTACCAATCCATTTTGGACCTTTAAGGTGTTTTGTGGACTTAATACATTTACAATTAGTTTACAGCATATCTTTACCGTGAGGTCACACTTCTTTGTTACTGGGGTTGGATGGTAAAATCTGACCCGTTAGTTTCCTGACTCTCTTAGTTTTCTGACTTGTCAGGCAAACAGCATTTGCTTTATTTTATCTTTGTAGATTTTGATTTATTTAGCATATAAATTATTCTGCCCTGACAAATGTTCTGATGCTGTTTAATGTTGCTACAAGTGGAATGAAATTTCAGTGTAAACTTAGCTTATCATCTTTATTTTTTTAGCTAATAACAGTTATCTATTTCATTAATCTGTGACTATTCTAAAGATTCATAAACAAAATAATATGAGATAAAATAATACAAGCTAAAATCATAATGCTTGTCTAGTATTGTTCTGGATACCAGTATTTTGGAGATACTGGAGAAGGAAGCACATGGCAGCTTACATCAATATTTCATACCTCTGATAGGAGATAAAGCAGAAGGATTCATAATATAGTCTCTGAAACTTCACATAGGGCCTTAGTTTATGTGTTTCCAAAGAAGAATACTATGTCCAGTTTCCAGAGACTTAGTAAAGGGAGGGCGTCTTTGCAGTATTGATTAATGAAGAAAGCAGTATAAATAATGAGGAGTACATATAAAGAAAACGTGCCGTGGAGGACCTGAGTCTGAAATGACAGTAAGGCATTTCATTAAATGAATTATTCTGCTATAACCCAGGTGAAATTCTGGTAGTATTTGAATAAACATTTGAAGTATATTAAACTGTCAATAGATAGGTACTGTGAAGGCATGGAGGTAGTTCTAACAACACCTGGTACTTGTAGTAAAGTGAAGACAAGTTAATCAACAAGCCAAATAACATGTTGAAAGCATGCATTTAAGTTCTGAAGGCTAAGCATAACAGCATTCTTGGTGGGAACTAATGAAACTTTCAGTGCAACAAAGTATATGATTGTTTTATTTATTGGATGTTAAAAATAATAATGAAATTATAGAAGAAATGCATTTTTTTCCTATATATCTTGTTCCTGGAATGATTCCACAGCAGTGCTAAGGAAGAGAGTGATGAGTAAGCTGAGACAAGTAAAACTGTAAGGCAAAATGGGATAAAGCTACCCTGAAAAAAGTATTTTCCAGTGTTGTTTGTGGCAGTGACATTTCATTTAAAATACCTGGGGGGCATGGTGGTGTGGTGTGAAATTTTAATTTTAGAATACTTGTAGTGGAGGAGTTCATCAATGTTTCAGGGATTTGGATAGATTTTTTTTTTTCAACATTAGGTTATTTCAAGGTGTAATTCTCCTTTATTTTGAGTAACGTTGAGAAAATCATACAGAGTTATAGTACTATTTTACTTCGTCAACTTAATTTTTATAGCTGGAAAGACTTGTTTTTATATGCTTCATACTCTATGCAGTAGACAGTGATAATTCGTTGTAATGTTTCTGAGCTAAGGGCAAACTTCTGCATCTATCAGACTTCAGGCAGTTTTATATTAGGTACCCTAGCTAGTTTCCTTAGGACTCATTCCTTTACCTTTTACTCAGTGTTTGCTCAGTTTTATTTCGTGTTTCACTCTTCCTTTTTGCCACCACCAATCATCTTTGTGCTCGTCATCTAGTAACTACTTTGTACTTGTCTCACAAAGACTGACAGCTGAGACATCAGATTGAGCTCTATATCTATAAAAGAAAAATTCGGCACCTCTGGGATCAGTAAAAGCACTTGGAAAAGTGGTGGGCTAGTCAACATCAGACAAACTAGATTATCTTTGTGGTATACTGTGGTATACTTAAGGATACTTCTTTTCGTGATATAAGATAAAGTCACTGCACTTCCTAATGACATCTCTGACCAGACGGTTGATGGCAGATGAGGGAGAAGCATAAGAACTGCTGCATATAGGAATAAAGTACATCAGTACTTCTTAGTCTTTGCTAGTACAAGAAGAATGTATACAGATTTAGCAAATAGAAGTACAGATATCTGGCATAAAATGACATGCTAAATATCTCAGCATTATCATGTTTTTTTTGGATCCAGCTAGGATTCCCATAAATACTGCCCAACTGCTTCAATAATATGGAATTATCTGTCATTATATCATTACAACAGAAAACATAGACCTTCTATTTCCCTCAAAAAAGCACTTTGGTATTTCTGTACCCAGGTACCTTGGTCATGTTTAACAACAGAATTAAAATCCAGAAGACTTTTTGATCTTAACTTTTAGGGCTAGCTTGATCTTCTCTGGATGAAAGCCTGACCTTTGGACTCTGTTCAGAAATTGGTGACATGTTACCTGTCCCTTACCTGACTTTAATACCTTGAACACAAGACACTTATTTAAAACTCCCATCTGAGAATGGGGTAGTGCTAAAAAAGATAAAGTCAAAGAGCCAGTTAATAACTAAACAAACCTCTACAAGTAGACCATTCAGCCACTGGATCTGTGGTACTGCTCTAGTAATGTAAAGACTAAGTGGCTTTAGGCTCTCAGTAATTGTAGAGAAAGAGGGGCTGCAATTGAAAATCTATGCTTAGATTTAAGTATTCGATAATATGAATGGCACATCCTCTTCCCTGCAGGACAGACTTCCTCTTGCTCTCTCAACTAGGTGAATTTCAACAGAGTATGTTTTTTTCCCTATATGATGCGTTCTAAAGCTGCAATGAGATTTGCTTGTCAGAAGAACTAGAGCATACATGATATATTTAATGTTAAAAGAATGAATATATTGTATTGCTTCTAGTGTGTTTGCTATATTACAGGATAGTATTACACATCTACTTTGCTTTTCAGACCCTTTGTAACTATATCTGACACACTAGAAAAAGTTCACTTCATTGTATGCATGTCAGCCTTTCTTGGGAATCAAGGAGATACATCACCAAAGCACAAGCAGTTAATTAGTCTGAGAGCTACAAGACAGAAACATGGAGTTTTCCCCAACATTATACACTTAGTAGCAACAGCAAGGTCCAATGCCAAAACCAAGAGACCAGTAATTGGTTGTTGCTATTGTAACCTTTTTGTTTGTTACTCAGAAAAAGGTACGCCTTGTTATTCTCCTTTAGGATATCATCTCTGAAGAATTATTGACTCTATATGCATCAAAAGGTTTGATCCTTTGAGGTGTGCAATGCAGCACTGAACACACCAATTTATTGTTTAATCCTTAAAAATAGGTAATCTGGGATTTGTGCAGTTTTTGCAACTGAATGCATGCCTGTTTATACATATATCAGGGATCACTGTCTTTAGAGTGTTTAAAAGACCAAAAAGTCAGGTGAGTTTCAAATTTCAGAACAACAGTGGATTGATGTTAAATAACAATACACACTGCTAATAATTAATTCTTACCCATTATTCATTATTGTCTCTCCATATAGAATACAATTAGTCATTTAAAAGTGTATCTACAATAACCTGTGAGATGCTACACCAGGGAGTTGATGCCATAAAATTATCAATGATGGCTGTGTTCCTTGATGGTTTTAGCTGTGGAGATCAAAGTAATGAGGCTTGAGAGCTCTCAATGAGACAACTGCTGTGGGCTACTACTTTATTCTCTGTCTTTCCAGTTTCATTGTCTTAGGTTCTTCAGCCTCCTCCCCAGAGGAAAATCAGGATAATGTATCTGCTTCTGACATAGCTTATCTTAATTTTTTTGTATTAGGACTCATTCTGGTTTTGTCAGTCATTTTTCTTGTTTGTTCTGCAGGATTATTCTGGTTGCACCTGACACCGTTCTGCAAGATTATTTTGGTTTTACCACATATCTTTCCTGCCTGCTTTCATCCTTGGTTCTCATCTTGCAGATTTTACTATGTGCATGCTTTCCTGTATCTTGTTCCGACAACTATACCACAAGTCCCTATTTGTCCTTTTGTGTTTGCCTATTATTTATACTTAGTGGCATTACAGTATTAACAAAAGCTTAAGTATAGTTACCAGTTACACATGTTTCTATGCTTTGGTTCAAGGGAAACTGTGGTGGGTTAGCCTTGGCTGGCTGCCAGGTGCCCACCAACATGCTCTCTTAATCCCCCCTCCTCAACAGGAGGATGGAGAAAACACAATGAAAAAGCTCATGGATTGCCATAAGGATAGGGAGACCACTTATGAATTACTGTCATGGGTGAAATAGACTTGACTTGGGGAAATTAATTAAATTTATTTGCAATTAATAACAAAGCAGCATAGTGAGAAATAAAAATAAAACCAAAAACACCTCCTCCCCATCCTCCTTCTTCCCAGGCTCAACTTCACTCCTAACTATTCTCTCCCTGAGCAACGTATGGAGGAGGAATAGGCGGTTGTGGTCAGTTCTTAACACTTTGTCTCTACCACTCTTTCCTCCTCACACTGTTTCCCTGCTCCAGCGAGGAGTCCCTCCCACAGGATGCAGTGCAGATATCTGCTCCAGCATGGGCCTTCATGGGTTGCAGAGGGACAACCTGCTTCACCATGGTCTTCTCCATGGGCTGCAGGAGGATCTCTACTCCAGTGCCTGGAGCACCTTCTCCCCCTCCTTCTGCACTCTGATGTCTGCAGGGTTGTTTCACATTTTTCTCACTCCTTTCTCACAGTTGGTGTACAGAATTTTTTACTCTTTCTTAAATACGTTATCACAGAGGTGCCACCAGCATTGCTGGTTGGCTGAGCTTTAGTCAGTGGTGGGTCTGTTTTGGAACCAGCTGGACATAGCTGTGTCTACATGGGGGCAGCTCCTGGCTTCTTCTCTCAGAAGCCACCCCTGCAGCTCCCCTGCTGCAAAAACCTTGCTACATAAACCCAATACAGAAGCAAATGTCAAATATATCTTGCTTAATCTGCTTCTGCTTCGGGAGTGCACAATGTTTATTTACCTGAGAAGATACCTACTCAGGACTTGAGACAGAAAGTCACTAATAACTAGTTACTGAACATTACATCAGAAAACAGTGAGCTGACAGACCTAATTCATTTCCATTGTCCTGAACTCAGACAGGAAATGTGAAGAGGAGTGGGAGCAGGTATACGTACTGTGGTCCACACTTAATCTTCATTTTATTTCTGCTGAGGACCACTAAGCTTGAGTCCTAAGGGAACTGGGGAAGAACAACAGCCAGTCCATACTATATTAAAAAAAAAAAAAAACAACAACAAAATACACGCAAAGCCAAACCCAACCAAACAGAATCATAGGGGATAAAGGAATTATATAATTATTTTAACTATGTGATTTGGACTTCCAAAATAGTAACCAGTATGATGAAAAGAACTGCATGTAGGATTTGCTTGTACTTCTGAATAGATCTAAAAATGAAAATAAACTGCAGTAGCCTTTTCTAGGCCATTCAGTTTTATGTTACAATATGTTTCTGACTAATATTGCTTGAAGTCTTCAAATTATTTGAAAATTAATTACACTGGAAATAAATTATTTAAGAACAAAGAATCACACTAAATGAGGAATTAGGGCAAACACTTATGGATGAGGCCCTGTATAGACAGATGGGAGCAGCCTCACATTCACAAGCCCTGCTCCTCATGGGGGACCTTCAACCACCCCGATATCTGTTGAAGGGACAACAAGGCAGGGCATGAGCAATCCAGGAGGTTCCTGGAATGCATTGATTATAACTTCCTTCTCCAGGTGGCAGAGGAGCCAACGAGGAGAGGTGCTATGCTGGACCTTGTTCTCACCAACAAGGAGGGACTGGTGGAGAATATGAACCTCAAGGGAAGCCTTAGCTGCAGTGACCATGAAATGGTAGAGTTCAAGACCCTTAGGGCATCGANGGAACTGGCAGATGAAGTTGTTAAACCACTCTCCACCATATTTGAGAAGTTGTTGCAGTTCGATGAAGTTCCCACTGACTGGAAAAGGGGAAAAAGGAAAACCTGGTGATTAGGAGCTGGTCAGTCTCACCTCTGTGCCGGGCAAGATCATGGAGCAGATCCTTCTGGAAACTATGCAAAGGCACATGGAAAATAAGGAGGAGATTGGTGACAGCCAGCATGGCTTCACTAAGGGCAAATCGTTCCTGACAAATCTGGTGGCCTTCTACGATGGGGTTACAACATTGGTGGATAAGGGAAGAGCAACTGACGTCATCTACCTGGACTTGCACAACGCATTAGACACTGTCCCGCATGACATACTTGTCTTTAAATTGGAGAGACATGGATTTGATAGCTGGACCACTCAGATAAGGAATTGGCTGGATGGTCACACTCAAAGAGTTGCAGTCAATGGCTTGATGTCCAAGTGGAGACCGGGAACGAATGGCGTTCCACAAGGGTCGGTATTGGGACCAGCACTGTTTAACATCTTTGTTGGCAACATGGGCAGTGGGATTGAGTGCACCCTCAGCAAGTTTGGTGACGACACCAAACTGTGTGGTGCAGCTGACACGCTGGAGGGAAGGGATGCCATTCAGAGGGAGCTTGACAGGCTTGAGAGGTGGGCCCGTGCGAACCTCATGAAGTTCAACAAGGCCAAGTGCAAGGTCCTGCACATGGGTCAGGGCAATCCCAAGCACAAAACAGGCTGGGTGGAGGATGGATTGAGAGCAGCCCTGAGGAGGAGGACTTGGGGATGTAGGTTGATGAAAAGCTCAACATATTCAGTCAATGTATGCTTGCAGCCCAGAAAGCCAACCATATCCTGGGCTGCATCAAAAGAAGTGTGACCAACAAGTCGAGGGAGGTGATTCTCCCTCTCTACTCCGCTCTCGTGAGACCCCACCTGGAGTACTGCGTTCAGCTCTGGAGCCCCCAACATAAGAAGGACATGGATCTATTAGAGTGAGTCCAGAGGAGGACCATGAAGATGGTCAGTGGGCTGGAGCACCTCTCCTATGAAGACAGGCTTAGAAAGCTGGGGATGTTCAGCCTGGAGAAGAGAAGGCTCTGGGGAGACCTTATAGCAGCCTTCCAGTACCTGAAGGGGGCCTACAAGAAAGTTGGAGAGGGCCTTCTTACAAGGGCATGTAGGACAAGGGGTAATGGCTTTAAACTGAAAGAGGGTACATTTAGATTAGATATAAGGAAGAAATTCTTCACTATGAGGGTGGTGAGGCACTGGAACAGAGAAGCTGCCCAGAGAAGTTGTGGATGCCCCTTCCCTGGAAGTGTTCACGGCCAGGTTGGATGGGGCTTTGAGCAACCTGGTCTAGTGGAAGGTGTCCCTGCCCATGGCAGGGGGGGTGGACTAGATGATCTTTAAGGGCCCTTCCAACCCAAACCATTCTATGATTCTATCAAACCTTTTTGGGGGAGTTTGTAAGGATGACCATTATACTCCAATAAAGTAACAATAATATAAGAAAACTTACTCAGGCTTTCATGTGAAAAGGTAAAAACTTGCACCTTTGCACAGTACCCTCCCCTGTCCCCCAAAGGTTTAAATATCTACCTGAGTACATTCAATACTCAGAAAACCATATGACAGAGAGCTAGATTTATTTTACTCCAGTAACTAAAGACAACCCTTCCCTCCAGAGATGGAAGGAATTTTAAAAATATTTCTCTTCAACCTTTCATATGTGGAGCACTACCTTTAATTATTCTATCCCAGAACAGCTTTAGCTACTTTCTTGTTATCTACAGTCATGATATTTTGATTAAAGTTTAGCACACCTCCTTGAGTCCAATATCAACATCAAAGGAACAGCAAGTAAATTTTACGTTTGCATATGGGACAGTGAGATTTCAGAGAAGAGCTTGCTATACTTACCAGCAAATGGATTATATCTATTTGAAGATGCAAATATTTATTTTGGAGTATGAAGCTCAAATTCACTGTTTATTCAGGAAAACTGGGTTAACTACAGCGATTCTTACTACAGTCTAAATTTTCGGTGAAGACCTAATAACCCTGGTCTCACAGGATGTCCCTAATGCACAGTGATTAAAAAAAAAAAGAAAAAGGAACTTGGTGAATAAACTGATTTTTAGAATACATTTCTTTTCATGTTGTAAAGTTTTCCTTGGTTCTGTTTTTTTTTGTTTGTTTTACTACAATGCCTATGTAGAAATAGGCAAAATTAAGAATATATCATACAAACTAGACATGCTTCATTTACTGTCTAAATTAATTATAAAAGCATCCAATACCCTTGCTTACTTTTCTTTAAAGAAAACACATAGAAAATATTTTCTTCCCTAAAAGTTCCATTAAAATGTTAAAAACATTAACAAGAATCAGAAGATACTGCTGAAGTAGAACTACAATATAATCAAACTGTTGGTAAAGGAAGTCTGAAAATTCCTGAAGGGAAGAAGTGTTGAAATAATAATGCATTAAAAACTAAAAATATAAGGGTTTTTTTTCTTTTATCTGTGGCATGAAAATATAGCTACTAGTTGCATATCTGGTGCAAATTCAAGGTTGAATAAAGAACAACTGCATTAAAAAGAACAAGTCCCAACAGGTATAGATTCTTCACAGATTGTACAGGCACTTAAACATCAAAGAGGAGTGCTGTATGATGGCTGATTAGGCAAACCCTTTTGTTTTTGCAAGTGCTAGAAAAGAAATGCAGTCACCTGAGTTCAGTATAGTTGAAATCAGGAACACTCATATGAAAGACTGGTGAATAAATAACATCACACACGTAATTATGATAGTGATGAAATCACTTTAATTCAGATAGTATTGAAGTGATAAAGTGGGCATGTAATCACATGTAACTGATGAATTCGTAATACTTAAGAACTGGATAGCAGATTATGAAACATAAACACAGACTTTTAGCAACATAGAATCATAGAATCACAAAATGGTTTGGGTTGGGAGGGACCTTAAAGATCATCTACTTCCAACACCACTGCCATGGGCAGGAACACCTTCCACTAGACCAGGTTGCTCAAAGCCCCATCCAACCTGGCCTTGAACACTTCCAAGGATGGGGCATCCATGACTTCTCTGGGCAACTTCTCTGTTCCAGTGCCTCACCACCCTCATAGTAAAGAATTTCTTCCTTATATCTAATATAAATGTACCCTCTTTCAGTTTAAAACCATTACCCCTCATCCTATCACTACACTCCCAGATAAAGAGTCCCTCCCCATCCTTCCTGTAGGCCCCCTTTAAGTATTGGAAGGCCGCTGTAAAGTGTGCCCAGAGCCTTCTCTTCTCCAGGCTGAACAACCCCAACTCTCTCGACCTGTCTTTGTAGGGGAAGTGCTCCATCCCCCTGATCATCTTCGTGGCCCTCCTCTGGACCCTCTTGAGCACATCCATGTCCTTCTTATGTTGGGGGCTCCAGAGCTGAATGCAGTACTCTGGATGGGGTCTCACGAGAGCGGAGTAGAGCGGGAGAATCACCTCCCTCGACTTGCTGGTCACGCTTCTTTTAATGCAGCCCGGGATACGATTGGCTTTCTGGGCTGCAAGCACACATTGCCGGGTCATATTCAGTTTTTCATCAACCTACACCCCCAAGTCCTTCTCCTCAGGGCTGCTCTCAAACCATTCTCCACCCAGCCTCTATTTGTGCTTGGGATTGCCCTGACCCATGTGCAGGACCTTGCACTTGGCCTTGTTGAACTTCATGAGGTTTGCACGGGCCCTCCTCTCTCTCCTGGCTGTGCCTGTATAAATACCTTCCAGGGTGCTGTTGGCCACCCCTGCAGCCAGGGCACACTGCTGGCTTATGTTCAGCTTGTGTCTTCCAAGGCCCCCAGGTCCTTTCCCTCAGAGCTGCTCCCAGCCAGACAGGCACCAGTCTGTGCCCTTGCACCAGTGCTTCCTGCCCAGGGGCAGCACTCGGCACTTGTTCTTGAACCTCATGAAATTTCTGTTGGTCCATTTCTCTAGCCTGTCTAGGTCCCCCTGCATGGTCTTGAGTGTATCGACTATTCCCTCTAATTCTGTGTCATTGCAAACTTGATGGTGTCGTTTTCTGTGGGTTGTTTGTAAATATATTAAACAGACTGTTCAAATGTTGCATTTCTCTGAAGTAGGTCATGCGTGTTTCCTTCTTCATTGTCAATGATAGTTATTAGTGTCATGTGGGAATCCTAGTCATGGAGTAAGAATACTGTTCTCAGACATTTTGCAAATGGATAAACCAAAATTTAGTCTTTCTCCTAAACTTCCGTTTTGTTCTTTTTAGTTCTCTGCTCTATGGTTAAGGATTCACAATTTATCTACATTTATTATTTGTATTAGGATTTTTGCTGCTCTAAGATCTATCTATCCAATTCTCTACCCTTCCTTTGAAGAATTAAATTATTATATATTTTTACATGCACAACTCAGCTTGTGAATGTACTTGCATCAGCATGGTTGTATGATTGGCCTGTTGTAATAATACTTAAAATTTCCCACTCTCAGGATGGCTATGACAGTAAACATTCTTTCAGTCAAGGAAGTTTTAAAATAAGATACAGCTGTGACAATTTTTTTTTGTGTTATTAGGGATTCTAATATCTGTAGGTGATAGTTTCCTGATATATAGTTAAAGGACTTCTCAAGGCCAAGAACTGTTTTATATATTTATTTATTTAACATCTTGGACATGTTCATTTAAATATGCACATACTTTGTGTGTGAAAGGGAAAATGACTTGGGATTTGTCGACATCTATGTGACATGCAATAAATGTTAATCAATCTTCTGAAAGATGTATAAGAGGTAGGTTTCTCTCTTCTCTGCCCTCTCACTTTCCAGATGCGATCTAATTTCTCAATAGTATTTTCAAATAGTGTCTTAACTGAGACATTAATTTCCACTTCCATTAACTGACCACTTCAGTGGTCAGTTTAAGTGTAGTTGAAATTTAAGTATTCTTTTAATACCTTTTGTGTGGAGAGATGCTGGGAGGGTGGTAGCATTTTGGAAAAAGTTCTTAGAATATAAAAAAGAAAACAATTTTTGTTGCCTGTTTTCCAAGATTTGTCTCTGTAGAAATCTGGAGTTAAAATTCTTGACAGGTATAAAATCATCATTATTTATCTGTAGAAAGATGTTTCAAATGCTTTGCTAATTTACCTTGAAAACCTGTGCTTAATTAATTAAACTTTGAAAATGCCACTTACACCTTGATTGCAACTAGCAGAGCTCTTTTATCACTGTTACGGCTTACTGCTACCCATCTTCTTAATTCTTTGACCAGATACAGCACCTTTACTGGAGTACCTTTTATCAAGAATTAGTTTTCTGGTTATATAATTATGAATACCGAGGTGATATGTTCATTTTGTTTATTGTACTTCCTACTTTGTCTTTGTGGAGTAATGTTTACAGATATCAGAAAGATTGTGCAACCTGCAGGTTACTGAGCATCCCTCGTATAGTAAAGGCACACATTTGTTTTCTCATTTTTAATTTCTGCAACATTCCCATTTTGCTCTTCTTCTTTGGATTTGCTGACTCTTCTTTAGTAACTCATTCTTCCAGATGAATGATTGAAAGATTTGGAAAAAAAAAAAAAAAGAAATTTATTTTCCTTCTTGCATCTCTTCTGTTTAGTTAGTATATTGCACAACCAAAACCACCCAAAAGATGATGATTGAATCTTCTTTTATAACTATTACATATATGAAGTTAGCTGTTACTTCAGCTTTTTTATATCAACACTATCATGGTGGATGCTACTTGACTTTCAGCTTCCGTGAAAACGTTGAAAATTTTCCTGTGGTGGGAAAGGGTCCATAAATACCTGACGTATTTCAGGAGGCATTGATATGGATTCTAAACAGAGATAAAGGAGATTTTCTAGAATATGTTAGAGACTTATACAGAATATAAGAGGCTTTAAATGGGAATTTGGAGACAGAATGGTTGAGATTATTGACATTTTATCATTGAAAAAATATCTGGAATTTTGACTCCAAAATACTTGCCTGACAAAGCTAGTACTTCTAAAATTAACTTGTCTGTTGTACTGATTTGCCTGTTGTATTAAGAAACTATAACTGTTTTCAACATAAGTCTCAAATCTTCGTCTTCCATGAGTTTATACAATTCAAGGTTGGTCATATGGCTGTTTTGAAGACAGCAACGTGACAGTGTGATTGATATAGTTAAGAACGTTTCTAGCCAGTCCAAGTTTCAGCATGCACTTGTTTGATTAAAGCACTGCCTTACTCTTGAATGTTACAAAAATAAAAAATGTTTATTTAGGAATGCATAAATTCTAGCATTTGGAGGGGATTTTTTTCTGCATTGGAAACCTTTTTTTCAGTGTAGTCATGGGTCATCGATAGCACTGCACAAGGCATATTTGCAAGAGAAAGACTTATGTGATTGATTAAGGGGAATTTTCAAGAAGTACTTTAAAGAAAAATATATATTCATGGTACTCTTACATTTTCTTTATAAGCAGAGTAAATCAGGGTGAGAGCTAGATTCTTAAAGCCTAAAGCACTCAGCTTTTTACTGTGGAATCAAATACCTATATGGAGTTGAAAGGAGGGAGTGGTCTGGGTTTTGTTACATGGAGGACCACTGAAAATCACTTTTCTTATGTTGTCTGTATTAAAATTTAAAAAAAAAAAAGTAATGATATACATTTATCTACACATACATTTTTACTCTACAGAAAAATGTTTATAAGATTCATTCATAAATACCTGCCATATTTTGTGAGCAATGTTGAAGTACCTACATTCTGGTTTATTTCTGTTTGTAACTGTGTTGGGAAGTGAGCACACTGGCAGGAAGAAGGGAAGCTATGTAGTCTGATGGTCTCAGGATAGTAGCAGCCTGCCTAAGCCTCAGATAGGGCACAAAAACTGGGAGAAATAGCAAAGTGTCCTTTATGTCTGTGTATCAGGCAAAGGAAGCATTTCCCTTTGTCACATTTTACTGATGAATTACTTTCAAACTGGTACTGATAATTTATTGTCCTAAAAAGCACGCAGCTGTATTTGTAGTCTGTTCATTCCCAGTGTCCCTGAACAGTCCCAATTTGTGCTGAAAAGAAGAAGAATCAGAAAAGTATGTTAAAATGTGAAGTTTTCTGCTTTTTGTTTTATTTTTTTACACATGGTGTAATTGTTTTTCACAGAAATACCTAATAAAAAATGTGAAAAGCAAAAGAATAAATAAAGGCAGTACATAAATGAAACACTAAAGATACTGTTGCATAAAATAGATATGATTTTTTAAATCCATTCTGATAAAGGAAACTTCTGAGAGTTACTGAAAAAATGTTTTATGTTGAAGTTAAAGTTTAAAGGGGCAAAGAAATCTGCCTTACTGGGGCCACTTTAAAGAAATTTAGAACAAATCTACACCTCATAAGTAACTTTTTCTACACTTCAAAATTAACTGATACCATCATCAGTGCTGCTTATTATAATAATGAAGAAGATTGCATTCTTCTAACTGAAGTACAGTTGTATCCAAAATAAATAGCTGTTTGGCACTGTTTAACCCTGAAAGAATTTTTTTACTTCCCTTCTAAGAGATGGTCAGGAACTTGGATCAATAATTATTTTAACTTTTAAATGGAACCTTTTCTACAAACCAGGAGAAATCACCACTGAAAGTATTCCAGCGCACATGCTTGGCAACACTACCAGCGACAAATTCTCACATATTTCCAATGTGGTCCTATTCTAATCTGTCCACCACAGACAGCAAAAAAAACCCAAAAAAAGCAGCATTGGGATTCAGGACTGATAGGAGAAGAAAATACTAGGAGGATGCTAGACAACAACCATACTTGGGTGTGCATTTGTTTTGGTTTGGTTTGGTATTTTTAATGGTAGACTTCTTTCTTTGAATGGTATTCAGACTTCAGAGTTATCTTACAGGCCAAGCTGAGGTGGTATTGCTGAAGTGGTGATATTCTCTTGCAGAGAGGAAAGGCTGTTTCAGTAATATTTAGGAAGCAGTTTGTGCTTACAGACTTCTTCGGGAACCTCCCAGGAATTCTTCTACAGAGATACAGTGCATCTTGGCATGATTATTCCTACAACGTCACGAAAAGTAGGCTGAGGAAAAGGATCCTATGCTTTCTAGAAAAGCCTTAGTACCATAAAATAGATAATGCCTGCAGAAGCAGTGTCCCCTCTCCATAACTGGAGAAAATTTCTTTTGTTCTGGAATGAGAGCTGGGATGCCGAGTGTCCTGGTTTCGGCTAGGGTAGGGTTAAATTTCTTCCTAGTGCTGTGTTTTGGATTTAGTATGAGAAAAATGTTGACAACACACTGATGTTTTCATTGTTGCTGAGTACCCTCCTAGTCCAAGGACAGCTCTCAGGCCTGCTGACTGAGCTAGGTACACAAGATGGGAGGGAACATAATCAGGACAGCCAGCCCGGCTGGCTAATGGGTTATTCCATACCATGTGATGTCATGCTCAGTATAGGAACGGTAGGCGTGATCCAGGAAGTATCGATCACTACTTGGTTATCGGTCAGCGCGGGTGGTGAGCAATTGCATTGTGAATCACTCATTTTGTATATTCTATCATTATTTATTATTATTTTCTCTTTTCTGTTCTATTAAACTGTCTTCATCTCAACCCATGAGTTTTTCTCACTCTTACCTTTCTGATTCTCTCCCAGTCCCACTGGGGGGGTAGGGGGAGTGAGTGAGCGGCCGCGTGGTATTTGGCTGCCTGCCAGACTAAACCATGACACCAAGAGAACCAGAGCCTTTAACGTGTTGAACAAAAATACTCTGCTTTCAAAATCCATATTTAGTTTTTCCTGGTTGACCCCTGTAGGACCAGTCAAATGTTGCTTGAGTCCGAATCAAAGATGAAGCGCTATTCAGGAGGAATAATATTTTGTGCAATCTGTCTTCATAGTATGTAGAACTGCTGTGTGACGGACCAGTTGAATTAATCAAAGGCAGAGTAAGTAAAGGAAGCACTAACAAATATCCTCCTTTTGGATATTTATTACTAAAGGTTACTACTAGACCAACAGTTCTGGATACTACACGAGTAGATAGTTACTCATAGAACAATCATGCTACATGCATCCTGGCTGCAGGTTCTTCTACTCTGCTCTACTGTAGTGTGCTATTACTCAGAGACATTCTTAGGATGAAAGCCTCTGTACTAAACCAGCTGAGATGTGTAGGGAGACACTGATGCTGACCTAAAATTCTATTTCCCCCTCTCCCCCCCAATACAGCTCTGGTTTTTGTTAAACTTAATATATTCTGAAATAGACATATCAGCCTCTGCAAGATTCAGTCCTTTCATTTTATTGAAAAGTATTAATATCTAGTTAGATTTTTGATTGGAGGTTTTACTGGATTTTGTACGGATACATAATTTATGCTAACACTATATACAAGGGATGTGATCTTATCACTACCCAAAGAGATCTACAAGATTATGCTGCTTATTAGCACTTTAACAAACCTGGTTTAATTGAATCATGTTTGTTATGTTTTCTTGCAATGACTTTTCCCAAAAGGGTGAGGTAACAGAGAATAATAATGTAGAATTGTTCTGTGAAACAAGACAGTATGCTGTAGATGTTTGACCTTTCCATCATTTAAGCAATAAGACACTCCAGGGTGTGCTGTTGAAGCATAATATTAACACAACTCACCTACATTGTGTTTAGTATGCATGCTGATATCATACAGTAATGGGCACCCTGGAGTGTTTTATGGAAGTATAAAATACCAAATAAATTGTTACGTGGGGTTTCTTATGTCTATAATGTTTTTAAATGATAAACGCAAAGTTATACTTAAAAACAAAACAAACAAAAAAATACTTAACCATGAAGAGCTCTTAAACAAACCCAAAGGTTTTCTAATTATTAATAGTTATATCTATTTGTTGGTATTCAAAGGCCAACTTAGCCTAAGGCATGTTGCCATAAGCTTTAGTATAAATACATAGTAGTAGAAAACCCCTGTCTGGAGAAAGACTAATTGAAGTAGACAAGATAGTTTTGTAATTAAGTGTAATTACTAAATAGGATTAAACATATATAAAATCACTTTACTTCCAGGTTTGTGTATTCTCAAACTGCTCAGTAGCTCAGTTACATTTGACTTATCACATTCTAGAGCTTTGACACAAATATATGCTTTTATCTCTTCCTAATGTTTTATTGTGTCCCTTGCCAGAATTAGTTAATAACCTCTTTTTTAAATTTTTCCTCTTTTGCATGCTCTTTTCATGTATGAATTTCCTTTGCCTCTTTATGTTCAATAAGTGCCTTACTAGGATTTAGAAACAATAAGAATATATCAAAAAGATCACTTAATAACTTTATTGGAAATCCTGTTATATAGACCTGAATTTGCCTTATACTTTTATGCTGAAGCCATTATCTTACTTGCAGACCTGTCTTCTTGGAATGTACGACTTACCAAATTACAAAGATAGCCTGGATCTTGTAAATGTAGGTAGAAATATTTCCAAAAGAATAGAAAGCCAGTAGGAAACCTGTTGTCAAACTATCATATGAGTTTGTGTGTGCTTCTGTGTGGTGTCACAGCCTCTCCCTCACCAACATCTCAGATAGGCTGTACATAAAAATTATTCTGTGGATCAGCAACTTGGAAGTGGCTATCACTTTAATCTTTGAATGCTCACTTTTTATGGTTGATTCTCTGAACTATACTACTAGAACTATAATTGTAAATCTTATAATTTTTTAACCATTTCTTGGGGTGTTGTTATTAATGGTGCTACAGGGATCACAGAGAGAATTGCCAGCTAGGACAGTATACACAACGTACTACTGAGCAGCTTCTGGATAGGACAAAGGTACGGGAATTGTCATGTGTAAAGCTGGGTAAGGAACCCAAAAGTTGACTCCCTCAGAAGTGAGATCAGCTGCTTATGGCATAAAATTCCTCCTATCTTAATTGTTTTTCCAAAGGCAACACAGGAATTTGGGGGGAGCGGGGAAAGGGAGGACAGAGAAAGATGACACCACATTCAGTGATACCAAAAATTGTTAGGAGTCCCATGAGATGAAATGCGTACCAGTGATCCAACTTAACACAATGTAGAAGTTGTTAATCCTTTGGAGCTTGTGTTAGGTGAGATATTAATAAATGTTAATTATTTTTATTTGTTTGTCTCTTTTCTCTCCTACAAACACTTGGAATCTTATAAACTAGCCGTACAATTATTGACATTATTTACAAGCAAAAAAATTTCAGTATTAAACAATGCATTTCCATAGTTATTGACCGCAGCACCAAAGCAATCCATATACAGAGTTTGGAGCATCTAACCACCTTCCTATAATGCCATGTATAGTTCACAGATACAGAAGAAGGCTTGTGCACTGGACATGAGGGGATGCTCTTGTGTTACAAAAGGCAGGTTCAAGAAGCCTTGCAATTGTAGCAGAAGGGAGCTCAGCCTGCAATTACTGATTCTTAGAGGGGTAGTCTGTAGTTTCCTTCAACAGAAATGGAAGGAAACCAGGTTTACTGTCCCATAAAAACTTCTAAGAAGTAAACTTTCTTCCCAGTAAGGGAATTATCATTAACAATAAGAAATTATCCATCCTGGGATAACCCAACAGTAAAATAATTTCTTTCCATTCTGAATAGAAATTCTGGTCATCTAAATACTCAAACTTAATAAAGTCTGTGAAATCTGATATCTTGTCTGAGGGAAACGCATAGGATTCCTCTATTTTTTGGTTTTGCCTTTCTAAAAATTCAGTCTTATTGTTTCAGATAACTTCCACTTGACGAAAAAGAAGTGCACTCTCCTTTATTGATGAACAATACCTGCGTGGAAGGCACATTCTTGCCTTAGGAACATAGCTTGACCACCGGGTACATTTATTTTAAATGACTGGCACCAGCCAAAAATGTACAGTGATGAACTTGTTTACTGGTGGAGAGATTAGTAATGCAGTGTTTCTGCATTACTGAAAGAAGTACAGATTCAGAACCAAATCTTACATCCCCCTCCTCTCTGATTTAACTTTGGCACACACCTGAATGGTTGAAATAATTTACGTTTCCATTGTGGAAGCAAGAGAGTTAATGTCTCATGGGCCTTTGCAGGCCTCACTAGTTAAGAAACATTTGCAGCTCATGGTCTTGCCAGTCAGCACGATTTAGTAAACAAAGAAGTGGATACTCCTAACAGGGTGTACTGTCTAAAGCCTCCTTATCAGAAGGATTTCAATCGATGTTGTTATTTACCATATCCTCCTTATCTGGCACAGTGCTGGTGAAGAATGGATTGTATAAACTAAAGGTTTATAAACTCTGTCCCACTTGGGCAGAGCTCATATCAACGGAGCCTGACACATTGCTGCTGTGTGTTCTATGTTCCTATAGCTGCAGTAGTACACTACTTCTGTCCTGACCTGATCTAAATTATATTCCCTTTTTTTCCGCAACACCATTAACTTTGATGAAAAGGCAGTTTTCTGCAACAGCAAACTTGCTGTTTCCTTCAGAAAGATCTGTGAGAGAAACCTTTGTAAAATGCATGCTCTGAATGGGATATCATGTTTAATAGTATGTTGAATCAGGAACACTTGCATATGTTTATGTAAATTCCCTAACCGAGCTAGAAGAAAACAGTTTCTGATCAAGAAAACCAGAGATAGGATTAGCGCTATTTGTTTAGACATAGTTTGCCTTATTGATCCAGTATGTACATACAACCTTTAACCAACCTTTAAATTTCTGATCATGTGGTGGTCATTTTTTCATTATCCTTTTTTTTTGGGGGGGAAATGAGGGTAGGGGAAATGTTTCCTTGATTTGTCTACAGAAATCGTACAAGATACCTTAAATATTACGGGAGTATAGTTGTAAGACCATTGTATTTGTGCAGGTAATATGTATGCATAAGTGATATGAATGCAAGTTGGAAAACTTTAAACAACATAGAAATAGAAAATTACATATTAGTGAACATGTAGTCTATTCTGTTAGTACACAGACTGTATTAACTTTTGTTCTTATTTAACCAATCCTCTTAAGTGGATGCCCAAGCAGGAGAAAAGTTTAGATTGTGACTGTGAAGCTAGAGACCATAGTTTGTTTATCTGGTTACCTAAAATGTCTGCAAAGGATATAAAGCTAGTGATAAAGATATAGTAAATGTGTCAAATGCTGTGGAATTCCATTTTTAAAAATACTTTGACATATCAATGACTAAAACTGGGTTATTAATTTTATTAAATTATATATTTGTTACAGAAGAACAGACCCCTATCTAGGTCAGACATAAGCAAGAAAAAAGTTAATTGCCTGGAAAAAGTATGAAGGTCAGACTCAAAGCCAATAATTACAGGGACAAGACCTCTTTAAATGAGAATGAGAATGAAGATAAACATTAAATTTCATTACTAATTGATAAATGACTTATGATTGATTTAGTTTTCACTGCAGTCACACATTTCAAAATGTCATATTTACACTCAAATAACCTTTCCAGGGAAACAAGAATATGTGTGGGATGTATAAATATTTTGCTAAATGGTCTCATGCTTCACTGAGTTCTTTCCATTTGCAATTCATTATTTTGTTCATTTAAGTGGCAAGTGGTGTACTAGCTTTTTTAAAGAAACCAAACAAAAATTCCCTTTCTTTTAAAATATAAAAATCACTTCCTGCTCTAATATAATGCAAAATATAATTAAACCTGAATAGAACATATAGAATTTTGATTCTGAAATAATTTTCAAATGGATTTTTTAATTTGTTATTTAGACCTTCTAGCAACGGTTGGGGTTTTCATTGGTTTTGTTTTGGTTTGTTTTTTTTTTCCCCTGAAAGATAATGAAGAACCCTTTGAAGGAGATGGTAGGATGTAAATACAAAACTATGTCATATAAATACATGTGAGTAACTTTTAAAAAGTCTTTCAGCCTGCATGCAAATTTCTCACCATCTTATGATGGCATGTCACTGAAAGGTCATAGAGTCATTTAGTTCTACTTTCTCTGACAATTTTTTAACATCTTGTTCCAATAACCTACAATATTCAGCACCACGGGGCACTAAAATAATATTGTAGAATAATGTACTGGGGTGGGGTGGGGTGGTGAGGAGCAGGAGAAAACCCTGTGCAAGCTAGTACACAGTATTTTTGTTTCTTCCTGTGATACTCGTTTGCTTGCTAGCAGCAAATCTGTCACTATGCTTGCAAAGAATGTTTGGTGTGACGTTTGAAAAACAATGTTATTTTACAAAGGCAAGAAACTTCAGATTTTCAGCTATGACAGAAATAAACCCATAGATTTTGAGAGAGAGAGAAAGACAAGTTAGGCAAAATGTTCTGCCTGCCCATCAGGCAGTTACCAAAGAAGTGGTGAAGCATTGCATCCTTTAAGGTCTATAAACTTTATATTTCAGTATAGAGGTTATGAAGGAACACATATTTAGGTGTCCTTCTTGGTGAGCACCTTGAAGTGTTTCAAGGGGGGAGTCATGTTCCCAGAGGAAAATACATGTACCTGAACTAATCCCATGGATTTGTTTTACAATCAAGGAAGAGCAAGATACTTCGCTGGTGCAATTGATTGCATCTTGGAGTAAAGAAGTAAACAAAATCTGATGAAACATGTATTACAGGTGTGGTTTTGCTCCACTAACTGGGTGACTAACTTAGATGAGAGACCAAAAATAAGGCGAGATGAACTGTGCTCCTTTACCTGATGGCCTTATAAATGGCTACTTAATAAAAAAAAAACCCAACCAACCACCACCACCACCACCAAAAAAACAACCCCAAAACCCCAAGCACCATTTGTAACACTTGTTATCCTTAGAAAAGAGGTAAAAACAATCCTAATATAAAGACGTTTCTGTTGTAGTAGCAATTTCTACTTGGTCTCCAGCTGAGGTAATGATATTATTTGCCTTTAGGTAATGTATGAGAAGGAGAATGTCCAAAATGCCGTAGATCCTACCAGCAGGTGTAGAAACACAGCAATGTAGATACTTTTAAATTATGCTAGGAAGAAAGCTCTTCCAAGTAATGGAGAATTATTAGAACAATAATATTGGGAAAGAAATCAGCTACTGTTGCCTTTTAAGCCTGGAGGGTAGAGAGTGTACTGTACTCCTGAAGGTGCAATATCTCTTGTTTTAGCTTAAAACTGAAGAAATATTGTTGACCTAAAATGATTTCTTTATACAAAGGCCATCTCTGTCAGCTCAGACTTTGGGACTATGTTGGTCTGCTTGTTCAGTATGATGTTATTTATTTATTTATTTCAGAAATTATTACTATTTACACTAAAATGAAGAGAGGAACATTGGATAGCAGCACTGGCTGGGAGAAGCCATTAGCAGCATCTGGAACAAAGACAGACATCCACTTATTGCAGAGCTAAGAACCTGAAACAGAAAAAAGAGGACTATCTCATCCCCTCTGAGGTTTACTATTCTTCAAGGAAAAATAGATGCCTATCACATCTTGAAGGATTCCTGTCTTTTCTTTTGTTCTCTTCTTATCTAAGATCAAATGATAAACTCCTGTAAAAAATAGCAAAATATATTAAAACCATGTATATAAATCAGTTTGTATTCAGTGCATTAAAAATCAGTATTTAGACATAATGTAATTAATGGATAGTTCTAAAACTGCAATATACTGAAAATTACTACTTTTAAATTCTTCTGTTACATATTTTGTATAGAAGTTACAAATTAATACATAAATCATGGCTTTAGTCTGTTGCATGCTAGTACTAGTACTTTTATAAGCAGCTTTATACATAGAATACACAGTTTTTAAAGCATAAATACCTATGAATTCCAAAATGCAAATTAAAACTTCAGCCTTTACTTTACTCTGTTTTCAGTATGTACTGAGACACTAAGGTTTTTAAGGCACAAAGGTAGTGCAGGAATATTCTGCGTCTTGAGAGCTCTTGCCTCTTGTGCTTCTAAACCATCAACTTATATGTTGATTGCACACTTGATACATAGATGGGAATTAATAATAACCTTACTTTACAGAGTGCATAGGTTAAGCAGAGGTGTTCTTTGTTTTTTGGTTTGCTCTGGTAGAGAACTGTGATGGTATTTAGTTCTGAGGAGGAATTGCCCATGATTTACCCAAATAAAAGGACAAATTCTGAAGTTCAAATGGACTTAGCTGTGAAAATGAAATAAAAATATTCTGGCTCCAATGACTGAATGTGCATTACTGTGTCATAGAGGTCATTTAGATGAGTAATGCAGAATGTATAATAAAGATGAGTAATTTGATGAGTAGTTTCCAGATTTTACACCAGTTACTTTAGTTTAGATCATGACTTGCTATATTTGGAGTTATTTTCTAGTAATACGTAGGCTCATGTCTTGAATAGTTAGTAGATATGGCCATGGAGAATTTCAATCTTGAGTATAAAACCATGCTGAAATGCATTATAGATGCCCAGCTATGTGTTTTCTGTCTCTCCCGTTACCCTTAGCTCTGTGCTACTCCTGTCCCCCTGAATGTGTTTGGCTTTCTCAAACTCTTTCACAAGGACTCAAATCTTTCCCTTCTCCTGCAGTCAGTATGAATTTCTGCTGGTTGAGTGCTCTCTATAAAGGCTGGGGAAGTTGAAAAGGTCCTTCCTCTTCAGAGGCATGAATTAGTTTTAGGTTTGCACTGAACAGTTACAAATAAAACTCTCAAACAGCCATGTAATCTGTGTATTGTGTATGTATAATAGGAATGAAAAAGGTAGGATTAGGAATTTTGAAAAGTTTGTTCAGAAATGCCTAAGGAAAATAATAAGTTGGATTGGGAGGGGAACAGTTAAGACATACACATTTAAAGTAATCAGCAAGTATGGCATAGAATGTTACCTTCTATCCTGGGAACAGGAATGAGAAATATGAGACAGCTGTGAGTGCATGATAATAGCTATTCATCTCAGTATAGCTGTATGTATCATACAGTATTAATCTAAGAATAAATACAGAGTTAGCCAGAGCTTACAAATCGATCTTTCTAAATCTTTCTGTAGTAGTGAGTTTCTCAATGGAACCCCAAAAGATTTTGAGGCACAAAAATTGGAATTTTTCAGAATATGTAACATATTAGAAGAAAAAACATCTATATAAACAACTCCCTGCCTATTCATGGATCACTGCAAGTTGGACCGTGCTTCTAGGCTTAGTTTCAGTCTATTCAGCATCTGTCTGGGCTACTGTGAATTCTACAAAATCCCATTTAGGTCTTTTTTCCTGTCCCCACAGCAGCCTGTCCGTGTGCTGCCTGCTTCCTTCAGCAGTCTATGCCTTTGCATGAGCTGCAGTCTGGCCACTTGTGCAATGACTGCTTGCTGTAATTGGCAACATGGAAACCTCTGGCATATATTCATTGTCTCCAGGGATATCACTGCCTTCTTTCCAGATCTACCTTATCTGGTCACTCTTCTTGAAGGAACAAAGCACACAAACAAGAAGCCAACACACAGAAGAGATACTGTTTAGCAGGCTTCCATTGCACATAACAACTCTGTTACAGTTAAGGGTTAGAATTGCAAAGGACAACCTACACACATGATGGATGGCGGGGATTCATAGGAAGCAAGCAGACATAAAACAGTAAGATATTAATGTCAGGCAAAACCCTGCAGCATCATTGGTGAAAGCTTGACTGGAACGAGGCTTTAATATTCAGAGCAGTTATCCACAGGGTACTCAGCCCCCTGAGCTGGAAGACAGGGATGGCGAGCAGGATGAAGCCCCCATAATCCAAGAGGAAGAACTTAACAACCTGCTACATGATCTGGATGCTCACAAGTCTATGGGGCCAGATGGGATCCAACCGAGGGTACTGAGGGAGCTGGCAGAGGAGTTTGCCAAGCCACTCTCCATTATTTACCAGCAGTCCTGGTTAACGGAGGCGGTCCCAGATGACTGGACGCTCACCAACGTGAGGCCCATCTACAAGAAAGGCTGGAAGGAGGATTCGGGGAACTACAGGCCTTTCAGCCTGACCTCGGTGCTGGGGAAGATTATGGAGCGGTTTGTCTTGAGGGTGCTCACAAGACATGTCTGGGACAACCAGGGGATCAGGCCCAGCCAGCACGGGTTCATGGAAGGCAGGTCCTTCTATGACCAGGTGACCCACCTAGGTGATGAGGGAAAGGCTGTGGATGTGGTGTACCTGGATTTCAATAAGGCCTTTGACACTGTCTCCCACGGCATTCTCCTAGAGAAGCTGGCGGCTCACGGCCTAGACAGGCGTACTCTTCGCTGGGTAAAAAACTGGCTGGATGGACAAACCCAGAGTGTTGTGGTGAATGGAGTTAAATCCAGTTGATGGCCGGTCACAAACGGTGTTCCCCAGGGCTCAGTATTGGGGCCGGTCCTGTTAAATATCTTTATCAGTGAGCTGGATGAGGGGATGAAATGCTCCCTCAGTAAGTTTGCAGACACCAAGTTGGGCGGTGTTGATCTGCTCAAGGGTAGGAAGGCTCTGCAGAGGGACCTGGACAGGCTGGATCGATGGGCCGAGGCCATCTGCATGAGGTTCTACAAGGCCAAGTGCCGGGTCCTGCATTTGGGTCACAACAACCCCATGCAACGCTACAGGTTTGGGGAAGAGTGGCTGGAAAGCTGCCCAGAGGAAAAAGACCTGGGGGTGCTGGTTGACAGCCGGCTGAACATGAGCCGGCAGTGTGCCCAGGTGGCCAAGAAGGCCAACGGCATCCTGGCCTGTATCAGAAATAGCGTGGCCAGCAGGAGTAGGGAGGTGATCG
Source organism: Pelecanoides urinatrix (assembly GCA_013400755.1). Classification (NCBI taxonomy): domain Eukaryota; kingdom Metazoa; phylum Chordata; class Aves; order Procellariiformes; family Procellariidae; genus Pelecanoides; species Pelecanoides urinatrix. Next base: position 53,299 of record VZTQ01008410.1, on the reverse strand, counting down.
TGCCCCTCTACTCGGCACTGGTGAGGCCGCACCTCGAATACTGTGTTCAGTTTTGGGCCCCTCACTACAAGAAGGACATGGAGGTGCTGGAGCGTGTCCAGAGAAGGGCAACGAAGCTGGTGAAGGGCCTGGAGAACAAGTCTTATGAGGAGCAGCTGAGGGAACTGGAACTGTTTAGTCTGGGGAGGAGGAGGCTGAGGGGAGACCTTATCACACTGTACAACTTCGTGAAAAGAGGTTGTAGTGAGGTGGGTGTTGGTCTCTTCTGCCAAGTAAATAGCGATAGGGCAAGAGGAAATGGCCTGAAGTTGTGCCATGGGGGGGTTAGATTGGAAAAATTTCTTTACTGAAAGAGTGGTCAAGCCTTGGAACAGGCTGCCCAGGGAAGTGGTGGAGTCACCGTCCCGGGAAGTATTTAAAAGACGTGTAGATGAGGTGCTTAGGGACATGGTTTAGCGGGCATGGTGGTGATGGGTTAACGGTTGGACTCAGTGATTTTAGAGGTCTTTTCCAATCTTAATGATTCTATGATTCTATGATTCTATGAGGCTGGACAGCTAGGATCTATAATATCATGGTTTGTTTTCTGTGTTGCAGTTTGTGTGATGTGGATAGTATAGGTCTGAAAAAGTGTTTGTTTTAAAAAACAGTTTTCAGGGGATGAAATCACTTGTTGCAGTATTAATGTGGAAAATTTATCTCATGGCCTTGGAATTTTTGCCTGTGTAAGGTCATGGAATTAGATTCATAATACCTGTGTCATATTTTAGCACTTAATGCAACCACAAAATTGTCAAAAAGGTCAACTATTTCTTTTTTTTTTAGGCTCCAGCAAGCCTGGTATAACTAGGAAAATAATTCTGCCAGGCAGGCAGGCTTGCCTGCAACTTATACCACTGCCAGTGGAACTGAAATATGATGATGGTGCTCTTTGTAATACAACTAGTGAGAAGCATTCAGTGACTTACTGAAGAAAAGAAATCTTCTGTCATAGTAGTACATCTTCAACATAATAAAACAGCTGGCATTTGGTCTACTTTCTGTGGGAGCACTGAGATGGATACAAGGGAAAGACTGATGGAACACGGGTTAATATGCACAATGACAATAATTTACCATGTTGTGCATTTCCTATAATTACTTGGAAGTAGTACTGTGCTGCATCAGATCAGTGCTACCTTTTTATACTGGTTTGAGAAACCTTTTTTTTTCTTTATTTTAAATTAAGGCTAAAATAAAACTTTCATAGATGTTTAGTAATGTTGCTTTTCATAACTTGTTTGGATTACAAAACATTTGATAAATATTGGGTTTTGTAATTTACAGTCTACTCTTTTGGTTATCAGTCTGTTTTTTTCACCAGGTGGAAAGATAGTGAACAAGAAATAGAAAAGAGATGATGGCAACAGTTATAAAACAACTTATTATTGTGTCAAAAAATAATATTTAGTAGTGAATCCTGTCTAATCACTGATGTTAGTGTATGCAGGCACACTGCCTCCATTTTCTGTCAGTGCTGATAAGGCAGCACAATCCTCTTATAAATTTTTATAGGCTTTTAAAAAATACCAGGTTAGATGGTAAACATTTCAAATTACTTTAGATGACTACTTTTACTCTTGGTGGGCTTTTCATAGTTTGCTGTGTTTGTTTTGGGGATCTTTTTTCCCCCTAGTTGATGAGTTACAGTGGAAGTGATTTGCAGGGAGTTGTTTGTTTTCTTATTTCTTTCTATTAGAAATTCTTTTAGCAGCATTCAGGTAAAATGTAATTGAGTCAGAATAAGACTAGCAATATGGGAGGACGATAGAATGTAATCTACCATAGAACAATACTATACTAATGTTTCATGTTTCACAAAACAAATGAAATGTGTATGAAAAGCAATTCTCTTTGGTCTGAGATTTCACAAGCACAGCAATTACAGCCTCATATTTGCCTCATGGAATATATCGTGCTTTCCACTATTGACTTTAGTCTGCATTAGTCAAGCTACAGTTTAACCTTCATTTTTTCCTATGTTTCTCTGTTAGTTGCAATTATTTTTCTCAGAAGATAAATTTATGTTGAAAATTTATGTTCTTCACTGGAAATAAATCTGCTGACCTTAGAAGATGGCAAGAAAACATAAGTTTCCTTTTTTGCCACCAAAAGAAAAGTTACTTGATCAACTGATCTGTCAGTATGTATGTGTCTGTGAGTCTGTGTATAAAAATTATTTTTTTCCTGAGAGAGAGAGAGAATTTGACAACCTAATGTATTTATGCAAGTACCTCTCTCTATGTATGCTAGTACAGAAATAAACCCAAACAAGCCCAAAGCTGAGGTGGAAGAAAGCATTGACATCCTGCTCCTTCCAGACAACAGAAAAAAGAAACCCTAACCCCGAACTTCTCCTGGCAAAGACCTTGTGTGTGACCTCCCCTTCTCCCCCAAGTGCTTTTGTTTCAGGAGGAATGAAGCTGCCCCCGGGAGGATCCAGAAGGGCATTGAAAGGGTGAGCTTAGCACTAATGAAAAGGGGTCAGTATTAGCAGTTTTTCTTGTATGGTGTTTTTAAAGGTCATATTATTAATGAGGCTTTACTGTGGCAGTTGGACTATGGATATTACTATCNCCAGCCAAAACCAGGACACTGGACCAGTCATAACTGTTGTCTTTTGACTAATATTTTAATCAGGCTAACAATGGTTTGGGTTTTTTCCATATATACGGTGTTTTCCCTTTCTGTCAGTAACAAGATTTTGAGTGTAACACTGTCTAGTTTAGTTGCTTTAGGTTTAAGTAAAAAGTTAAGTATTCTGGTCTATATTCTAATGAAATCTGATGCTTGAGATCAAAAGGTTTTTTTGTGCTTGTTATAAGAAAATGAGTGACACAGATCTTTTTCAGGCTTCTGAGTCCCATCGTTACAATCCTGCAAAGATCCAATGAGACTTGTCGATTGTTCCACATCAGTGTGGGTCCTCTTGAAGTATGGCCTCCTTTAGAGGAAGAAAAAAAAAATATCTAACATTAGAATATTTCTGAAAGATTTTACAGTTTAGTATATTTTTCTATTCTTCTGTCTAGAAAATATAAGGACATCTTGAAAACCTGTTAATATGCCATGAAATGTTCTGCTGAAGGAGGGGGACTACTTTCAGTATTCTGAAACAAGACATGGCAATTATACTTTCCTCTCCCACAATGTAAAGTTCCTTTTTTTTTGTCCTGCAGTACTATGAGAAATCACATTTTAAATCTGTGCAGGACTGCATCTTGTTTGTCTTTGACTTAGCATCTATGACATCTTATAGGGTATATGACATTTAGGGTACAAGAAAAGTTGCTTTCTCTTCACTTTTTCTTTTTATGAATACTGGTTTAATGTGAAAATAGACCCCAGAAGAGGATTTAGTAACCGGATAGAAAGTGCAATTTCATAATCAGTTTATTTTTTATCAGTTTATCATCAGTGTTTATGGAATACATCTTTATGTATGTATACACAGAGTGAAACCTACCTGCTGTGGTTAAGCAAGAAAACAAAAAACTCACCAAAACCTGGTATGAAACATTTCATGTGGAGATGATCATTTTTGTATTAGAATGTAGTAGGGGGAAAGGCAAATTACTCGAATTTATTTTCTAGAAATGAATAAAACCTTTTGGGGAAGTGCCTGGATATTATTCCTTTTCCTAGTATTTATGACCTCAACGTCTGATAATCCTCCAAATAATTGTTTTTCTCATATTAGGAAATCCTGGTCTAGATTATTTCCACTAGAGCATATCCACTTATTATTCTTCAAAAACAAACTTTGGTAGAAAATCTGATATTGTGAAAATTTGCTTTAGAGGATTTGCCTATGGTTAAGCCTACTTTTGGTGAAAAAATCCATTTATAAGATATGTGGTAAATAAAAGAAAAAACGAAACAATATCTTGGGGAACCTGGAATCTGCCTGAAAATTGGATCGGGGGATTTGTGTGTGTGTATATCATCATATTTCAGTTTTTGATTTCTTTTTTCAGTGTTGTGACTTTTTTTTCTCAAATAGAATATTGTTCAGATACTATTAGGTTTTTTTGGTGTTTTAAGAAATGTTTCCCTGTATTCATTCTTAAACTCCTTAGTCTGAACTTTTTCAGTCTTTGGTGAATTGTAGGTGAGTTCATGGCAATGTGGGAGAACAATTTACTGTGTGTTATAAACTTCAGTATTTATAATAACCTGATGTACGTGAGTGTCCTTCATTGCTCCACGAATCCTTGTCAGAATAGTTCTGAAAGCATTTCTCAGTTCTGATCAAAACAATGTCTAAGCTTAAGTTCAGGAGTGAAAACATAACATAGTTCCTATGACAGCAGCTAAAGAAAAAATATCTCATAAGAGGAGCGGCTGAGGGAACTGGGGTTGTTTAGTCTGGAGAAGAGGAGGCTGAGGACACCTTATCGCTCTCTACAACTACCTGAAAGGAGGTTGTAGCGAGGTGGGTGTTGGTCTCTTCTCCCAAGTAATTAGCGATAGGACAAGAAGAAATGGCCTCAAGTTGCGCCAAGGGAGGTTTAGATTGGACATTAGGAAAAATTTCTTTACTGAAAGAGTGGTCAGGCCTTGGAACAGGCTGCCCAGGGAAGTGGTGGAGTCACCATCCCAGGAAGTATTTAAAAGACATGTAGATGAGGTGCTTAGGGACATGGTTTAGTGGTAGACNCCCCCCCCCCCCCCCCCCCCCCGAACCTCAAACTGTAGGAAGAGACCACAAAATTGTGAGTTTTCCATCGCAGTTGTTTTGCATAAGAAGGATCTTATTGACATGTCTACTCTGCATAAATCTGTCTGTTCATGTTGTTATTAGTTTTCATAGCATAGTTTTTCACATTCCACAATTTTTGTAACTGATCTAAATTTGTCTACAATAATTCTACAATGAAGTTATTCCAGGTGGAACAAGCAATAATTATTGCAAACATTTAGATTTGGCGTTTTCTGACCCATAATGTCACATTCATTTTTTCTTGCTACTGGCTTAATGACCTAGAATTTCAAGAAGAAATTGGAATCATTCAGATCCTGTATAGATAAATGGTCTTCTGCTGACCTCTAATGGAGAAGATAAATCTGAAACTACATTGTAGCCAGTTTCATGTTCATAGCTCAACAGAAAGAGAACACATAGCTATAACACTGTGATAATACTGTCACCCTGTTAAAAGCATCTGTGTTGTGTGAGAGGATGTGAAGAAAATGATACTGAAAAATAAATAGTTCAAGAATTGACTTGTTTTGCAGACCTCAAGTCCTGCTTTGGATTGAAAAATCTGTGCCTGCTTTGAAAACTTAGAAATTTCAGACAGAAATGGAGAGTATATGTGCTTGTGAACCTGGATGTTATGCTAGAAAGCCCTGTGTTCTGTGAGATATTGCCAGTGTGGAGTTAAAGACAAGAATATAGGAGTTACACTGCCAGATTAAGCAAGAGGTTCCATATAAGGGGTCTTCAACATTTGCTGTAGAGGAATAATGTTCATCTTTGCTTTGTCTTTAATTTGTAGGTCTAGAAAATGCCACAGGTAATAATGTACATGGAGTACCAATTTTCACTTTTTAGATTTTTTTTTTTAGATCAAAAATCAATATAGTATTGTAGAGAGAAATTCTGTCGTAAGTTAGCTCCATGTGTATGATATTTTAGAAACACAGAATAGCTGAGGCACTAGAAGGCATCTCTGGAGATTATCTAGTTGTGGGGGTTGACCCTGGCCGGCAGCTAAGCCCCCACTAAGTTTCTCATTCATTCACCCCCAGCAGGATGGGGGAGAGAATCAAAAGGGCAAAAGAGAAAATACTTGTGGGCTGAGATAAAGACAGGTGAAGAAAAAAAAAGGAAAATAAAAAGTGATGCAAAGACAATCACTCACCATCTCCCACCAGCAGGCTGATGCCCAGCCAGTCTCTGAGTAATGGCTGCCTGGGAAAAACACCCCGTACCCCCCATAGTTTTATTGCTGAGTGTGGTGTTATATGGTATGGAATATCCCTGTCGTCAGTTCAAGTCAGCTGTCCTGGCTGTGTCCCCTCCCAACCTTTTGCTCATCCCCAGCCTACTCGCTGGGGGAGGGGAAAGAGCAGACTGAGAAATAGAGAAGGCCTCAATACTGTACAAGCACTGTTCAGGAACAGCTAAAACATTCGTGTGTTATCAACACTGTTTTGATCACATATCTAAACCCAGCAGTGTATGGGCTTCTATTAAGAAAATTAATTACATTCCAACCAGTATACTAGCTGAAAGCCCCTGCTTGGAGCAAGAGAACCCAGATCTAGACACAGCACTGCAGGTGTGTCTCACCAGGGCTGAGCAGAGGGGAAGAATCACCTTCCTTGACCCGCTGGCAGCAATGCTCATGCTGCAGTCCAGGATGCTGTTGGCTGCCTTTGCTGCATGGATGCATTGTTGGCTTATGGTCAGCTTGTTTTCCAGGATTGCAAGTTATTTCCTGCAAAGCTGCTAACTGATACATCAGCTTTCCTTTTTAATTGGTGTGCTGGTTTGGGCTGGGGTAGTTAATTTTCTTCATAGTGACCAAAACAGTGTTGATAACACAGGGATGTTTTTGTTGTTGCTGAGCAGTGCTTACACGGAACCTCTTCTGCTTCTCACACCACCCTGCCAGCGAGTAGGCTGGGAGTGCACAAGAAGTTGGGAGGAGACACAGCTGGGACAGCTGACCCTAACTGACCAAAAGGATATTCCATACCATATGATGTCATGCTCAGCAATTAAAACTGGGGAAAGAAGGAGGAAGGGAGTGACGTTCGGAGTGATGGTGTTTGTCTTCCCAAGTAACCGTTATGTGTGATGGAGCCCTGCTTTCCTGGAGATGGCTGAACACCTGCCTGCCAATGGGAAGTAGTGAATGAATTCCTTGTTTTACTTTGCTTGTGCGCACGGCTTTTGCTTTCCCTATTAAACTGTCTTTACCCCAGCCCACAAGTTTTCTCACTTCTACCCTTCCAATTCTCTCCCCCATCCCACGGCGGGGTAGTGAGCGAGCGGCTGTGTGGTGCTTAGTTGCCGACTGGGGTTAAACCATGACAATTGGGTACAGCTTACCTGCTTTATGCCACTTATTTTTGGATCGATAACCTATTATAACTCCATAAGCCTGAATTTCTTGTTAAACTCCCAGTAGCTTTTTAATCCGTTGGACAGTTCCAACAAAATTTTCAGATAGCCTTTCCAAGAAACAGCTAACAGTTTGCCAAACAGCACATGTACTTGTTGACTATGCATACAGATCTGAACTGGCCAAAGTGTGAGTAGCTATTGTCCAGTGAAAAGAAACCCTTCTTTGATGGACCTTCTGTGAAAAGAGCTGTGTATCATGCTGCAGAGGAAGGCAGGCACTGGTGACATAGAGGGAGTTGGCAAGGTTGGGAAGATTATGTGCTGGGAGAAACAGTACATGGGTCTGTTTGAAACCATGCTTCATTAGTTACTCTGCTCACAGAACAATTTGCTAAGCTTGTTGCATATATAAACATTTATTTAACTGAAACTCAATGCTCTGCTTTCACTGTAAAGAGTTGTAAATGCTTCATTTACTCCAGAAGATGGTGCTCTCTGCATTTATTTTAGAATTTATTGTGACAGAAACAATCTACATCCAATTCAGCCTTTGTTGAGTTGTAAATTATTGAGGTTACCTTTGTAATAGGAGGTGTTAATGCAGCCCTACTTCTGAGGCTTTCACATTTACAAATAATTTGCTAACATTTCCACTAGAGGTTAGAAAATGCACAACTTCTCTAGTAATCTTACATTAATACAACTTGATATTTTACAGCAATCTCAGTTATTGTTCTACCATTAGAACATATATATTAGATAAAAAATGACAAAACAACATTTTTTTCAATGCAGTGACTGCAAAGTTGACTTTTTAACAAGAATATTTGTAAATTCCACTATTGTGATGTTTCTTTATAGAAGATATGGGATCTTTGCTATAAATATTTATAAATGCATATAGAAAGATGCACAGAATATGCATTTAACTTGCTTCTGATGTAATGTATGAACTGTAATGTTAAAATCAGTATGGAAATTATGCTTTGAAGTTCTGAAGTACATCCTCAAATTTGTTTTAAACTTCATATTGCTTCATATGCTTTTGCACTTGTAATTGATTTGCTACTCCTGTACAATTAAAAGCAGAATTTTCTAGCTTTTTGTCTTTCTTTTCATCCTGTTGCCAGGGAAGATGCTAATACATCTTGAAGAACTTTCTAAGATAAGCATACATTTTATGTACATATTACATTCTGTGAAATATTGCAGGTAATTCACCTTTGTGCAGAGTCTCAGAACAGATGACAAGCTCAACCTGAAAAATGTGTTGAATTGCTGCCTACCTGTAGTCAGTAATCACAGCTGTTCCTGATCAGCCTATCAGGTACAGATATCACATGTTTACCATTTTGTACTAATTTGGCCATTTTGATACAGCTAATGAAGTTATTTCATGTCTGGGGTTTGGGTGAGAAAGCAGAAATACGTGGAAGGAGTAGTCAGAAAATCTGAGGAAGCAACACAGATGATGGAAAAAAAGATGTGTGTGTTATAGACTAGAATTAGAGAATAGTTGAGATTGGAAGGTATATCTCCTTAAGTCATCTAGTCCAACCCACTGTTCAGAGCAAGGCTGGTTTTGATGTTGGATCTGGCTTTGTAGTTCAATCAGGCGGCTCAGGCTTCATCCAGATCTCCCTGGGCAACCTGTAGTGGTGTTTGACAGACATTGTGAATTCATTTTTTCCAAATATCTAACTGGAATTAATTGTCATACTTTTTCTCCCCCACAATGTAAGGCAGGGGTAATTCCATCGATATTTATTAAGTATTTTCTGGCTTGCACTTGAATCTTCTTCCTTTTTACCTAAAATAATTTTTTTAAACATTTGTTTCTCCACAAGATTGTTCTGATTTGAAAAATTAACACCTTTGTTTAATCCAAATGAAATATTTTAAGCTTAAGTGTGGAAGAGCTTTGCAAATCTTAGACTTAACAGTAATAATTCATATTTTATAAAATATCAAAAGGAGAGGTGTCAGAATATCCCTTCTGTTTATTTTGACAGTAAGTAGGAAAATTTATTTTATACAGGGAAAAGATTTCCCAATTTGGAAGAAAAGAATTGTATCCATGACTCTTAATTATTCTAACTCAAAAAATAAGTCTTGAGAAATGAATAAATCATGAATAGAAATAGTTATTACAGCACTAAACATTTCCTTAGCTTGGTTAGCAATAAACCTAGGAACTGGCATAATCTATCTACTGGCATGATCTATCTAGTCTATCTTTTTATTTAATGAGAGGAAGCCTGATAATTCAGTAAGAATAGAATAAGCCCTATAATTGTTAAGAATAAATTTCTATAATGAATGTAGAAACCCTATTTTGGATAGTAAAAATAAATTAATGAAATGTTTATATGTTACTGATCATAACAATGATTCACTTATCTGAGTAATTAAAACTAATAGTCTGGATTTTGCAAGAAAAAAGAATAAAAATCCACATTGCATTGGGTAGAACAAAGATAATTCATGAATCTCATTTGGTCTCCCACAGTAACCTAAACAGCTCAGATCTTTCCAGATATGTACAGTTTAATTGTGAAAAAATGGAGACAAGTATTTATAAAATATTATCATCTAAAAAGTACATTTGGGAACTACTGAGTTCTGTCTTTGGAAACTTCAGTACTGTGAAAGAATGTTCAGAAAACCTTTCTGTGGGTTGCTTAGAGAAATAAATACCTCAGAAACCACATGTGGTGTTAACAAATTTACTTAGGAAAATCTATTTTTTAGCATAAAATAACGGTTAAAACAACAATGAAATGAAATTTTTGTTGTTTAAATGACACTTTTAATGCCTTTTTGTTATTCAAATTACCCACATCTGTAGATGGGCAGAATAACAGGGCAAACCAATCAGAGGAACTAGTGCATACATCTTCCTTCATTTTATTTAACTCTTTAGTGAAGCATAGAGAAGTATTTTGGAAAAGCATTAGAAACTGATTCAATATGCTCCATTTAAACCTGATTAAAAAGCTTTTAAATAGCTAACAGGTACTATGAAAGAGTACTACAGAAATTTCTCATAATGATTTGATGAACAAATATTGACAATTAATTTTTTTTCTCTTGTTCCTCTACTTTCCAAGTCTTGGACACCCAATATTATTCTTATTAAATTTTCTCATTCCTACTTCAGAGATTAATCAGTTGGTCTGAGCATTACACAAATGGAACCAGGTGATAGCTCCCGAAATGGCATGTTTACAAGGAGTTGTCAGGCCATTACCTTACCATTATAGTTATATGACTGTTTCCCTGACAAAACCATCTTGCATTTGGTAACTTAGATTTTTGCTGAACTTTAATTTTTAGGGAAATGAGTCCTTCTGCAAACTGTAAAATGGGAAACTGACTCTCTCTGGAAGATGTTGCTGTGGTGTTTTTTTCTGGTGCTATGAAAATATTTTCATTTTATCTTGGTATAAATCTGCAGACAGAAAAAAGAATGTAAAACTCTCTCCAATCTCATATTCTATTCCTTAGTTCATTTTTGAAAATAAGTTAGTTTTTACATGAAGCACATTGAAAACACCTGCTGAAACTAAGCTGTATCGCTAACTTAGGGATGACATGATAGATTTCTGCAGATGACTTATTTGAACAAGTGTGCTCTGAGGATGATCCTTTAAAGCTTCTTTCTGGGACTGAGATTCTCATCTGACATTCCTATGACCTCCCCATTCCTTCTTGGGAATCCTGTTTCTCGAGCTTTGATCATTAAAATGGAGATAATTATAGAAGAAAAGCTTTGGAATAGAACTTAACATATGCAATTGTCTGTCCTCTGGACTTTCCGTACCTTTCTTGAAAGACAATTGTTCAGACAGCTTGTTCTATAATACTACATTTTATGTATGCTAATATGATTTAGTTCAATGTCTTGATTCATGTTCAGTTTAAGTAATTCATTACAAACTCTGATCTTTTTGCAAAAAAACTATCTACTTCACACTATTGCTAACTAATGATTATTCTTTGCTCTTCTCTACGTATAGTTGCATTTTATTTTAAACAATTTCTGATCTTTCAAATAGTGCTGCATTTTGATCCTTTCTTCCAAATCCATGAAGTTCTTCCATCTGCAAATGCAAATATTTTCCGCTCCTTTCTCTTTGTCATTAATGCATCGAATAGCAGTGATTACAAGACCTACTCTTGTAAGGCTTGTAGAACTTACAGAACATTACTGGATACAACCATCCAAGTTAACAAAGAATATTGATCAGAGTTTTGAGTGTTTTCATAATTAATTCTGTGCCCACCTTTTAAGTAATTTCATCTAAAATGTATCATCCTAAAATTCTTGAGAGTTTCTCATAAGATAGGATCAAAATCTTTCTCATATTTGAAATATACTGCACCTATTTCTTCCCAAACTACCAAGTTTTATTATTCCAGTAGTTTCCCAGGAATTTCATTTGTTAAGCTGTCTGGTTTATAGTTTCTTGTGTCCTTTTCTCCTTCTCCCTCTTCAAAGATACTGTAAATATTTGTCGTCTTCTGGGCTTAACTCCTTGTTGGTTCTAAAGCTTAGCTGTTAACAGCTCTGAAACAGTCTCCATAGGCTTGCAGAGTAATTTTTAGCAATTTTCATAGCTTCCAGCTGATTTGAGAAAATTTACTTTATCTAAGCAGTCTATACACCATTCTTTCAGTATTCTAGTTTATGTTCTTACTCCTTTATTCCTGTCTGTTGTGTCAATCATCTGTTCTGTATGTCTGTGATTTAGATTCAGTCACGGATTGGGACTGGTATAATAAAGGGCACTTTTAAATATATTTCCTGTACCCAGTGAACGAGGCATATTCCAGAGTCAAGCTCATGGTCACAGTTTCCTGAAATGGAAGATTTTATTTAACAAAATTTTAAAATAAAAACCCTTTTTTTGCAAGGCTTTTGGTCCTGCCCTTTTGCTCCAAGTGTTGCACAGATCTTTCTAGCTTTTTACCATCCCATTCTGAGCCATAGTTCAAATTTTCACAGTCTGAGCCCTTTTCTTTCTCTCTCTGAGACACTTGTCTATGCCATACCGTTATCTCTCTTGCAATCTACATATTTCTTAAGTGGAGGTAAATTTGAGTCCATCTTTTCCATTGGAATCTAGACCTCTCCTGCTGATTCTTTGACATAAAAAAAATTTGAAGTCTAGAGCAATTCTGGAGAACTAATTTTTGACCGCTACAAATACTGCCGACCAAGTATCTTTTTGGATTAGCTCCTTTCAGCTGACTGTTTTTCTCTGGTGTAGGTGAATACAAATCCAATTCTTGCATCTTCAGAAGCCAAATGTATGCTTCTAAGCTCTTTTCCTTCTGTTTGTTGACCAATTTTCTTCCCAGGATCTTCCACATGGGGGAAAAAAGAGAGTGGAATCAGTAATTCACTGAGAAAACACTATTCATCCTTCACCCAGGCAAGGTAAAATTTCAGCTGGTCATCAGGGGAAGAAGTCTTTCAGATGTGCTGATAACGTTAATTTTTAGTAATGTAATTAGTCTTTTTCATAACTAAATTAAAAGAAAAGATATACTGAGTGCTTCAAAACTTTTCAGATAATTTGTCATCAATTTTCTGTTACCATTGAATAATTTACTCTTGTTTTCATTGGCTTTCCTCTTGCTGCTGAGGAATTTCATAATATTTTGTCACCCTATGCATCTTTTGAGGAACATAAAAGGTCAATAATATAACCTCATCTTGTAGGTTATGTGAAAATAGATGTGTTGTAAATGAAGAATTCTCATGGTGTAGTAAGAAAACTATGCAAGCATTGAGAAATTATTTTATGCTTTTTGTGATCAGTGAAATACTTCAAATAAGACCTAAAGACTGACATTGAATGTGGAAGATAGAAAGAAACTCTCCATGCACTGAACAATGCAGGAGCCTTGAAAAAAAACAAATACAAACTGTCAACCAATCAGGTAATAAAGACTACAGGAAAATGTGTATGCAGTAGGAACAAATTAAGGAACCATGTTAGTAGCATTTCTGAACTTTTGAGTGCTTGGCTTTGAAGCTTTCCATATGAGGCTTTTTGATATAACATCTTTTACAAGTTAGCATACTAACACTCTGTGGACTTTTCATTCATATTTGAAACAATTTTGATACTGTAAAGCCAGTCTCCTGATTCCAGCATAATTTTTGCCATTGTTATACCTTTTGATTTCAATACAGATGAGTTATAAGCCAATTACCTTGAAAATGTAAAATGAAGTACTATGCCTCACATAAAGGGAAAAAAGGAGATTGCTAGGATGTTAAAATGGTAACTTGCACTAGAAAGATTTTTTTTTCCACAAGAGATATTAAAACAAGATAATTTCTCTAAAAAGTTTTATTTCTGCAAATCATTTCTGTATAGCCGTTGTATGAATATTCTGATATATTCTGAAGGAACCAAGGTTGTAATTTTTCTTAACTCTGATTGTATTATTTTATCTTCTGTAGTAAGATATGTCCTGTCTTATTACGCTTTCACAGATGACAATGCATTTTCCAGTGCTTATCATATGAAGTAATTATCAAATATAATTAGGAGTATTACTAGTTCATTTCTGCCTAATAATTCTTAGTTTTGAAAGAGATATAAAGAACAAAAATAAGAAAACACTCCAAATGTTATTGTTTGATTTTAAGCTTAAAATATGTTTAAAAATTGACATGGGACAGTCCAATATTTTTCTTGTAGTATGTTAATGCACCTAATGGGCAATAAGAACTGGTTAAGTCATCAAGGGAAAATTTCTTACCTGTTCTTATACACGTACGATATTTGGCCTAAAGAAATATTAAAAGAAATAATCCTGCTCAGCTTATAATTTTCTTTTCTTTTTTATATTTCTTGGTGCACTAAAAAGTTGTAAGTGTTGAATTGATATGAGGCCAGATTGGTTTTATTGCTTTTTAAATAAAACATCTTTTTCTTCATCGCTCAGTGACAGCTTCCTAGCATAAAAACTGTCATTAAGAGTGTTTTCCAAGTGGGGTTGGAGAAAAGCAAAGTAACCAGCTTAAAATAAGTGAATGTAAATATCAGAAATAAGACAGTTCTCTTGATCCTCACTTTCACATCTTTTCCAACATATCAGTGATTTCCCCTTAGATGCAGATAACTTCCCTAGACACTCATATGCCTCTGAGGTGGGAACTGGATCGATACAAAGGCACACAGGGTTCTGGTGCAGATGCTCTGTGGTTATGTGGAGACCTATCAGATTTTGGAGTGGAATCCAGGTTTTCTTAATGTTTAGTTTTTATATCATTGTTGCTGTACCATAACTTATTAATATTTCACAAAAAAAACAAAGAACAGACAGTACGTATTGTTCATGTTCACAGATATGCCTGTAAAAGCACTGGATTCAACAACAAGCTTATGTGTAAGGATGGTGTCCAAACACCTACAAAAGGAAATTAAGATAAGTAATGTGGTAATGAAGTAAGCAGCAAGACTGTAGTAGGACTTCCCTGAATTACATTTCTTTTCTAATGGTTGAACTAGGTCAAGGGAGAGAGAATATATTCTGTATGTTCTTTTTNTTTTTTTTTTTTTTTTTTTTTTTTTTTTTTTTTTTTTGTGGAGAGTGAGTAATCTCTTTTCTGTTGGTAAAAGGACTATATTTACTTGGTGGAAGAAAAGGATGAATTTTTAATCTGTGGAACCATTGTATATGCTTGTTACTCTCATCCCTTTATGCTCTCTGTTCAATATCTTTATTTTGCACTGCTCATGCTATATATTTTTAACTTCAAAAAGGATGCTTTCTGTGCATTTAGGCTAGCAACATGGGGAAAATATCATAAACACAATCACAGTAGTTAGACTCAAAACAACAACAAAAGATTCAGTAGCAAGATTTTTGAAAAAATGTTATAAACCAGATGTCGCATAGTCACCAACATAACATTTCAGGCTTCTGAGTGACAGACAGTCCAGGGCAAACCGGCAGCATTGATCGACAGGTAAAGTAGGCAAGATTTATCAAGCCATCACTGTAGAGTTACTGCCTTGTTATTTTATTCAAAATCCAAACAAATATTTCTATTTGAAAAGGAATGTTATGCCTCTTCTCCGAGGCATTGTGCTCTGTTTTGAGTATTTTAAAGAATATTAGTCAGTTCTCAATTAACATGAAATATTAGTATTTTTTTTTATCTTTCTTCAATACGAGAAAGCAATGATAAACTTAATGAAACAAGGCAAGTAAGCTTCCATTAGTAATTTTCAAGGTGGCTCCAAATCACAAACTCATTGTGCATTTTCTGTCATGTTTTTAAATGCCAGTCAAAACATAATGATGATAATTTGCAGTAATTTGCACCAGAAAAAACTGCAGTCTCTCTGCCATTTAATAACTAATATTGTTAAAGATAAGGTGAATGCTCAGTGATACCTGAAGCTAAAAGAAATTGGGGTCAGATTCAGTTCAAAATTCAGAGGCACAAAACTGGATGTCTGAGTTCAGTGTAACTGCAGAAGTATTCAGCTGTCACCTACTGGCTCACATTTTGGAATGGTTGTAATCTCAAATCTGTATCATTTGCTGTCTTCAGTGTTGCAGACACATAAAATTTTACTTAATTTTTAAAATTATTTTCCAGAATTTATGAGATAACTCAGTTTTAGTTGGTACCTCTGTGTTTTTATTTGGGTGTTTACGGGTTATTTTTAATCAAGCCTGTAATGCTTACACCATGTCCATAACAGGAAGCCTGTTTCAGTCCAGGTCTTTCTTAGAATATTGACCTTTTCTCAAGGTACAGAAGTGAATATGCTTTACAGTAAATTCATCTGTATACAGGTAAATAAAAAGCTCATAAATCTATGGCTCTCTGCCAGTGAAACCGCTAAATTTCACAAAGTTGTAAGCAGGATTTCGTGGAGGGATATGGACTCTATAAACCTTTCTTTAAAAATAAGGGGACTTCATGGAAGTTTTAGGCTAAAACATTTCTCTGGCTTAGGTAAACAATTCCGTGAGTTTGCTGGAATTTGTACTATAAGAAAAGTTTTGGAGCTACTATTAAGTTCAATTTCATTCCTCATCCTTGCTGGAGCCCTTTCTTAGACTAAGCACTTCTTTGGGCCTCGCAGCCTTGCTGTTTATCCACTATCATCAGAAAATAAGGCAGTCTTTTTAACACATCATAATGTTGTAATGTATTCCTAATAGGTTATATTTGCTGCAGTACAAATCAGAGGGCAGGCGACAGGTAGCATCTGTAGTTACAAGGACTGGGAAGGAGAACAAAAGTGATTGTGTAATTAGATAACTATTTTATCATTGCTCTCAGTATCTTTGCATTTTGAGCCTTTGTGAAATTCCATTGTATATATCTGGGAAAGTTGTCAAGAAAAACTTTCTGTGGTATGACTCCTTTTAATAGTGTCTCCAGTGTAATATTGTGCATATCATCCATCTTGAAACAGGTAAACAGCCTACTGAGTTTTAATCAGGAGAGAGCATGTAAAGACCTTCCCAAATTGTAGTTATCTCACAGCAGTAATTTATATGTTCATTTTTTTATAGTCTTGACAGTAGGACCCCAGCCTTGGATTGTAGCTTTTCCTTACAATCTGAGTTAAATATATTTCGGGGTAGGAGGTGGGGGGAGAGGAGAGGTTGGTGGTGGTGGTTGTGAATGTCTGAAGTGTACTTTAGTTTTCCTGAAATATTTTAAGTTAAGTATTATTTTGACTTATTATGTGATCGGTGATAGGAACATAAATATGTGTGCAGTCAGATGAGATATCTCACAATTGAGGATATAAGAATAGATCATTGGAAAAAAACCCCTCTTCTTCAACACTTAATAAGAAATAAATCCAAACTGAAGTTATGGCACATAGTCTGGAAATAATTTTAAAGACTTTATAAAACAGTAAAACAATAATTTTCTATTTACAAATCCATCGCTTTAACACTAGAAAACTGGTTATATTCTGTTTTCCTTTTTATACAAGTTTTATTTAATATCAAGCATTTAAATACATAGTATTAACATTTGAGTAAAATTGAGGAAGTCAAGTGAATGTTTAAGTACCTGATTAAGAAACCAGAGCAGTCAAAGGAAAAAGCAGATTAGTCTTTTCACTTTACAGACTACTGTTGAAATAGCATGCATTTTTGGTATAAAAGACTAGGTTGCATCTTTGGGATTTGGATTTTTTTCTAAAGAGTGGTCACAGATTCTGTTGTCATTTGGGAAAAGTTCTGCTACATTCAAGTTTCTGCAATATAAGAATTGTAGAAGTTATGTAGGAATGACAGAGAAGGTGGTACAGGTGAATTACTATAAAAGGGGTAAAAAGTAAATTATATAGTCATACTAGGTGTTTTGTTTTTTTTTTTTTTTTAAATGCATTTAAAATCTATATGTATGTAGGAAGAGGACAGAATTGTTATTGATCAGGAGTAAGTCAGCTATTACAAAAGATTATGGGACATTAAGGAAGCTGTACAGATAAAAACACAGATAGGCACTTTTGATAACCTCCATACAGAGTGGGTAAATGTTACCTCACTGTGTGAAGGAAAGGCAAAATTTTTTTCAACAGTACAAAATACTTAATTAGAAAACAGTCACTCTGTAACAGTAACCAGAATGAATTCTTAGGAGGAATGTAAAGAAAAAGATACCCTTCAAAATGTAGGTATCATGTGTAAATAAAAGAAATAGGAAAGACATAACATAAAAAAGCTGTGTCATCACAGGGAAAAAAAAAAAGATTTTAAAAGGGACAATAAAAAACCTAAAGAGGTTTATGTTAGAGGCATAAAAGCTAAAAAAGCTAAAAATAGGCATTTATTCAAACACATCATAGAAAAGTAAGTATGACCATAGTACAAAAAGGACTTTTAAGACTATGATAGAAAAGATAAATTCTTTTTGTTATTGTTTACCACAACAAATCTCAACAGATTGTCAGAGCAGAGGTACTCCTAATGGAGAAAGGTATCATATATGAATTTAAGAAGAAGATTTTAGAACAAAATTATGTATATTATAAAACAGTAAGGGTAGATGTATTTGCCAGCACTGATTGATTTCTACACAGGATAAATACATAGAAACTTCAATAAAGAATAAAACAGTTTGACCAAATAGGTAATAATATATTTGGGAGGAGTCAGCAAATTGTGAATCATAAATCTGGCATTGTCATTGGAAGTAAATTAGATATTGATAAGATTGTTTAATAATAGGTATATGAATTTTTCAAGTAGTTTTACTCAAGGAGCCTTACGTATGACTCTCATCCTATGTCAACCTCTTTTCCGTAGAAGGGTATGTTGTCTTACGGATTAATAACATAATGCAAGATAGGTGAAAAAGGTGGTAAGAATATACATGGTCCCTTTCCACAAGAGATGTAGGGTACCTGTGTGTGGCAAAGGAAATCGTGAAGTTGAATATATTCATAAATGATCTGAAATTGAGACTTGAAATAGAATCTTACAGAAAGTTGTCATGATACTACGTGACTGGGTATACCAAATAACAGGTGGAATTCATTTTTGTTAACTATATTTTAAAGTACATGAATAAAATATTTCTAATGTTGCACACGTTGATGGCTATTATTACTTAGAAAAAAATCTGGAAACCAGTGTGGACTGTAGTCCAAAAACTTTGTTTTCTGTTAGCAGTGATGAAAAACACAAATATTATGAATAATAAGAGAAAAGTTAGATAACAAACCAAAACCAGATTCTGGCTGCATGATGTCAAAAACTAAGTGCAATTGATAAGGGAAAGCTTAGGCAACAGGGTTGATTGGAGGAATGGACTGGCTTTCACATAAGAGATTCAGGATTCTTTAGTTTGACAATGATTTAAGGGACAGTATACTAGGGATCAGTAAACTCATAAATGTTGTAAACAGTGAACAGTCACATGTAGTTCTTATGTCTGTCTTTTTTTTTTTAATTTTCAAAAATTACTTTATTAAAAACATAAAGCCTGATGCTTAGAATCAGTTGAGATCACCTAGAATGACAAGCCTCTTGATGTCATGTATTTAGTAAAAGTGATCTACTCTCTGCATTTGCGTACTAGTTGCCATTATGAAACTGATGTAATAATACAATCTTACAGAAATTCTGAGGTAAAGATATAATAATGAGGTTTTGGTTATGTTATTCCTTTATTTTTATTTATCAGTATATTTTTATTTATCAGCTGTACCTTCATATGAATGTATTTTTTTAGTCTTTTATTTAAGAGTATGAGAAGACTTTTTCTCTGTATTTTCCATGAGTCTTTTCTTTCTCTTCAACATGTTTAATTTCTGATTCTGCTTCATTCTTTGATTTATGATACTATGACCAATTCTGGTGAAATCCAATATTTTAATCTCATTACCTCTGCCTCACTTATATTCTTGCATTGGAAGAATGATATTATCTGTGTTCTTCCACATGTTCTGGTCATTCTTTCTGTCATTCTTTGTTCATCACTTCACTGTCAGTCTTTTCTTCACGATTTTCTCTTTATCCTCTTAATCTCTCTTCTTCTTTCCTCCACCCATTACTTTTCTATTTTTTCCTGCATTTTCTCTCATACGTTTAATTCTTTAAGATATTAAATATTTAACAAGCTAGGACTGCTTCTCATCAATATATGTAAAGGATTTATGATCTCTTTTTAAATGATTTAGCCTACCAGTAATGGTCTGGTTCTCATCTAAGCTTTGAAATCTTTCTGTTTCTGTATAAATAAGGAAAATGCTACTCAATGAAACTGTTTTATAGTGAAAAGAAAACAATCATGTCTTTGGTACCAAAATCCTTTTGATTGCTTTGGCCTAAATTACTACAGTAAAGTCTTTTTAAATTTTAATTTTGAAAATGTAGTAAATATCTTGTTAATCACATGAACAAATGCTTTGTTCTATAGAGCATACAGGGAACATAACTACTACAAGACACTTAACTTTCTTTGAAGGTATGTTATGTTATGTTATGTTATGTTATGTTATGTTATATATCAATTTTTGTAATGAGCACAACTGTACAGTTTGAAAACCGAATTTATGTACTCAGGAAATAGGATTTGTAGAAACCATAAGAAATTTTGCTTTAGACAGTTACTGAGACTTGAGCAGGCTCCTATAGGTGAAAAAGACAATCGTTTTATGCCTGTTTTTACCTCAACTTTTCTGAAAAAATAGAAAAATCTGTCAGAAAATAAAATTTGGTTTGTCTTTTGGTAATAAAAGATGGAAAGCTANTTTTCCGTAGAAGGGTATGTTGTCTTACGGATTAATAACATAATGCAAGATAGGTGAAAAAGGTGGTAAGAATATACATGGTCCCTTTCCACAAGAGATGTAGGGTACCTGTGTGTGGCAAAGGAAATCGTGAAGTTGAATATATTCATAAATGATCTGAAATTGAGACTTGAAATAGAATCTTACAGAAAGTTGTCATGATACTACGTGACTGGGTATACCAAATAACAGGTGGAATTCATTTTTGTTAACTATATTTTAAAGTACATGAATAAAATATTTCTAATGTTGCACACGTTGATGGCTATTATTACTTAGAAAAAAATCTGGAAACCAGTGTGGACTGTAGTCCAAAAACTTTGTTTTCTGTTAGCAGTGATGAAAAACACAAATATTATGAATAATAAGAGAAAAGTTAGATAACAAACCAAAACCAGATTCTGGCTGCATGATGTCAAAAACTAAGTGCAATTGATAAGGGAAAGCTTAGGCAACAGGGTTGATTGGAGGAATGGACTGGCTTTCACATAAGAGATTCAGGATTCTTTAGTTTGACAATGATTTAAGGGACAGTATACTAGGGATCAGTAAACTCATAAATGTTGTAAACAGTGAACAGTCACATGTAGTTCTTATGTCTGTCTTTTTTTTTTTAATTTTCAAAAATTACTTTATTAAAAACATAAAGCCTGATGCTTAGAATCAGTTGAGATCACCTAGAATGACAAGCCTCTTGATGTCATGTATTTAGTAAAAGTGATCTACTCTCTGCATTTGCGTACTAGTTGCCATTATGAAACTGATGTAATAATACAATCTTACAGAAATTCTGAGGTAAAGATATAATAATGAGGTTTTGGTTATGTTATTCCTTTATTTTTATTTATCAGTATATTTTTATTTATCAGCTGTACCTTCATATGAATGTATTTTTTTAGTCTTTTATTTAAGAGTATGAGAAGACTTTTTCTCTGTATTTTCCATGAGTCTTTTCTTTCTCTTCAACATGTTTAATTTCTGATTCTGCTTCATTCTTTGATTTATGATACTATGACCAATTCTGGTGAAATCCAATATTTTAATCTCATTACCTCTGCCTCACTTATATTCTTGCATTGGAAGAATGATATTATCTGTGTTCTTCCACATGTTCTGGTCATTCTTTCTGTCATTCTTTGTTCATCACTTCACTGTCAGTCTTTTCTTCACGATTTTCTCTTTATCCTCTTAATCTCTCTTCTTCTTTCCTCCACCCATTACTTTTCTATTTTTTCCTGCATTTTCTCTCATACGTTTAATTCTTTAAGATATTAAATATTTAACAAGCTAGGACTGCTTCTCATCAATATATGTAAAGGATTTATGATCTCTTTTTAAATGATTTAGCCTACCAGTAATGGTCTGGTTCTCATCTAAGCTTTGAAATCTTTCTGTTTCTGTATAAATAAGGAAAATGCTACTCAATGAAACTGTTTTATAGTGAAAAGAAAACAATCATGTCTTTGGTACCAAAATCCTTTTGATTGCTTTGGCCTAAATTACTACAGTAAAGTCTTTTTAAATTTTAATTTAGAAAATGTAGTAAATATCTTGTTAATCACATGAACAAATGCTTCATGAACAAATGCTTTGTTCTAAAGAGCATACAGGGAACATAACAACTACAAGACACTTAACTTTCTTTGAAGGTATGTTATGTTATGTTATGTTATGTTATGTTATGTTATATATCAATTTTTGTAATGAGCACAACTGTACAGTTTGAAAACCGAATTTATGTACTCAGGAAATAGGATTTGTAGAAACCATAAGAAATTTTGCTTTAGACAGTTACTGAGACTTGAGCAGGCTCCTATAGGTGAAAAAGACAATCGTTTTATGCCTGTTTTTACCTCAACTTTTCTGAAAAAATAGAAAAATCTGTCAGAAAATAAAATTTGGTTTGTCTTTTGGTAATAAAAGATGGAAAGCTAGAACCTGAAGACAAACATGTGATGAACCCTTCAGTAGGAGAAATACTCAGAGCTATTGTTATTATAAGAAAGTCCCCTAAGAAAAGGAGTGTGACTCACTGATCAACAGGCATTGTGATAAGCTTTAGCATATTCAAAATTCTTTACCAAAGCTGTTGTTTCATAATAGAGTAGTTTAAGCACTGCAAAGATTTGTGCTCTATTCCTAGGGCCAAATTTTGCTTTGACACGCTAGTATTATTCAATTGAAAACAATGAAGTTACCCTAATTGCTTATACAACCAATGGTAGAATTTTACTTTCTTTCCCCAAAATGCAAAAGTACATCAAGAGATTTTTTTGGCATATGATTTTGAAATGCACTTTAAAAATCTAAAATCACCCTTTTTCAATGTCATCTGGGAAAGGACCGTTGATAGTATCTTAATTATGGCACTGGTTCTTATAGAAGTCCACAATTTTTTATTTTTAAATAAAACATTTCAAAATCAAAATGGAATGCTGATAATGGCTTGAAATTAACTTTCGTCAATCTATCCATACAAGAGAATTTAAAGAATTTTTTCTTGTGTTGGTTTTAATATGCTTGATAGTTGGCTGAGATTGTAAGATTGTGTCCAGTATACAGCAATAAAAACATTTACAGAAAAAAGAAAAATAACTTATTTTTCGTGAGAGAATTGGCAAGTGGTTGGGAGTTTTATTTGCTCCAAAGGTACTGGAATAGACCTTCCTAAATGCAACAAAACTAACCTTTTTTTAAGTGGTAACATGGGAACTGAAAATATTTTTGTGGACATGCATTAACCAAGCAGAGATGACACACTCATCTTACACAGATGAGTTTCTTGTTTCTTTTGTGAGGAGTGTTTTGGGATCCAGAAATAAGGAACTATAGTTTATTTGCTAAGAAGGATATCTGGAAGTTCAGCAGAGGCCCATTGGTTTGGTTTTATCCCTGTCATATTTGTAAGTATACAGAACAATATTGTAATAATTATACTGGATAGTATATATTATGTTTTGCCATTTATAGCAAGCATCAATAATAAATAAAACATTTTAAAAACCTTATTCTTATCCCATTCCTTTCACATCATATAAATAGACTGCCATTTTGAGTAGTTTTAACAATAAAACATGTAATATCTTGGCAATGCAGAACTCATTCCTTTGTATTAGGTGGGCACAGTATTGCATTTTGTATGACAGGATGATGAATGATATAGCTTTTCTGCGCTTATCCTTTTTTTTGTGTGTACGCATCGTTTTTTGTTTTTCACAATACAAAGTTACAGATTTGGTAAGGTTTGGGACTAGGACAGTTGGGGAAAGAAATTAATTGCAGAAGGGCAGTTAAAAGGAAAACTTGTGTGTGAGGATGTTTGGGTTTGGCTGCCAAAAATGTAGGGAATCTCTAAGATTAGGAATGAAAAGGAGCTAATAGCTACTGGGAAAGGGGCAAATGAGGTAGAGAAATGATGTCAGATTCCCAAGTCTTCAGTGTTTCAGCCTGTGATGATTCCTTCCAGCTACAGCTGCTGCTTCTCCTATGAATGACAGCAGCTGGCTTGCAAACAAGAGAAAGAGGGGATTTTTTGTCAGTCAGGTACAGGGATTGTTCTTGTAGTGAATATTTGTCTTGCTCAGAAGTTAAATACCTACAGAGACTGAGTATAACACACTGGCCCATGTGCTATACAAGTTCCAATATGTAGATATTTGTTGTGGTTTAACCTGGCTGGCAGCTAAACACCACAGAGCCATTTGCTCACTCCCCACCCCTTCCCATGGGATGTGGGAGAGAATAGGGGGAAAAAAAAAGGTATTTCATGGGTTGAGGTAAAGACAGTTTAATAGGCCAGAAAAGGAAGGGAAAATAATAATAACAATAATAACACTACTACTACTACTACTACTACTACTACTACTACTACTACTACTACTACTACTACTATGAAAACAAAGTAAGTGATGCACAATGCAGTTGCTCACCACACGCCAAACGATGCCCAGCCAGTTCCCAAGCAGCAGCCACCTGGCTAGCTTTCCCCTAGTTTATATACTGAGCATGATGTCATACGGTATGGAATATCCCTTTGGCCAGTTTGGGTCAGCTGTCCTGGCTGTGTCCCCTCCCAGATTCTTGTGCATCTCCAGCCTTCTCAGTTGGTAGAGCATGAGAAGCTGAAAAGTCCTTGAGTAGTGTAAACACTACATAGCAACTACTAAAACATCAGTGTGTTATCAGCATTATTCTCATACTAAATCCAAAACATAGCACTATACCAACTACTAGGAAGAAAATTAACACTAACCCAGCCCAAATCAGGACAATATTACCAGTCAGATATACCAATACAGCTTCTATACCACTAACAGTTTTTAAATAATATTACTCATCCAGATGTATTGCAGATACATAAGCTGCCACGTTGCCTATAGCGGCATCACTATCAGGTTACAGTCAAATAACTGTTTCCTTATATGGAACAGTGTTGTATTGTACATGTCAAATCTTTCAAAGTCCATCTTCGAATTAAGAAAATAATGCAGACATGTGGTTCAATTTTCAGGTATAAGATATATGGTATACATGTAGGAACCATGATTCTTGAAAACAGAAAATAATATTTCTAGCTTACGTAAGTAAAAGTGAAGTAAATCTGCACATATCTAGGAGTATATGATGCCAGTTCTGAAAGAGTAACTTAACTAAAATTAGAACAAACCTTTTTAAAATTTGCTCTGGTCTTATTTTTAGTTATGAGCATATTCCTAAGGGTTCTAATTATATGCAGAATATTTTGTCCTAAAGGTTCAAATCTTGAAGAATCAGAATAAATTGATGAGCAAATCTTATGATGCCCTTGGAATGGAGAAAGAAAAAAATACTCATAATGACTAAATGATGGAATACTACTACTGCTAAAATGCAGAAATTTAGTACTGCAAACTGTATGGCTATTTTTGGACGGGTACAGTACAAGGTTTTGTGAATGACCTAGGTTGTTGTTCTTGTAGGGCCTTGTATCTTTTGGGATTATTCTTGTTATATGTCCTCTCATGTGATGTTGTGTTAGTTTAAGCCAGAGACATTTCAGGCATATATGTTATAGCTCCATTATTATTACATTGAAAGAATTTAATGATTCTCAGAAATTACATTTGTAGAGAATTCATTTGATAGAAGAAGGGCTGGTCTGAGAACATTCCTGTGGTAGAGGAAGTCCATAGGCAGTTCTGGCTGAAGAGTGTTATCTGGAAGGAAGAGTGGCGAGGGAGCTCTGATTCACCCGTGCCTCAAACCTCCTTGATCTCTCCCCATTTACCTGTGGGACCACCTGCCTTGGGTTTACAACCACAATTCATGGAGGATTTGGGAAGGTATTTGAGGAAGATTTGTTCTCTTTTCCGCTTTCCTGGTAACGAAGCAGGACTATTTGGTGATTTTTGGATAAATAGCTGAAAACGTGAAGACTGTAGACTGGATTCTTACACGGCAGTCCAACACCACTGAATGTAAGCACATCCAGGAAAAACAGTGGCAATCTTCTCTTTACGCATTCCCTACATCAGGAAGGTCTGTTGTGCATCCCCTTTTTTTTTCTTTTTTCTGCATTTCATTGAGTTGATGACAAACAAGCTCCAATATTATATTTTCCAACATAAACTATTCTATTTTAAGAGGTCTAAAAGGTTATTTTAAGCAAAATCAGGATTTGTCCCATGTGCCGAAAGAGAAAGAAATGTTTTACCTATATTGAACTGTTCATTCCATATTCCATGATGCTTTTAAAGTGATTGTCATGGCTTTGGACAAAGTTTTTTTGTGGAAGGCCAGGCCTTTTTCATAAACTGGTTCTTCCTTGTTTTATTGATCCTTATTCCCTGTAGTAGGGATGAATGATATCACTTCCTTTGATCTAGGATGTGATATGAGGCATGATATGCTCTTTGAAATGATTTATATACATTTGTTTTTACACACAAATGTACATGTTGTGACAGACAGAATAACTGAGCCCCAGGTGCTTAAAATAATATTCAAGAATTTTTAGGTAAAAGGAACTGATTAAGGCAACAGATTGCAGTGAAATGCAGACTATAGCGATTAACTTCACAGATGTTTGAAAAGAACTTTTGGATGCTCTCTGCAAGATGTTTAATAGAGATGTTGAACCCAGTGAGATAATTCAGATTCCTCTGTAGTAGTTAGCAATGAGTAACTGTGAAGTTGGTATCCTTCTGTTAGATCGTTACTCAGTATAGCCTTGCTGAGTAGTGAGATTCTGAAATAAAACTAATTATTCTGGCTAATGACTGCTGGGAAGGACTACAACAAACCTGCATAAAAGTCTTGTGAGTGTGGCTGGGGTTGTATTTTTTAATTTAATTTTCCCAGGGTGTTGTCTGCTATGTTTTGTTGAAAGGGGCACAGATGGACAAGGGTAGGAGGCAGGCTGCCTGTTTGCCTCGCCCCAACTGATGTCTTCTGGCTCAGCCTGAAAACTCAGGAGGGGACACAAGTGGGAATTGCTGAGCTGTTTTCAAGGAGAGCAACTGCTCCCTGGACAGGGAAGGTCAGTGACTTGGTAAGCAGCAACACCACAGCATAAGTACAAACTAAGAGACTTGCAAAAAATTACAGGGAGTGGAGCAACTTCATCATGGATGGAACTAAAAAGGAAGACATCTTACCTGAGGACACACTGAGTTCAACAATATAAATAAGCCTATTTGACACTTCAATGAAGAGATGCAATTATACTTCTGACTTTGAGCTCCTTCATTTGGAGGGACTTTGGTGTCAAAGTCTTGAATCAAACTTGTTTCCTGAAGTCCTGAGTGTAGCTCAAAACCGAGAGTTCTTTAGATCCAAATAAAACTTTCTGAATGACCCTTTGAATGAATTGAGAACAGATTAATTAGAAGCTGAACTGTAATTCTAATCTGACTTTAAACTTGAACTACAAATTGCAGGGGTTTTGTATAAACTAAAAGTTAAATCAGGCATTTTTTGGTAAATCTGGGATTTTGATTCAGATACAAGTTTTCTCCTCAGTGAATGATATTGAATTTGAGGTTTAGTTTCAATCTCCCTTAGGATAGTTGCAAATGGCATAAATGAAATTTATTTTAGTTTAAGGAGGATTTTAGGTCTGTATGTACAGACATACTGGTCTGTACTCATCTGTTTTAGGAAGAGGCAAAATTACATTTCAGGAAAATGTGGGCATAAACTAGAACAGGAAAAAACTATAAAGATTTCCAAATTGTGTATACACAAAAGGATTTAGATGACCTGAAGTAGTATATCTGAATTAAGACTGATTTTTAGCAATTCAGTACAAAAATGGAATCCTGAAAACCACGACTCCTTATGTGATAGAACTGAGTACATTCACAAAAGTTGTGCAAGCAAGGAGGTAAGGGCTATTCTTCAGTTATAATAGGCCAAAACCAAGTTTTGATGTAAAAGCTGTCATCTAGTTAGTTCTTTCAAAATGCTTTGCCAACAGCATAAATCTACAAAATAATAACAAACAACTATGCCATTTCTTTCTCAGATTGTTGTGTAAAAGTATAAACCTTTCATGGTTCAGTATATGAATGTGTCTTTTGAAAGTGCTATGAGCAACAGTGCTATCAAACAGTCATGATTCTTTTCCTGAGCCATTGCCTATTTTAAGAACCCATATTAATATGTTCCACTGATTAGTGAGGTCTAGTAAAAGACGCCTTTCAGGATAGACTCTTTTTTTTTTTTTTTTTTTTATTTTTAGCCATAGATTTGTTTCATAAAATGAAGAAAAGCAGAGGTAAAAATTACAGACACAAATTTACATGAGTGGATAAAAGGGTACCTTTAACCTAAAGCCAGTCTGGGAAAATGAGTTGCTTGACATCTGGTTAGTAGGGCTGATCAAATAGTGCAGGCAAGGTAATACTTGTTCAATTGCAAATTACATCTACCCCTTTAAAATTTGATTAATCAATGTGATCGTAAGAATATATTCTTGATCTCCAAATTCCTTACTGAATAAGTATTCATACATAATGGTGCTAATATTCAATGGCAGTATGGATTTGTACAGAGATTTTACAAGAGCCAAGGGTTTTCTGGGAGACAATAAATATAAAAAGAAAAAGTAGCCTCTCTTTAGTGAAGAGACAGTGATGTTTAAAAAAAAAACAACTAAGTTTTTTTTAAACAACTCTGTAGGTGTAGAGTAAATTAAGAAAATAGCAGAATATTCAAAGATGGAGATGAAAGAATTGAAAAATATATTCCAAAGCAAAAATGCCCAAATCTTCAGTTATTTCCCTAGATGTCTGAATTTGTGTGTATTCTGTGAAGATCTTTATTCTTAGAGAATAACATTACAGTAAATTGTATTTGTGTAAAGTAAAATATAGCAGTCAATTTTTCTTTGTTGATGTATTTATTGGGAAATTCATGCCCAGGTTCTTGCCTACTGTTATTCCAGTTTATTTCACTGTTAGTGCTTTTCATTTTTTTCAGAAAAAAAACCCATTAATTCTTGCTAAATACTTACTTCCTCCAAATAAGGTAGCATACACATTTTGCTAATAAATATCATTATTTTTTTATTTCTAAATTTATTATAGTTCCTTAAGTATATCCTCTTTGACATTGTACACACCTTCTCTATAAATTCCAAATTGTTTCTATATTTGATATGCATATACCCTTACTGCTTTCACATGAGAACATGAAAAAATGAAGCAGACATTACCCTTTCCCTGCTATAGCTGTAGCACAAAAGGGAATAAGGGTAACAGCAGTTTCAGTACTCAGTGTATGTCTGCTGTTTGTTTCTGGATGTTCCATGATCTACCTTTCTCCCTTGCCTTCCTAATTTGATCTTAAAATGATATCTAACTCTAGCAATTCTTTTGCTCATTCTCACCCAACGTATGATGAAAAATGATCCTTTTGCTAGTTATCAACTCAGCAAGAAGAATGGATGATCTTTGGGCAGTTACAGCAGAACTGCCATATAGATTTCATTCAACAAGGACAGCCCAATCCCAAAAAGTTGTGAAAAACTCATATCTAAAACTTCATACCTTAATTCCACTAAGGCTAACACATTAATTATTTGTGTTCTTCTCCAAATTATTTGTGTGACAGAAGGAAGCTATGTACTCCGGTCATAACGAGTGCTGCCTGGTGCATCTTTCATATTACTGTCTCTCTTCAGAAGTCACCATGTCTTTCTGTTCATAGCTGGGCTTGTGTGCACTCAGGTAAAAAGAAGCATGAAGATTTACAAGATGCATAAGCAAACCCAAGATTTGAGAGTTCATGCATGCAAGATGCATGTAAACCTACAACAGGATCATCTACTGCTGCATCTGGAAGAACCAGAGTTACTTCAATGAGACTGTTTTTACTTATTCCACCATTAGTTACAATTCCTTCTAACTGGAGCAGTCTGCAGATTTTGTTAAAAGCTTGTTATATTTTTCTGTGCTTTTAAGATGTTCCAGAAAAATAGATTTGGCAATGTTCTCCGTATTACTTTCCCAAACACCAATTTGTTATTGCAAACTTAGCCCAGTTTGATTTACTAGTGCGATTCATTCATTGGTTTTGTGTCCATGACATTTATAATTTACAGTCCTTCAGCAAATTGGCAGATCTCATGACAATAGAAATCAGTTTGAATTAATTCATTAATTAAAGAATCTATCTTAATTTTATCTTTTTTCAAAAATTGTCAGTGATAGTGTCTGCTGCCAGCTAACCTTGATTATTTAAAACAACAACAAAAGAAAAGGATAATGGCTAGCTGAGTAGGATTGCATTGCTTAAGGCTTGCAGCTGATCTTACAGCTAATAATATGAGTCTGTTGCAATTAGTTCTGATATGATGTTCTGATTGCATTTCCTTGATAAGGAAAAAAAGGCGTCAGAGATTTGACCATGTAGGCTGTTACTTATTATTCAGGTGATGGCAATGGTTCTTTTAAATTAAGTATTTGGGTTCTGCATTGGGGTTTATATAATGTGATCTTTGATTATATATGGACAAATCAGCATGCTGAAGGCTCAAGACTGTCATATCAGAAACAAATCCCAAGATAGCTAGAAAAAATATGGTTTTGATTTAACAGAATAAAATATTCAAATCCCAAAGCCTATATGTCGGAATAATTTTAGTGTTTAAGATTCTGACTAGCCTTACATTTTCCTTTGCCAATTAGTAGTTTTCTTTGTTTCAGAAAAAGGCTGTTCTCCTCCTTTCCTTCCCTTTATGATATTGTTTTCTCCAGTCAAAGTGTTAGGATGTTTAATTATTCAAGAACAAGAATATATTCTCCAGACATATACAGAATTACAAGCTCTCTGGAATAATATACATGTGGGGCTGACTTCTGCTCATGATAAATTAGTGTAATTTTGGAATGGCTTAATAAGAATAAATGATATTCAAATAGGAAGCAGCAGAATTTTTAGTAGCATTACCCCCTCCCTCACTACCTATCAACCCCAAAACAAAGCAAAAGACATGAATAATTTTATTGGGAGAGGTTTCTGTTTATCCAACAACATTTTTTACACTGCACAAACGTTACCTTTTAATTGTTTGTATAATTACATGGTGTCTGCCAGCACTATCTTAGATGCAGACACCATTATCCACAGCTTACTCTTTCTAAAAAAAAGTCCTGGTAATCAAACTGTCTCATGTGAATTTGCTATGACTATACAAATTGCCATCACTTAAAAAAAAAAGAAATAATAATGCCAGTGAACCAAAAAGTCATATATGAAAAAATACCTCAAGTCTAGCTCTAAGCTGAAGAAAATTCAACACAAATTTTATCACATCTATATACTAAATAGTTTTTGCTTTATAAAACATTCATGCCGTACCATCTTTTTTTCCTTTTCTTTACACAGAATTCAACATTACCAAACACAAACATTTTTGCAATGTTCTTTCACTGTCTTCCTCTGGCCAAACGAAATCATTAATTCCTCTTGGCACAGTATGCAGCTAGCACAGAGGTTTCGGTTATTCAACACACCGGCTCCTGCACACTCTGNAGATTGTTATATATGTTATAAAACATATATATGCTTTTATATGCATATATACGTATGCCTCCCTGCCCCCCAAATCCATATATTTAATTTTGATGACATCATTCTCTTTGTATAAAATATCTAGTGTGATGGTGTGGGAATGGCATGGCTTAGATCTGGCAAATATGTCTATTTGGTACAAGAGAAACAAAGATGTGAAACAGTAGTTACAAATCTAAAGTTTCCATGCACAACTTCCTGTAATTGATTACTAAAAAATATTGTCTATCCACACTGTTTGTTTCCAGCAGATGACCTTCAATTTACTTCCAACAGACTAAGCAGGTGCAGGTATGTAATAATAAAAATACTATACCTGTACAAACATTACTCTTCCTTTTGGAATAACAGAGTGTATACAGTGCTCCCTGGTTTACAGGACTGACTAGGACAGCAATAGCTGCAGTAGATCTTCATGGATCAGATGCACCTTTTGGCACTGTGTTAACTTGATATGCAAAATCTTGGTATGATCTTCAGAAATGTACCGTAAAGTAACTCAAGTTTATCATTGGACAGGAGGCATTGAAATAGCTTGTGTTTCAATTAGGAACTGCTGCACTAGACTCTAATTTGTGGTTGAGTCTAGAGGAAACTGTTCAGTTAAGATAATTAATATATAATATACTTTAATTGAATTTTTGTTTTCTTTTTTAATTAGCAGTGACATATATTAAACTTTATGTATGTTTATATATACATTTAGAGATAGTAGCTGATACCTGATATTATTGTAAGTTTGGAGATTTTTTGGATGCATTATTTTAAACAAAAAAGTGTATGCCTATGTTGTTCTTTCCATACTGGCTGAATTCAGTTATTTCATTAGAAAACTTTTTAGATATGTAGATGCATAAACTTTCTATGTCAGATGAAATTCAGAGACTCATTAAGCTCTTGAAAAAACCCTCAGCAGTGAACACTGTGTGTTACCTTGCCCATCTATCAGATAACAGAAAGCTTTTCTTTCAGCTACTTCTGCTTGTTTATATTAGATACAGAGTTTAAATTCAGACTGTCATCTAAATGAAATACATCCATAAAATGCAATTTATTTAACTCACCTNAAAAAAAAAAGAAATAATAATGCCAGTGAACCAAAAAGTCATATATGAAAAAATACCTCAAGTCTAGCTCTAAGCTGAAGAAAATTCAACACAAATTTTATCACATCTATATACTAAATAGTTTTTGCTTTATAAAACATTCATGCCGTACCATCTTTTTTTCCTTTTCTTTACACAGAATTCAACATTACCAAACACAAACATTTTTGCAATGTTCTTTCACTGTCTTCCTCTGGCCAAACGAAATCATTAATTCCTCTTGGCACAGTATGCAGCTAGCACAGAGGTTTCGGTTATTCAACACACCGGCTCCTGCACACTCTGTATTGAAACATTCCCAAGTTTAACAACTGAAGATCTATTTTGCATAATCAGACTCTCAAGGCAAATGGTATGATATCTTTTTCTACTAATCTACATTTTATGCTCTTCTTATCTCTATTTGTCCATGCTGAATACTGAAGTTATTCTGAAGTTAATTCTAAAATTAACTTCAGTTCTAGAAATAGATTCATAATCATATAGTTTAGCTTATATGCAAATTATAAGTTAAATGCAGTGCTTTGGCTAATATTCCCAGATTTTGCTACCTAAATTATCTCACCTGTATTTAAAGTTGACTCCAAGTATTGTCTCACACAGAGGGAAGGACCACTTGATTTTATGGTCAGGATCAAACTCTTTTTCTCCTGAAATAATGATAATAAAATGAGAATAATACAAACAAAAAAAATCTTTATTGTAGTGTAACTGGCCACAGCGAGCCATGGAACTGAGGCATGGAACATACAGCTACCAAGGGAGAGTCTTATCTTACAATATCTCACATATTTTACTGCCAGTTTTGAGCAAAGTTTTCTGCATTTAGAGTTGCTATCATGTAAAATCAGAATGACCTGAAGTTTAATTAAACCTTGTAAGCAATATCTGTCTGCCCCTTACAGGATGAGTCCTTTTAACTCACTATTCTGAGAGAAACTTCCTAGACCTTTTACCTTTTCACATTACTGCAAATCTGGATTTTATAATGATTTTTTTCCAATCTTTTTTTCCCCAGATTGTTATATA
>VZTQ01008410.1:0-19673 GCA_013400755.1 Pelecanoides urinatrix | reverse complement strand
CTTTAATTGAATTTTTGTTTTCTTTTTTAATTAGCAGTGACATATATTAAACTTTATGTATGTTTATATATACATTTAGAGATAGTAGCTGATACCTGATATTATTGTAAGTTTGGAGATTTTTTGGATGCATTATTTTAAACAAAAAAGTGTATGCCTATGTTGTTCTTTCCATACTGGCTGAATTCAGTTATTTCATTAGAAAACTTTTTAGATATGTAGATGCATAAACTTTCTATGTCAGATGAAATTCAGAGACTCATTAAGCTCTTGAAAAAACCCTCAGCAGTGAACACTGTGTGTTACCTTGCCCATCTATCAGATAACAGAAAGCTTTTCTTTCAGCTACTTCTGCTTGTTTATATTAGATACAGAGTTTAAATTCAGACTGTCATCTAAATGAAATACATCCATAAAATGCAATTTATTTAACTCACCTTGGTCAGATGTCTCATCATATTTATTTGCAGAAATAAGAGAGAATTTGCCCTCTACTGGTTTCAGCTTGCATCAATTGAGACTTTTAAATTTAATTTTCAGTAACACTCTTTGCATCAGAGATGAACCTTGCTGTTTACACTGTGATAAAGATCACTACACTTTTTACATGAACTATACTCTGGCGATGCATGTGATAGGAGCATGATCTTGTCTTTTCTTTTCTGTCCTCATTTTTTCTTCTCTTTGTACAAGCTAATGTTCTCCTATTTGCTCTCCACCACCATTTGTTTGGTTTCCTTTTGTATCTTAAATGCCAAAGTTAACACATAAAATGTACTCATGAAGCACATTATTACACTGAATTTCAAAAAGGAAATGAAGATATGAAGAATGGTAGACAGAAATGTATTTTTCCTGCACTAACAATGGCAAGCGAGGAGGATAAACACAGCTTCCAAACTTCATTTGAAAGAAGAAGATTAATGATTTTAATATGAACATTGGAGAATCCAGACTGTTACTGGCCATTTTTTTTCCAGTTAGATAATGTTTAAGCTTTGCAAGAATAAAAAATTAAGTGCAGTTGCCTTAAGATTGTAACTTTTATCTGTGCCTCTTGTAGCAATATATGAGAGTGACAAAAATTGGAGCTGAAGCTACAAATAGCCTTAAAAATCATAAACCATTTTCAGGTCCTTTCTGAGGGTAACCAGGGGGAAGACTGCTATAGAGACTTAGTCTTAAGTCATTGTATTAGTCAAATGGCACATAAAGGGAACATAAGGTAGAAAATGTGGTAAATAATACTAGAAAAACAGTGCAGACTACGTTTTCTGACTGTGTGCACCATCATTGGTGGCTATTGTTCTTCTGGATGGCACAGTTTGACTCAGCAGCACAACAACTAACTCCTATTTCTATTCTATTTCCTATTGAAATGCACCTACTGCATTAAATAGCCTGTATCATCTTGAAATAATTATAGGACTACCTAATGCCCCCATTTCAGCTGATCTGGTTTCAAATCTGATTATAACTTTAACAGAAAATTAACTAGTTTGCAGAGGCTATAGAATACACTGTCTGAAATGAAGTCATATAATTAATCTTAAATTTTACATAGTTTATCCCTTCTGTCAAGTCTCCTGGTATCTCCATCCTACATAGTGTTCTGATCACGAATCAGATAAAACAAACATTTTGTTCCATGAATTTGATCAAGAAGATTGTATGAAATTCAGACACACAATGCTTAAGAATATCTGATACAGTATGTCATTCCAGATGAGAAATCTACTTGCATCTTGGGTGAATGTAATCCTGTCATTGATTTATGGATGCAGCTTTACCCGGAGCCGTTGATTTGTGCACTTGACTAATTTATACATCAAATATGCATTTGAACTACTGCATCTTAGAAGGGCTCCAAAAGTCCACTTAAAAGGTTTTTGTGATTTTTTTTTCATAAGTTTCCAGTATTTTCATTATTATGAGAGTAGTCCAGATTTGATCATTCTCTGTCTATCTGTCCTTAAAAAAAAAAACCAACCAAACAAAAAAACCCACAACAAAAAAACCACTTTCAAACTAACAAGAAGACATTGAACATTATATACAATGATAGTTAAAGTGTAAAGATGAATATTTGCATTTGAATTGAAGGATGCAGCCTTTACATTTTATTTTGAAGACAGACTGAGTTAGGACTGCTCTTTATGCCAGGTTCTGAATTTTTAGCCTAATTCTCATGAAAACTCTATTTCCCCCAGATGACAGGAAATGTTTGGCCTCACATTCTGCTTTTCAATGGAGCAAAGACATTTCAAGAGGAGGAGAAAGGATCTTTCAAACAGCTAAGATCCAAAACTTATAGTGTTTCAAAAATCAATTCAGCAATCTTGAATGTGGAATCTGTGTGAGAAACTAGTGCAAACAGTTCTGTAGGTAACAAAAAATGCTGGATTATGATTTCTATACCAGATACACCATATCCTCCTTTATATAACATGACATTTGGATAACACAAAACATAGTACAAAAATCGACTCAAATGGGTAAGAAGCACGAGAGAAGCACAGAAACAAGAGAGCTTTCATGAGGAAAAGGAGCAAATTGACTATTGGGCAAGACGGAGAGTTGGGATAAGGTTCCTTTGTTTGCCTACACTTGTGTGACACTGCTACTTGATCCGAGAATTAAAACAGTAAAAGATAACAAAAACCCACATTAAAAATAGCATATTGAAACTACAAGAAAACAGTCTTTTCTACACTTTGTTAAACTTGCTTTCTGTGCAAAAGGAACTCAAATATTTGATCATTGTTGCTGCATTCAATACAGGGTGTCACCATGCAAACCACAAATCAATTCAAAGTTATTTTCCACTGCGCTATTTGAATTATTTTACACTGAGATGTGGTCACTTATGTGAACAGCTGCTGCAGGCTTATATATGTGATAGAGTTCTTGGTTTTGTGCTAAGCAAGCAAACACGAAAAACTTGCTATTGCATCTGGCACTACATGTCACCCCTGGTGCCTCAAAAATGAGACTACAAGGAATGTCTGTTGAAAGTTTGTAAACTTTCCTCTTTTTACCAATACATAATTCTTCCGTTTATGAAATAATATAACTCAATAGAATAATGGGAGGAAGCAAGTGGTAATTTCTTCTTTACAGCACTGATTAGTCACCAGTACTAATATTCTGTTACTTCTTGAAAGAACTAAATTTTTGTTAAAAATTATGAAGTTCTTTAGCATATCAATGCTTTTCTATGATTCTCATATATCAAAGGTGTTAATTTCTGGGAGTAGATTCTTATGTACTTTATTAGTTGTACTTTAACAGATTTCATGAAAGATGAATTTTCATCTTCATCATTAGTAGTGTATATACAGGAAATGTAATAGAGAAAAAGCATTTTAAATAAGCCTCTGTATATTACAGAAAAATGGCATTGGAGACCATAAATTTCCTTGAGTGCTTTCAAAATGCAAGTATTTTACATATATTATTATTAATGCTTTACAGTCTCTCTTACAAATCTTTTTCTAGAACACGAGTTAGATATTTGATCACAAACTAANGATTCTATGATTCTATGAAGGCTGTAACATAACACATTGTGTACATTTAAAAAAACCCAACAATGCAATGGTAGATTAGTTAGACATTAATATTCACAGGGATGTATGTTCCAATTAAATTTTCATAATGAAAAGAAGTTGAAATTTTTAAAACTCTTAATTAATTTAATTAATGTCAATGCTCTGTTTTGATTATCCTTTCACAATATTTTATTTCATTTATTAATATTTATTAGGTCAGGGTGGTGTTTTAAGTATTTTATGTTCGAACATTTTGAAGAGGTGTTAAGTGTTATTCTATAAGAAATTCAAAAATTTGGACATTTTATTCAAATGTTTATTAAACCAAGTTTGAAATATTTGTTTTTCCAATTGAATGGAAACAAAAAATAAAACCAACACCGTTAACTGTGATTTGAAGGGAAGGTCAACATTACAATTAAGTTTCCATCAGTAATTATCATTGTGTTCTGACCTGTTGCAAGTCAGACACTTTTGAATATTAAATCTATTTTCTGATATGTGGTGGATCTTCTTCTTTGTTCGTTTTATTGTGTTCATTATTATGACCTCACCAATCTTGTCTTTTGATTTTTATAAATTATCTATTTATCTGAAGTGTGTGAATAGAGTTGATGAATATGAAGGGCATGTAACTCAAGAAAGATGTATTTTTCTGAATCTTTGAGATTTATAATTGGTCCTCACTAACAATATATTTTTTTTTCTTTTTAAATATAAGTGTGCTTTTTGCTATAAATAGAACTTAATTACACTTATTAGTCAATTATTAAACTACATTATTTTTAAATTGTAAGTAGTACAACATTTACACATATATATTTTTAAAAAGGCATGAGAAATTGTACAATAGAAAACCCAAGAAAATGTAAGCAGTATCCTATGCAGAGAGTCAAGGAGCAGAAATCTTTTCAATAGGTTGAAAAGAGGTAGTTCACTATTAACATGCACATGTAATTTACTTAGCTTATTTTTACAGCATCTGTCAAAACTTACACATTTGAAAGCATTCACATAGAGAGAAATATGTATCATCTATGTAATTGTCTGTCAGGCAGAGTAATCTGCTTAATGGCTGGGGCTAAAAGATTGTCAATTAATTGTTTTTGAAGATGAGCAGAATCTGTTATATGTAACAAAATGCATGTTTGGGGCCAGACATAATCTCAAAACCAATTTGAATTTGTAACACCTATAGAAAGTAGCACCAATCGTTCACACCTGAAATTCAAGTTCTGAAATTGTAGCTGCCTTGATCAAATGTCTCCAGATGAAGAGAATAAAAGATTGTCTGTTAGATTAAAAAAAAAAAAAAAAAAAAAGGAAAGAGGAAAAAACAAAATACTGTGTTCTTTTCATGTCGTCATTATCCATACTGCTGATTCTTTTAACTCTTGTAGCAGAAGGACTGTGAACTCCTGGAGGACCGATTCTGTTTCTGATGCAGGATCAAGTCTGGCCTCAGATCGGGTGTTCAACCAGTTGCTCAGCCCTTTGCCAGCTCGGTTGCAGGTATGTTAGACAAAGCTGGCTGGTGCCAGGGAGGGAAAACAGGAACTCCCTTCTTGGATATTGTTGTAGGGTTGGTAGCATAGGCTGTCTCTGCTGGCATATACTCTCACTGCAGAAACTGCAACTTTTATTCATTATCGAGAAGGAGGAAAAAAATCAAGGAAGATAGACTTTTTTCATGTCTGATCCTCTAATAAAATGAAGAAGCAGGGATGAACAAATATTTTGCTTCCTCATGGGAACTGAGTGGTAGGGGATTTTGTCCTGCTGGGGAAAGGGGAAGATTGATGCTCATGCTTTGTTCTGTACGAGAAAGTGTAGGTGTTCAGGCAGTATTCCATCATTATGGGGTGCAAAGATCTGAGCTCATCATCTCTCTGTCAGGATGATTTGGCTGTATGAGCTTGTTTTTCCCTCATGTGATCCGCCATTTAGGAAAACTTTTCTGTTTTAAGTTAACAGTACTCATGCTAGAGAGGCATATCTGAATACTGACAAGATGTTAACCTTGCATTATGTGGATTAAGTAGACGAATGCAAATGCCTTGCCCTTGCAACCAGCATTGCATAACAAGGACAAACACAAGCTGAAAAGGCAAAATATATTGATTGTGTAATCATTAGTAGCCAGAATAACTTCCTCGTGTAAGGCAGTTAATGTGTCCAATAGTGACATGCGAAAATTTTACTAAAATTAAGATCTAGAGAAATTCTAAGTTCTGGTATCTTTGCTGAGAAAAGAAAAAGGAGATCATATATAGAGAAAAACAACTGGGTTCCTATAATGAAAG
This sequence comes from Pelecanoides urinatrix, assembly GCA_013400755.1. Taxonomy (NCBI): domain Eukaryota; kingdom Metazoa; phylum Chordata; class Aves; order Procellariiformes; family Procellariidae; genus Pelecanoides; species Pelecanoides urinatrix. The sequence goes on along the minus strand of VZTQ01008410.1, from coordinate 13,819 downwards.
GAAGGAAATATAGACAGGAAAATTCAGGCATCAAATAGTAGTTTAAAAGGTCAGGTTGGATGTACATGAAACAACACAGGGTCAGATGGCAAAAGAACATGTGAGACGACAGAGAGGAAAGAGCTGAAATCTGAAACAGGAGAGTAATAATAAGCAAAAATTTATTTAAGGAAAACAAAGGGAACATCAAAGAAGTTCTGTAGTGATAGTATAAAGAATGAAGAATGAAAAATGTATTGTTATTGGAAAATTATTAGAGTAATGAAAAAGCAGAAAAGCAAAACATGTGATAGACAGCAATATTCTTTTCAGTTACTAGAACACAGGAAAATGGATCATCTGTTAACTGTTGTTGAATTTGCCTTAACATTTCCTTAGAAGGCAAATGGAGAAGCAAAATACCCACATACAGAAGGGAGTCACATGAGGCTGAATTGTGGAGTACCTTCCTCATTAGTATGTGAAAAAACAAGATCAATGGTGAATTAGATCATCGGAGCAGATAGAATATGCTAGCAGAAGACCAGAACCGGTAAAGGAAGAGGAGGTAGTGGTACCCATTGTTCCATCAGCTGTTGGAACTGGAGTCTTTCTGCAGGGAGCAAGAGTGGAAGCAATGAGGTTACAGAGTGCTGTGGTCTCTTACACCCCCCACCACCACCCCGCACCGCCCCTCCACACACACTAGTTCTGTTGACCACTCTGTAATCTGTGGTTCAAATACTTTTACATTAGCATGTTTCAAACTAAACCATACGAAAACTAAGTGTCTCAGCTTAGTCTTACCATTTGCAGTTGACGTGTATTCTCATAACATTTGGAGTCAAAAGCCTGCATCCAAAAACTTTGGCTATCTGGTATTCAGACTTTGAGTTTTGATCCACAGCTACATCACTGATACAGTAAATAATAATAAAAAAGTGGAAACATAAGAGTATGTTACTTAATAGCAATCTCTTTTAGACTATGTATCTGTAAACAAAAACAACAATATCAGTTGTATCCTTACTTTGAATACAGAACTTTAATGCAAAGATTTTGTGTCTTATTGGGGTATTCTGAGGATAAAGATGTGAAACAAAATAGATGTCTATTTCCAGATCTCTTTAGTCTTCCAAAGTTTTATGGTATAGTATTTTATCTTACTGCTAATTATTAATAAATGCAGCTTAGGTTTAGCAATAAGAAGTTTCTTTGGGAGCCTTCTGAACTTAAAAGCACTGAAATATCTTGCTATTTCTGTATTTTGAACAGTGTTTTATTTCTGTATCCAGAAGACTTTCATCTTTGATAGTTATTGAAAGGTGATACATATGCCAAAGACATTGTATTCATATTCTTGGTGGTTAATAAGAGACATTATGTAACAATATGCCATATAGCCACTGTTTAAAATTTTTGAGCATTTTTGGACTGCATAAACTGCTAATTTCTGGGCAAACAGCTGCATTCTGAATTATTTAAAATATTTGTTCTTTAGCTAATTGACAATTAATTGATGCTTTGAGAGACAGTCAGCTAAACAGCATGTGAATGGATTCAGGCCTTGCTTCTCAGGGAGACAAGAGACAGTTTATGAGCTACTTCCACCAGGGCAACTACTCTCTTCTCTTGCCAGAGACAGACTGGAGAAGTCGCTGCTTGAACTGCAAAAACATTAACAGTAGTCCACAAGATGTTGAACCAAGCTATCAGGTGTATTAGACCCTGGGATGCAAGAGTAGTTATTACCTTATAGCATTCTGAGAAACAGAAAAACAGTTTTTGAAGTTTTTTTAGTCAGCAAAAACTAAAAAAAAAAAAAATAGGGATGTAGGAGGTCTGGATGATTTTTATTTTTAATGTTTTTCAGCATCACCAAAGAACATGGAATTCTTTTTATGAAACTCATGTACAAAAGTAAATGATGAAGATGCACACTACAATATTGAAGATTACTTCAACATTTAGAAACCTACAAACCCCACCTATTTTGAATCTGCAAATACAGTTTCATGCAAGGGTTTCCAAATTACTTCAACAGCAAAGACAGCACCATTCAAAACATTTCAATACTGCTGTCAAAATGTTAGTTTGTTTAGAAAAATTCTTCAATCCAAGGAATAGTATTCATAGGAATTGTATTAAACTAAAATCATATTTGGTGGACTAAACTCAGTATCCTCTCTTAGCCTATGATTTAACACCAGGGGCTTAAGGAAGACCAGAAGAACAAGGGTAAGCATGTAGAGCTACTTCCCTAAAATGTTGTCCCTTCTACTAGGAACTTGGAGTTCTTCCTCCAGAGATGGTGTCTTTCTTTTAAGGAATTACTGAAGTATTCAGAGGGTGCACATCTATTTGTGAAATGCTTTGTTTTACCCGGTCTTGTTTCCTCTATCTCTCTTCAAATCTCAGATGTATGTATAGTAATGGCTTTGGAACAAATAATACAGCACACGAGAACAGCAACTTGCAGATTTCCAACTTTATTTTGGGCTGGTGAATAAAGTAAATAATTTTGTACTTCTAATGTATTACATTTTTTCTCCTATTTATTTTTGAATATGTTTTGTTAATTTGAAATACCTTGCCCAGCTTGGAACAGTGCCTTCCCTCTTATAGAACTATAATGGTTATCTTCTGTATTTCAGTAGTGGTTTTAACTACAGTGCCCATCTGACTGTTAGGCTTTATTCTCTTGGGATGTTACACTGCCTGTTTCCTCAGTCACTCATTTTTAAGGTGTTGCACAGGATAGCAAGATTCATTGAAGTGAAACAGAAAAAGTAGAATCAGACTTGTGTGGGACATGTAAATCAAAGAGAAAATACAGTGCTTAACCTATGTTGATGTGCATTTGACTTCATGGAGTACAGAGAAGCTACAGTAGTTGTGCAGCATTTTTGTAGCCTTTGCTTTGTATGGGAGAAGAGTGTGATTGTTCTCCTCTAGATGGCAGGCTTTGGCAAGCTTTGTTGTCTAAGTAAATAGTCTTTCCGGATAAATTACCCAGCTTAGGCACTAGCTTCATCCTTCTTCCTTCTTTCACTACCCTGGATGTGTGTGTATATATAAAAACCCTCTGTGGTAAGAAACTGGTCATCAGACCCCACCAGTTACCTTTACCTTCTGGACATCAATCTCTATATTTAGTCGGTAGATAAGGTAGGAATTAAACCTTTTGTAGGCAAATATTTTAAAAGTCTCTTCTAAAACGTTATTGAATGAAATAGATCAGGAACATTTAGTTTTATTTTAAAATGAGTATATAATTTATAGTCACAGGAAAGGTCAGGGGAAATCCTAGTTTTCTATCACTTTCTGAAACTGTTTATCTGCTTATTAACTTTTGAAAGATGACACTTAAGCCATATATCACAATCTTCAAATGAAGGAATGTGTAACAATTGCATCCCAAAGGATGACAACATGAAACAGGGTGAAACAATGGCTTTGGAGACTTCAGTTATTACTTATGAATTGTCAGATCTTTCAAATACAAAATTCTAACTTTTAGTTTTTTGTCTAAATGTATATTTGCACATAATGGGAAAAAAAAAACTAATTAATTTCTTAAGCAATGTTAGTATTCTTTTTAATAAAATGAAAATGTACTATATATTTACTCCACTTACCACATTTCTTGAGCATAACTAGGCTTGTCTGAAAAAGTATGTCTGTGTGTGAGGCAAAAATATGTAAGGCAAAGCTCAGGATTCAGAACAACTGCTTTTTTTTTTTTTTTCCAAAGGAGAATAAAATAAAACCTGAAATTCAGATTTATCTTTTTGTGAAACTTCTGTGGCATTGCTTTTTAACCCACTCTTTATATATTATTTGTGAATATGAAATGACACTGATAATTTAAGTAATATATTGCCAGCATTTCAAAATCAGTATTTGGCAATATTAATTCCACACACATTAATGAAAATTCAATCATATAGTTTGCAATGCTCTTTGAATTAGACAGAATATTCATATCAGCTTTTCAAACAGAGCAGCCAGGGAACATATTTTCTAGCATCTCTTCAGCTGCAGAAATACGTCATGACTGAAATGTTGCTAGAACGGATATTGATTGCTGTACTTGCCACCATTTCATGCTGTAATAATCCATGCAAACTCTTTTGTACTTGTATGTTCCATATAATTTTCCATTCACTACCAATAACCAAACTCACAGTTCCTATAATCACTAAACTCTGGACTCTTTGTGATGGTACAGGAAGCTAATGATGTCGTGAACAAGCTCTCGAAGAGTAACTGCTAGGAGTCTAAATATTATACTTTGAAATAGAAACAGGCCTTTGTGCAGTAAGATTTTGTGCACAAGATTTTGTGCAGTAAGTCTGCAATCAGCAAGAATTGCAGACTGCCCTCTAGAGGTCAGAGAAATGAAGGAACAGCAAAATGTTCAGAGAAAATACTTAATGGTTTGCAGAGAACAAAACATTTCCACAATCTCATTATATCATTCAGTACTGGGTTTGTATGTTGCCTCCACACATGAAACTGCCTTTTCTCAATGATAGTTTTTAGTAAAGTGTTCTCTAGTTTTTACAGTTTTGCTCTGAACCAGGTTTACATAAATACAATTACCAAAAAGCATGGTGACGACAATGGTGTGGAAATTGACAGATTTGTGGCTAATAGTGCCTTGTTCACTCCCTCTACAATGTCATGAAAATTAACAAGTAGTAAAAACAAAATTAAATGCTCATGGTTTCTCAGTTTGTCTAGTAAAATTTTCTTCTCGGGTAAGATTTCTAGGTGTGATGGTAATGCCCAAATGGGGAAAAAAAATAACACAACTGTAAACAACACAATATCTGTCATTTTGTTGAGTGAGAGTTCTCTCATAAAGACTCCTTTTATATGCTGTCCTATAGAGCAAGATAAGTTTAAGTACTTTGGCTTATACAAATAAGCACAAACCTAAGAAAATGGAGAAAAAGAGGAGCTATGTCTCTTGTTTACTGGTGTGAAATATGTGCAGCCTCCCTGTCACTGCAAGCACACCTTTGATCTCTCTTTCCTGTCAGAATTATTTCCTGACCCTGAGGGTAAAGCAAGAGGTTTTTCAGAATACCCAGGTGTATGCCAAGAAACACTCAAATATTCAACAAGAGAGCCCTGCTATGTTTTTGTACTGGGTTTGTGCACAGGGTTTATTTTTAGCTTAAAATATTATATAGCTTCTTTTGGGATATGTTGTTTTACTAAACTCTGCTTTTTAAAGGGATATATTCAAACAATGATTCTAAAAAATTATTTAAATAATTAAAATTTTATCACTGTCCTATACATAGGGTAGTATTTCTGAATACCTGAGGACATGGAGTAATCTACAGGTTTTAACACCCTCCACTTTGTAATTCTTTACTTCTGTGCCACCAAGGAGCAATACTTTTGCCTGCATTCATGATGACAATACTTCAGTGCCTCACAAAAGGTATTACCTGTTGTTGTCATTGTGGTACCTGTCACATGCCTATCATGAATGTATAAACCCTAATCCAGTTTCTTAGCTCCACCTGTTCATCAAAAAAAAAGAGCTGCTAGAGACATCACCCGCATATGTTACCTATTGCAGCTTTTCTAGTGATATTTGTGAAATTGCCACTCACTTTGAGGCAGAGTGTTTGTTCTCCAGCAACCAGGATTTTATTCACTTATTTTAAGGAGTTATGTCTCATGGTAGCTAAATAAAAAAAATTCACATGTGAAAGAAGCCATTCTTCTATAAATACTGAGTATATGAAACATTATATTTATTAAAATCATATACTTTTGTTTTCCAAGGAAAGTGCTCTAAGTGGTTTTGTATTGTCTACACATAGGAAACTGAGTCAGTTCCAGAAAACTGCATGTGCAAAAATTGCATGGGCAGGTTCATAGGAGTCTCTGCACTGCACTGAAACAAGTCAGGTGCTTAATATTAAGGAAATCAATATGGAAATTAATGCTAAATAGTTAATGTGTAATATTATTCTTCCTTTACAGTTTCTGGCTCCACTTCAGTTCCATTGCCTGTTTCACAGTGCTTTCAGGGACTTGGCCACTGAACAAGGAGAACCAGGAATTAGGACACAGGAGAGGGGCGAGGAAAGGACATTCCAGGAGATAGTGAGCATGGAATTGAGAAGGGTCTGTTGTGTTGCAGCTCTGAAAGAAATTATATTTTTGCCCGATATCATACAGATGGGTACTCAAAGCTTCGTAGAAATAACATCATTGTCATTGTAAAAATGCTCCAGATCCCAAAAGCCTACTTAAATAGAAGATAAATGAACAGGGTTTTTTTGTTGTTGCTTTGTTAGCAATATTAATATGCTGGTGCTTTGATTTATTACTTTTTGTAATTTATTTTTTTACAGATCAAAATTATGCTATTGAGGACAGCTGCTGTTCCTGTTACCTAGGTCTCTTAAAAACTCTTTTGCAACAGAAAACGGAATCTGGTCAGTCAGTTCTTATACAGGTGTTTGTAAATAAATTAAAGACAAGATTTAGGCAGACATAGGAAAATAGTCTGTCATCACATTATTTCTGTTCAAACTGCTGTGTTTTGGAGCTCATATTGTTTTACCTATTATTGTATTAGCATGATCTCTGCCAAGCAGTCAAGATATGTGATGGTTATCCATCTTTTCTTGTATATATGCAAAGGTTAGCTAGTTGAATTGGGCATTACAGCAGTGAAGCCTAGAGCATTGTCTAAGAGCAAAATGTTGCCTAGAATCAAATTTAATTAATATATTTCTCACCAGTGGCTTATGTAGAGTTGTATGTGAGATGCAGTTTAGTTGTTGGCATGATAGGTTGAGCAGAAATGCACAGTAGCTCGAAATAATCGACAATCACTTTATCTGTTTGTAGTTCTAGTGAGTGTAGACAGCTAGGATGTAATTAGGGGTATTGGGATTTTGCCATCCCATTCTAACACCTCTGATTGTTGAGTAGGTTGTAAAGGAATCTTTAATGAGATGGGTGATTTCACCCTAAATTCTGTTGTCTCATCCCAAAGTTAGTACTTTGACATTGTCAGAAAGTATCTGCATATTATTATCTGTTACCAAAAATATTATAAGGTACTCCTTGGGAAGAGAACTGCTGTTAACAGTGCTGAGATGTCCTTCTAGTTAGTGCCTTTAAAGGCTGAAAAAAAGCGTAGTCAATGGACTGTAACTTTTTTCTTGTTTTAGAAATCTACATGTGCTCGTCATATTTGGCACAATAATCAAACTAATAAAGTTTCCAACTCTGAAGATGATTCTAGTTCATTGCTCCAGAATAGCTGAATGCATAAGCCACCCACTAAAACTAAATCATTAAGTAGCAAATAAAATGAAATATGTTTATAAAGCTATTTTCAGGTATTATCTAATGGATGCATATCATCATACCACATCATTTTATTTTCTCAGCAGATTGTTTTTAAGGGATACGTGCAGCAGAGTACTTATAAAATTTAATGCAATTCAATGTAATGAAGAAATTTACATTTGAAGCACAGTCACTTACAAATGTTATGGGACAAGCAGCATTCTATTAGAAGGCATTTCAAATATTTCTGAACAGCAGCTGAGGAGGATATTTCCTGATGTGGCTCTATTACTGCAGCACATTTTCTCTTCATCTGTAACTACTTCTTAAAAATAGAAAAGGCAAAACGGAAACTTCAGTTACCGGAGAATGCAAAGGACACCAATTCATCTTTTGAGAGAAGTAATGAGCAGAAGGCAGCAGTTAGTCATCCACTGAAGCTTTCCAGTGGAGACACTCTGATAATTTGATTGCTCATTTTGAAATAGAAGTTCTCCCTGTCCCCGGAAGGTTTTTCTTTTTCTTGGCAGCTCTGATAGGTAGTTTGTTTCACAAAAAAAAAGAGGTAATGAATAATGGTTCATAAAATTTTCTCAGTCAGACTCTCTCTTTTCCCATCCTCCTCCTGTTGTTTCTTCCAGATTTTTATTGGAAAAGGACCCAATACTCTTCCTGGATGATAGCCTGAGGAATCAGGCTCTATGTATAACCAGTTCATAGAAATCTGTCGTAAATCATCCCAAGGCTACCAAAATGCCAGTGGAACTTCCCTGTTCTCATTCTTGTAATCTCCAGCTTTAATAGTCTCTCTCTTCTTTATGTCCATGCACATGAATATCTTTAACTTTATTGTTGATTTCTCTGACCTATCCCAAGTTAGTTTGTGTCCCAGAGCCTTCTTCCAATGGTGTATTGTGGCATTCTGACATGCCACACCCCTGTAGCAGTTACTTTTGTTACTACTAGAAAACTACTTTTGCTAATGTTCCGAAAAACAGTAGAAAAGTATGCATTCTCTGTAGTTCATGGAGGCACAAGTGTTGACAAACATTGTTCTATCCCTCAGAAAATATTGGGCGGCTTTGATGTGGAGTTGAGCAGAGGTGGTGGAATCCATGCAAATGTACAATGTTGCTTGTGGAAAATTATTATTTCACCTCTATGAGAATAACCATCTATCTACAGCTATCTCCCTATTGACGCTTTCAAGACTTAGTTTAGAAATTTGTTTGTTTGCTTTGTTCACCATTTGGATTTCAAACTGCCCCCTTTTAATTGTCACAAGTGACAACTAAAGTTTTAACTGCATGCCCATAAAAAGTGCAAACATAGAACACTTATTAGTTAATTCCTGCTGAATTCCTCTCTGTTTCTACAACTTCCTTAATGAATCCTGAAAGACCATAGAGGGGAATTATACTTTAGAAATTGAGGTTATTCAGTATATTAAAGGATCAAAATATCATGCAATATATAGAACTATCAGTCCAAAATGGTTTAGTCCTTCTGAATTTCATCATCTCCGGAGAATTATAAATCAAAGGCATGTAGCTATAAATGTACACTATGGAATGATATAGACTCCACAACAGTATGCTTCATCAGCTTATTTGGCACTGTGACTTAGGTGGAGTGACATTACATAATTTGTGATGACTTTGTTCTGACATCTTCCCATCACAAAGGATTGATGGACCAAAGTCACAGAAATGTCATCAGTGATAAATTCAAGCTAGACTTTAATCTTTCTCAGTTGATGTAACATCAAAGAGGAATAACACAGCCTGCAAGATAGTTTAGACAACTTATTAAAGAAAAAAGATCCACAACTGACAGATTGAGTGAAAATTGTATTGATAATTTAAGGTGTATTTTCCTTCTGAGTTTGTAAGGACTTCACACATAAAGGCCCAAGTTAACAGAATTTCAGAAAAGAAGCAAACATCTGTAATTCTGCAGTGAGTGTATTTCAAATCTCTATAGAAGATTTAATGTTAATTGTTAAAAGGGCTTTGAAAAAGCAATCTATTCAGTACCTAATTTGAATAATAAACATATAGTTATTGAGAACAATGCTGCTGACTGCTTAGTCTTGAAATCAGAACTCTAAAATTATACATAAGGTCTATGCACTTTGTCCTTGAAAACTTAGGTATTTGCTTTAAGTGCCTAAAAGAGAAGTAAGGTTGTACTCGGGTCCTACAATAATCAAGGAATAAAGACAGGCAACTCAAAGATTGAATCACTTCATAGCTAGGTTCCAGTGATTTTTTAATGCAATGTAATACTTGGATTTTACTCCTCCCTTTCCATATTGAAAATCTAATCTTTCTTTTCAAAAATAGGAATCACAGTCTGTGTGTATTTGTCAAATTCTGTTTTGATCAGTGATGTTGACTTTCATCCTTCATGAAAACCTACCTGGACGCAGTTTGGAGGCTTTTTTTGACCCCTTGCAGTCATTTGGAGTATTTCTGTTTTAATTGTCTTGATTGTCTCCTTTCAACAACAGCTATGTTCTCACATCCAGTAATGAATAATGCATTGAATTTAATGTCAGTAGAGAAACTGGTGGTCAGATGGTGAAAAATTGGCTAAATATTGATGCAGCATTGTCTGCAAAAATATAACCTCTTTACCACATTTTTTTCAAAAGCTAATCTCTCAAAAATGAAAATAGAATTACAGTATATCCAGACCATGGAGTGCTCAAGAAGAATGTATTTTCTTTATATTGACTAAGACTTTCTTTGTTAAGGAAAGTGAGAAGTCTACAATATTTCAGGTTTGGGTTTTGTGCTTTTTTTGGTTTTTTGTTTATTTGTTTGTTTGTTTGGTTTTTTAAATGATAAATACTCATCCAGTAAAAAGTAATATGATATTGTTATATCATTTCACACACAAGGCACAAAAAGCCTTTACTTCCTATTAACTTTTGGCCACTTCTAAATTGGGCTCAATTTGAACCCGTGACCTCAAAGTGAAAGGCTCCAGATTCCATCACTAAATTTGTGATCCCTGTGGTTCTCTTCAATGTATGGGGTTTTTTCCACTGTAGAAGTTCTTTTGCTAAACTGACCTATATTTCAGTGCAAAAAAAAAGGTTCGATCCAAGTTTTAATATTCATATCCCATTTTTATTTCACTAACACTGTTGCAATTACTGCCTTTTTCAAAAGCTAGTCTCTGCCAGATTGTTTTTCATAATTTTTTTCTCATGTTAGAAATGTCACTTTTTTCAGACTTAGAAACTGTTATTTTAAGAGACATCTTGGAATATAAAGCAAAAAACTTACAGAAATCTTCAATGTTTCTCTGATTTCTTCTTCAATTTAATCACAACAATTTTGACTGATTCGAATGCAAAAACACAACTACCTTATAATATTTTGGACTTTGTTATTTTAAAATACACGATGATAGGGGATAGTTTGATTGATATATTAAGCAGCAGTTCCTTTAAAAGTGATGCCATCTCTGTTTCTGTAAAAATAATGCAAGGCCTGAAAGGATATTGACATTTTAGCAGAAGAAACAGATTTTGAGTTACTGGCTAGCAACATGTCCTTTAGAATTATTTTTTTTTCACATTTCATCAAAGACATTGTAATTAACCTTAAAGCAATAGATAAAACCCACCATCATCATTTGACAGTATAACTTTGTCTTCTAATGGCTACCAGTCATATAGTGTTCTTTCAGTAAAACTGTCCTTCATGTAAAAGCTGTATCAGAACTCTTCACCACCACCTCAAGTAGAATTCTGCCGCCTTCCTCTCTACATAAATACACCCTTCTTTTGTTTAAGAAATGTGGCCTGTGCATTGAAGTTAAAGCAATAACATAGTCAAATGGAAGACAACAACAAGTAGTTCTATCACATAAGGAAAATGACACCAGCGTCAGATACCCGTGAGCTTTGTGTAGTAAAGGAAGAGTGGGAAGTTTTGATTTGCCTAATCAACTTAAAAACTTGGGAGAGGAAAAGAAAAGAAAAATTCTTTTCTGGTTTAAATATTTGGTGGTGTAGTGTATCATCCTTATAAAATAAAAAAGATGTTATCTTATGCTGCATGATTTATGCCTGCAAAGATTTGCTGATCATAGAATCATAGAATAGTTTGGGTTGGAAGGGACCTTTAAAGATCATCTAGTCCAACTCCCTCTGCAATGAGCAGGGATATCTTTGACTAGATGAGGTTGCTCAGAGCCCCGTCCAACCTGACCTTGAATGTTTCCAGGGATGGGGCATCTACCACCTCTCTGGGCAACCTGTTCCTGTGTCTCACCACCCTCATTGTAAAAAATTTCCTCCTTATGTCTAGTCTAAATCTACCCTCTTCTAGTTTAAAACCATTCCCCCTTGTCCTGTTGCAACAGGCCCTACTAAAAAGTCTGCCCCCACCTTTCTTATAAGCCCTCTTTAAGTACTGATAGGCTGCAGTAAGGTGTCCCCAAAGCCTTCTCTTCTCCAAGCTGAACAACGCCAACTCTCTCAGCCTTTCTTCACAGGAGAGGCGTTCCATCCCCCGACCATTTTTGTGGCCCTCCTCTGGACCCGCTCCAACAGGTCCCTGTCTTTCTTGTGCTGAGGGCTCCAGAGCTGAACGCAGTACTCCAGGTGGGGTCTCACCAGAGCAAAGAAGAGGGGCAGAATCACCTCCCTTGAACTGCTGGCCATGCTTCTTTTGGTGCAGCCCAGGCTACGGTTGGCCTTCTGGGCTGCGAGCACACATTGCTGGCTTATGTCCAGTTTTTCATCCACCAGTACCCCCAAGTCCTTCTCAGCAGGGCTACTCTCAATCCCTTCATCCTCCAGCTTGTATGGATACCAGGGGTTGCCCCAACCCATGTGCAGGACCTTGCACTTGGCCTTGTTGAACCTCATGAGGTTCACATAGGCCCTTGTCTCAAGTTTGTCCAGGTCCCTCTGGATGGCATCCCATCCCTCAGGCGTGTCAACCATGCCAGTCAGCTTGGTGTCACCTGCAAACTCACTGAGGGTGCACTTGATCCCACTGTCTATGTCATTGATGAAGGTATTAAACAGTACTGGTCCCAATATGGAACCCCTGAGGGACACCGCTCATCACTGATCTCCATCTGGACATTGAGCCGTTGACCACTACCCTCTGGATGCAACCATCCAACCAATTCCTCATCCACCGGACCATCTACCCATCAACTCCATATCTCTCAAATTCAGTTTAGAGAGAAGGATGTTGGGGGGGACTTAAAGGTCAAAGGTCTTAAAGAAGTCCAGATAGATGACATCTGTAGCCCTTCCCTTGTCCACTGATGTAGTCACTCCACCATAGAAGGCCACTAGGTTGGTCAGGCAGGATTTGCCCTTGGTAAAGCCATGCTGGCTGTCTCGAATCACCTCCATGTCCTCCATGTGCCTTAGCATAGCTTCCAGGAGGATCTGTTCCAAGATCTTCCCAGGAACAGGGGTGAGCCCAGCCTGTAGTTCTCTGGATCTTCCTTTTTCCCGTTCTTAAAAATGGGGATTATGTTTCCCCTTTTCCAGTCAGCAGGAACTTCACTGGACTGCCACAACTTCTCAAATACCATGGATAGTGGCTTAGTAACTTCATCCGCCTGTTCCTTCAGGATCTGAGGGTGGATCTCATCAGGTCTCATGGACTTGTGCACCTTCAGGTTGCTTAGATGGTCTCAAACCCAATCTTCTCCTACAATGGGCACCCCTTCATTCTCCCAGTCCCCACCTTTGCCTTCTGTGGCTTGAGCAGTGAGGCTTGAGCACTTGCCGGTGTAGACTAAGGCAAAAAGTCCATTGAGTACCTCAGCCTTCTCTGTATCCTGGGTAACCAGGTCTCCCATTTCCTTCCAGAGAGGGCCCAGATTTTCCATACATGCATCTTAATGAAGGGAGTCTTATGAAAGCGTAAACATATTCAAGAAGAAATCATAATATAGTTCTTCCCAGAGTTGCTACAGGTCAGTCTACAATGCTAAATATTTATATAATGCAAATAAATTTTATAGCTTAACGATGCTTAACATAACTAGCTCTATTGCCGTATAAATTGCAATTTTTTGAATTTGGAACACTGCCTTTGCAAATGTGATGTGATGTAATTGTTTCTTTTAAAATCTTGTGGTGACTTATGTTGATGGTTTCCTTTACTGTTAACAGATATCACTGGCTAGGAGACAAATTCAGTTTCTTGTTTTGATATAAAGACCAATTTCGTTGGACCAATATATTTCATTGTAGAGAATTTATTCTGCTTATTTCTGTATGCTAACAAAAGCTTAGGCTGAGAACAACAAAAAGAATTACTCTAGGAGATCATTTTGGAACTAGAAAAATGCACGATCATATTTGAAAATGCTGAAATTTAGAAGGAGTTAATAATTTTTCCAGATTGTTGTGGTTTAATCCAGCAGGGAGCCAAACACCACACAGCCGCCCACTCACTCCCCCCCCACCCAGTGGAATGGGAGAGAGAATCGAAGAAAAGAAAAAAAGTAAAATTTGTGG